>JAOYMR010000016.1:10487954-10522947 GCA_025802075.1 Tenebrosternarchus preto | reverse complement strand
AACAGTACACACCTCCACACAGACACACCCACACAGAGACAAGGCGGGGAAGGCGGCCAGGGCGGACACCGTGACACCACCACACTTTCTCTGCCTCCACCAATGCAGGCACAACTTTTTTTTTCATTCTAGGTTGTAATTCAACTTAAAATCACCAAGATGAATTACTGCTTGTGCAAAGCACTGTTTGCCAAATGCACACCTACTAGGTGTTTGTCATAAATAAATGTTTCCAATGAAGTGGTGGTGTCTGTATATGTGAACGTACCTTCATATTTCTGTGAACGTACCTCCACTAACTGCCTTCCACGTAGCATCTCATCCTGGTGCATTTTAGTGCTGGTTAATAGAGCATCACACCCACCTACACCCCCATGAACTGCTGCATTGTAAAAGTCCTCTTAATCTCTTCCCCAAGGCAGCAGTACACATGTACCACTACGTACCACACTTGAGTGGGCCAAGATGCAAGGCAGAAGCAGATGGATGTGAGAACATGATACGTTTGTTTCTAACATTGCAATATGAAGGAAAAAGAGACAGAGAGAGAGAAAAAAAGACAGAGAGAATGGAATAAAAGCAAATGGCAAACAGATGGTAACGTTCCAATGGCAACGAAATGAACAAAGGCTTGGGAAGGTGGGAGAGGCATGTCCCCTGAGGAAAGAGGGAGTGGGGTAAGCCCGGGCTCCGGGCCCAGGGCTAGGGCCGTGAAGGTGGGCAGGAAGAGTGAACGCTCTGAGCTTTAATGGAGAAGATGTCTGTGCTGCAGCTGACAAGGAGACACACAGACCTGTTTCATTCATCTTTAGCTGTTCATTTCATCCACTCAGAAAAATTATCCTTCTAGGATCTTTTTCTGCTGTTTTAAATCTGCCCTTTACAACAATCATGTTTTTGATCATTGATGACTGAATGAGATGCATGCATGTCCTTTTTTGTGTTGTGTTTCAGTAGCTTTCTGGAGGTCTTTGGATTTTGCTCCAGGTGCTCCAGACGCTCCACTGACCAGTTTACCACACTGATGTGCTGTTGGACCGATCTTGATTTGGGTCAACTGTGAGCAAGCAGTCTAGTTAAAACATATACTTAACTGAACCCAGACATCTCAAGTGAATGAGCACATACACATACACATACACATATACATATACACATATACATATACATACACATATACATATACAAATACATACACATATACATATACATACACATATACATACACATATACATACACATACACATTTACACATATACATGCACATATACATATACAAATACATACTCATATACATACACATTTACACATATACATATACAAATACATACACATATACATACACATACATATACATAGTCAGTCATTCACACATACACATGCATGTGTGCAAACACACACACTCACAGACAGAGGGGCTGTTGAGTCCATCCAGACTACAAGAAGCCTTCATTTTAGACCCTGTCTAACCCGTAAACACACAAACCCACATACACATCCTTGCCCACACGCACATCCCCCACCCCCACACACAAGCACTGTCTGCCTCTCTCCACACATACTATAACCATAAAGAACCCCTTATAAACTCCTGTGGGCAGGTTTGGAGTGGAGGCCTGGTAGACTGCCTGGGGGTAGAAATGAAACCTAAGAACACTGTACATTAACGCTGCAGTCCCTAAGCTGCCAGCCATGTAGCAAACAGAATAATGAGCGAGGTGTTTATCAGAATAGTGAGGTGTTTATAAGAATAGTGAACGAGGTGTTTATCAGAATAATGAGGTGTTCATAAGAATAGTGAACAAGGTGTTTATCAGAATAGTGCGGTGTTTATAAGAATAGTGAACGAGGTGTTTATCAGAATAGTGCGGTGTTTATAAGAATAGTGAACGAGGTGTTTATCAGAATAGTGAGGTGCTTATAAGAATAGTGAATGAGGTGTTTATCAGAATAGTGAGGTGTTTATCAGAATAGTGAACGAGGTGTTTATCAGAATAGTGGGGTGTTTATCCGAATAGTGAACGAGGTGTTTATCAGAATAGCTAGGTGTTTATCTGAATAGAGAATGAGGTGTTTATCAGAATAGTGAATGAGGTGTTTATCAGAATAGCTAGGTGTTTATCAGAATAGTGAACGAGGTGTTTATCAGAATAGCGAGGTGTTTATCAGGCATCTCGCTCGTGGCTCTGCCTTTGGGATCCCCCTGCTTGGTTCTCCAGTTACAGCCTGCTTTGCTTTAGAAAAGGTAAAACTCTCGTCATCATGTCCAGCTTCTATTTTTGATTGTTAATTTAATAGTGTTTAAATCACTTTTGATTGTTAATAGTGTTTAAATCATTTTTGATTGTTAATTTAAGTGTTTAAATCATTGCTGATACTAGTCTGCTGTTGCAACTGCTAACACATTTTCAGAAATAATCCCCCAAAATTATTTATTTCCCAAAAACTTAAACACAAATCCAGAAATTCAAAATTCATTTGTATGCCAAAGGTAAAATATCGATTTAAAAAATGTTAGCTTTGTTAAAATTGAAACTTTGCCTTCAGAACCAACCTAATACACCTTTATCAAACCAACCTAATGCACCTTTATCAAACCGACATAATGCATCTTTATCAAAGATGATAAGGAATTGATCATTGGGCAAAAGGGCAAAAATATGCTTGTGGTGAAAATCCTTTGAAAATTTGAGTGCAGGATGCAGTAAAAAAAATCCAGATTAGGAAGAAAGAAAAATATAGATTTAGTTTACATACATATAAAAATATAGTTTTAGTTTACTAAAGTATACATACAGGCTGTAGGTATGCTCTGGTTCAGTATACATACAGGCTGTAGGCATGCTCTGGTTCAACTGACTGGATCATTTGAGTGGAGTTTGATATTTTGCATGACTTCATATGGTTAGTTGTGCTTTGGGATTAAAGTTGTTATTTAGGATTTAGGATTAAAAAGGCATGGTGAATTGCAAAAAAATATTTATGAAGTTCTATATTTACAGTTCTTTTGAAAAACACAATAGTTGGTTAAAAAAAAAACCCAGATGACCAGAATCACAAACTCTTCTTCTACAGCTAACATAACGTACCTGGTACAGCTAACATAACGTACCTGGCTTTGTTGTGTACCTGGTACAGCTAACATGGTGTACCTGATATAGTTAGCATAACATAACTGGTATAGCTAACATAACGTACCTGGCTTTGTTGTGTACCTGGTACAGCTAACATGATATACCTGATATAGTTAGCATATCGTACCTAGTACAGCTAACATAACGTACCTGGCTTTGTTGTGTACCTGGTACAGCTAACATGGTGTACCTGATATAGTTAGCGTAACATAACTGGTACAGCTAACATAATGTACCTGGCTTTGTTGTGTACCTGGTACAGCTAACATGATGTACCTGATATAGTTAGCATAACATAACTGGCACAGCTAACATAACGTACCTGGTATAACTAACATAACATACGTTTCTTACGTTTGTTGTCTAGACAAAGTGGCTCAGTCCATGATCTTGCTTTACAAATGGTGCAAGCTTTACTAACCATATTACAAAGCTTGGCTAGGATATAGCCTTTGAAAAACATATTTTTCAATTTGTACTTTATTTACAGCTTTTCTGAGCTGTTGTATTTATAAAACAAGGGTGAAAAATAGCATTAGTCCATTACAATACAATACAATACAATCTTTATTTATAGAGCACTTTTAAAACAACAGATGCTGACCAAAGTGCTGTTCAGTAATAAATAAACAATATAAAACACACTACATCACCCAACATAAAGTAAACAATCAGACAACATTAGATTAGATTAGATTGAACTTTATTGTCATTGCCATAGTACAGGTACTGGACAACGAAATGCAGTTTAGTATCTAACCAGCAGTCCAAATGAGCAGAAAGCGCAATATGTACATGAGCAGGTAGTGAATTAAAAGGAGATATATACAGTAGATATAGGAGATATATACAGTAGATATAGGAGATATATACAGTAGATGTAGGATATATATACAGTAGATATAGGAGATATATACAGTAGATATAGGAGATATATACAGTAGATATGTACACAGGAGAGGAGTGTGCAGTACAGTGTGTTGGACCCAGAGCACACTGATGGTCATTGGGACCTCAAACTATTTCATAAGAGCACAAGTTCCCTGCCACTGCTCCATAACTCATCCTTCTCTAATCTCCAGGACACATTTTTATGCTCTTCTCAGGTTTAGTCATCACTTGTCTATTTCCACACACCTTCCAACTCTCTGCCTGTGGAAACTGCAATGGATATTGATAACCACTCCTTCCAAGTCTTTGGACCCTTTGCCAAACCACACCCCATACACACAAAATACTGGAAAAAAATGCATCTAGATTTAAATGTAATAATAATGATCAGAAATGATAGGGCTGGTTTCCCAGACATGTATTAAACTTGTCTTGGACTAAATTCAGAAGTCACCATTAGAAATTATTTTTATTCTAGGGTTAGGTTTAATCTGTGTCTGGGAAACTCGCCATGTGTGTTTCTCTGTAATACTGCTTCATGCTAAAGGAAAAATGTAGTTGTGACTGCAGCTTACAATGCTGGAACAAACTCAATCAACCCTGTACTTCATCATCATTTCAAATGAAAAAAAGGGGGGGGAAAGCTTCACTCATGCATTATCAACATGGGTAAACATTTCTGAATGATTTATTCATGATGAAGGCCACATCGCTGGCTTGCCCTTGTTATAAATAGTTTCTAAATGGTTTATTTTTAGTTGCCTTGAGGTATGGTAACAGAGTGATCTACTCTCTGCAGTTGATTATGTGAGCTGGTCATTAATCTTACATACATGGGTGTTTGCTTAAGGTGTCTTATGCCCGAGGTGGCTTGAAATATGAAATCAAAATCGATAAATCTTAATGAACACATCAAACATGACTCATGGGGAATGCACATAATGGTCCTGATCCTTCTCAGTTCTGATTGGTGCGGTGGATTCGGACATCTGTTTTTAATGGTGACTTCTCTCTACAAGCCCATCAGAGTAGATGGTTTGTTTATGGTATTTTTGTTGCTAAAGAACTGTAGAGCAGCACACAGTTCTTGTGAAGTGATGGTTAAAGTCACTCTCAAAGACTGGGTGAAAATTCAGTGGACCCTTCAAATGAAATCATTAAACATCTGCCATGGGGGGCTTGAACTGATTTTAGACATTTGTGGTAATAATGCACATCCTGCTCTCACGCCTGTATCTGAGACAACATCACAATGCTTGTCTGCAAACCTCAGTGTGTGGGTGTATGAATGTATGTTGACCACAAGAGAAACGACAGCATACAGCAGGGCCTGACCTGTAAACCAGCACCACCACATCGACTCTGTCAGGACACATTTTACCTCATGGACTCTGATGGAACACACACACCCTCGAGGGGTACAAGGCAGGCCACACACACACACACAAACACACACACACACATGAATATACATAACCCTAATGAAATACAATGGCAATACAAATACAATGTAAAGTAAACTCTCTCACACATACCAGACATGCATAAACATCTTGTTTGCGCCTAAATAGCATGCAGTGATGGTCATGGATTCGGAGGCAGCAGGCCAGTCTGTCCTGTCTCCAGTGTTCAATCAGGGCTCATGCTCACTGCCTCACTGCCTCCCCATAAAAGATCACATCCTTCAGGGTCAATGACTTTGAAATAATGAAACTAATGCTAAAGTTATGGAATAACTTAATTCACTGATGCATAGTTTTAAAGTATATTCAGCATTCAGTTTATCTTTTGAACAGAATGAATAAAAGAATGAATAAAAATGCCCCATAAATATAAATATAGGTGAGTAGCATTTTCAGGTTAAGGTTTTTCAAGTTTCCTTTCATGAAGTACATAGACAAGTTGTATTTCAAAGTTACTCTGATACTATCTGTTACCTTCGTGTCTTCCTTCAAACGTTTGCTGCAGAGCACCCACATTACACACACATTACACCCACACCCTTCCCAGTGTATTACTACACCCTGATAACCACCTCCCCCAAGATTTCTAAAGATTCAGTTTGCAGAATTCACATGCTACAAACATGCCATATATGCTAACGTAAAAAATTCTTTAGGCCTGATACTCACACACACACACACACACTGCTCCTCGTCTAAATATGACTGGAGGGTCTGAAGTAGCAAGTGCCCCCTCCTCCCCTGGCTGCTGTGTAATTGGAACACTGAGTGTTTATGGGTTGACATTCACTTTATGTCAGGAATGATGTTTCAGGGAGAATCCATACAAAAGCTGGATGCAACACTTCAGACCAAACAAATGTTAAGCTAAAATTTTTATTACCTTTTACCTTTATTACACAAGATTTATGCTTATAATTTATTTTCAAACATTTTTGTCTTTATAATTTGTGTCTTTATATACATTATATTTTAAACGATTTATAACAATAGTGGATTTAGGTCTCTGTGCATCCTGTATTAAAAATATGTTTATATATCAAGTATGGAGGCGAGGACTTTTGCCACAATCACTTTAGGTATATTATCATCGTCAAGCTGATTAACACTTTTAATAGAAAATTTACTGAGATATTCAACGTTTTTGTTGCTTACAACAAAATCCCCTTCACCTAGTTGGTATGAGGGATTAGAGCAGCAAACCGCATTCATGTTAAATATTCTGTATTGGTTTAATGTAATTCTTTTCTAATTCTTGGTTTATTCAATTTCACCTCCTCAAGGCTGCTGGATATGGTAATAAGGTCTTTTTTTGCTTCCTTGTGTAAATTGCAGCTTATCACCTGGAGCCTTTTGAACAAGATTACCCAGATGGCCTAGCGTTGTGTGCCCCAAGTTTTATTTTCCTCTCCCTCCCTCCTTCCCTTTTTCCTTCTTCTTCTCCGTGGCTGGAGGGGAGAGAGCAGTGGCAAGGCCTCCTGAAAGCTCAGGGCAAGCCTGCAAGGTGACAGCTGTGGTGTAAAAGAGATCTGGAGGGAGAGAGAGACATAGAGAGAAAAAGGGAGAGAGACATAAAGAGAGAGAGAGAGAGAGAGACAGCAACAGAGAGAGACAGTGATAGACAGAGAGACAGTGAGAGGGACAGAGAGAGAGAGAGAGAGACCACAACAGAGCGGGAGGGGGGGAATGAGAGAGACACAGAGAGACAGACAGAATGAGTGAGGGATGGAGTGAGGAACAGAGAGAGACAGCATCAGAGAGAGGGAGAGAGAGCGAGAGAGAGAGAGAGAGTTCAAATTCAAAGCTGTTTGGCACTGGCTCTTTAAGACACACAAGAACATATGCGCGCGCGCACACACACACACGACCTTCGTATAGTGCCAAAGGGACTGGATTAATCATCCAAGTAGTGCCTACCATGTGCGGTGTGTTAGAAAGAATTAAAAATCATTTACCAACAAACAGTTAGGGTAAGGTAAGATGGAGACCAAGTCATGTACTTATAATACAATTAGGTTCTGTACTAAAAACAAGGAAACAAATAAGAATAATAACAATCCACAGGGGCTCAAATGAATTCTGCATCTGAAAATGTACTTTACACCAGGATTACAAAGGTAACTTAGCTAATAAACAATCACGTATCATATATCTTGATCACAAATGGAAGGACAACTCTTCAAATACGTAATCCATATATAAATAAATGATTTTGATGTTAAAAGTTGAACGTTACTATCTGGGTAACGTCTTGGGAAGCTGGTGGTAGAATAATACTAAACTATAATAAGAACAAAAGGGTTCCAGGTGCCCAAGATGGCCACCCAATAATGTTTTGTTGTTCAGTGTCTAACTGTGTACCTGGGGGCCCCAGTGTAAAATTAAAGCATCTGACACCCAACATGACTTGGTTTGTCGTAAAGGTTTCAGGAAAAAGAAAATTTGTGCATATTTTATTTTTGCATATTGATTACTTTAATTGATCTCTGATTTGAGCCTCAGCTGTTCAATCGAATTTTGCCACGCCCCCCAGTGGACACAATAATAAAGATTCTCCTCCACTCTTGCAGTTTTTTAACAAAACAACAGGAGCCGAGGGAAAAGTCTGCAAGCATTTATTTACTTGTTTGTTTATTTAACCACATCCATCAGTTTATCTCCAACTGTACCAGCTGTGGTTGGCCAGGTGCTCTTTCTCAATAAGTCATAACATCCCAAATGGTTCCCAATATTCTCGCATCTTAAGATCATTAAGCATCACTTGCTGTTGCCAGAAAATGATGGTCTCTCCTCCACATTTGTTCAGGCTCTAGGCAGGTTTGCTTTGCCACTGTTTCTGGTTCACTCAGAATTCACTAAAATAGCTTTATGACCATATTTACTGTGAAAAATGCTATGTAGATAATAATAATTGTAATAATAATAATAGTAATAAAAAATAATCAGCCATGTACTTTGTCACTTTTACGGTTCAGTATAAAGTAGGAGCACATTTGCTTGGTGCTAGCGACCTCAGAGTCCCAGCTTATCTTGGCCATGATTCCACTTCATCAGCAGAGACTCCACAGCCCAGAGTCAAAAAATATATATAAATACAAACACAGGGTGGGTGTCTCGCAGTGCCCGAGCGCATTATGCGAAATGGCAACTCTCACCTATTTAGTATTCCCCTGTGCAACAGTATGCAGCTAATCTGCCCGGCAACAGGCACCGTGATTGGTGATCTTGGCCTGAGGCCCAACAGAGGAGTAGATTCTCACCTGAGATAGGTGTGACCGGAGGTGAGGCAAGCAAGCTGCAGAGGCTGATGGGGCAGGGGGTACTACTCGATATTCTATTCATTAAAAAGAGGAGACAGAACAAGGAAGTGTCTGTGTTCGTATTTCTGAATGCTGCAAACGTCTCTGCCCCTCAAGGATCAACGAGTCGAGTAGTAAGATTAACTCATAGATAAAGGCTTGGACCGGAGCCAGGGATCCACTTTGCCGTATGGCCAGATAATATATGGCTGCAAATTTATACAAGTCCATCTATAAACTTAGAATTAACAGTCTGATCATGAACTTGTGAAGAACGGATTACTTGGAGGGTTAGGGTTTAAGAACGAATCACTTGGAGGGTTTAAGACTAATATCCTCTGAGGAAAATACTATAAATCTGCTCAAAAATAAATGTAAAACTGCCTAAACAAAATTGAGTTTCACCACAATAATATCCAGCAACCAATCTGAATTGTTAAATGAATGAGCTGGTAACATGATTGGAGATCATATTTATGAGATTGTCATTAACATTTCTAGCCACTACAAATATCAGGTCGACACTGTAATAATACAGAATTATGTCATGTGCTCATTGTCTTCTGACAGTCATTGT
Organism: Tenebrosternarchus preto; assembly: GCA_025802075.1. Lineage (NCBI taxonomy): Eukaryota > Metazoa > Chordata > Actinopteri > Gymnotiformes > Apteronotidae > Tenebrosternarchus > Tenebrosternarchus preto. The sequence goes on along the minus strand of JAOYMR010000016.1, from coordinate 10,513,582 downwards.
TTTCTCCATATCACCACCCAACTGCTACGTTCCCAAAGGGCTTTTCTGTTGGTCAACAATATTTCTCTCCGTCTTGTATAATTGGGTTGTTCAGTTATGGTTCTGCTCTCAGTCATAACGAATCCCGCCCTCTCTTTCTTTCTCCTTCTACTCTCCTGATATTTAGTTATTCACATGACTGCTGGAGAGGGAGGGAGTGAACAGGAGAGCTCTGGTTTTGATGAGCGCTTGAAATGAACTCAGCCTTAGTCACGGCCCCGAGCGGCTGAATATCTTAACATAAGTGATGGGAGGCCTGGGGGCTGAGTGTGAGCTCAGCTTTGCCCGCCGGCACACCGCACTGACACATCATGTATTTATAGGTCTGTTGAAAGACCTCCATTGTGTCCCACATAGCCGCAGACCATGTCTGTCCTCTGTATTAGAGGAACGCCTGGGGGCGGAGCTCCATCGTGATGGATGGGCAGCCCCTCCGATGGCGAGCCACAGAATTATCCAAGCACATACAAACACGTTGGATGAGCAGGTTTCCGTGTGTCTGCCCATGAGCTGCAGGGAGGGTCGGGACCAGGTGCTCCGGTCCACTTACCCTAAGCGAAGGACGAACAGCCATGAGGACAAGTCAGGGAAGGTGTGTTTACCACGCAGGAAGTTAGGAGGGTGTGCACGTGTGTGCACGCCCGAGAGACAGTGCATGTGCCTTTGTGTGTGTGTGTGGATGGGTGTGTTTATGGTGTTCTTGCTAGACTTTGCTCTAGGGCACGGTGCAGACGAGACGAGCGCATTGAAAACAGAGTCTGGCCACCGCACTCTTATCCCATAAACACACATCCAAGTGAATGAGAAACTTTGCTGAAGAGCTTGCATCAGTTAGGCTTCTCGCTGCTGTGAAGGGCCACTGAGCCGGTGACGGCCTGGCTCCAGGAGCGCACAGACGCACGGAATCTGTAATAAATAACTATTTTAATATTCTCCATAACGTACCAGCTCTGCGGCTCTGGCACGCCTGGGGCCACATCGCAGTGGAGTTTCGACTGTCTCCCCAATCTCATGTTCCTCTCTAACCTCAAGAGTGGAATATAAATGATTCCCGGGAAAAGCACATGCCAAGAGGCCCTGCGGCCGATGTGCTCCAGCCGAAAATGTCTCACCGAGATGGCGGCGCGGCCTGGAGCAACGCTGATAAATAAACAATGCAAAAACCCCTGCAAGTCGGTTATTACTTCCCCACCCTCTGCTTGGAAACCTGCCATGCTTGTTGGAGCTATAGGTCACCTCAGAGACGGCTTGGCCCCGGGTACTTACAGGCCACAACCAATAAGTATAGAGGTGGGTGGGTCTTGGACTTCTGGACTTGACCATCTGATTGGCTCTCACCTGCATGCAAGTTTGTGCTCCAGTTTAACTACTGGTCGCAGGACCAGAGAAAGCTACATGCATGCTGATCCTAGACTTTGAACGTGATGAAATTGCCACTCTCCAGTCCTTCGTGTGTCCGAGGCTTGTGTTTCATGTCCACTTCCCATAAATTGTAGATACCTCATGAGGTCTGCTGATTTGTAGACACCATGTCACAACTTTCACAAGATGAATGAGAGTGGACAAATCAGGAAGAATGTCTCGTCTTTTTGAATTCACTCGGGAAAGCCCAAGAAAGGCACCCGGCTGTCACTCCGACTGGATTGATTTAGACTTTGCACTAATCTAAGGGAAAACCATCATGATTTCAATTTATCAGCAGGGACTTCTAGTCCTGCCAACTACTATATTAGTCACTGGGGCAATTCATGTTTGAGATGTGATCTCTTAATCTACTTTGTGGGGTTAAAAATGAGTTATTGTCTTGATAAGGGCTGAATTTGGTTAAATACTTCTACAAATCATTGTCTGACTTGGAATGCTAGAAGGCCTTAGATGATTCACCAAAACATTCATCAAGCAGACGAGCAGGACGCCCTTGCCCCACTTCTGCAGCTCTAATGAACGCACATGGGGTCATTTTCATGAAGGTATTTATGAAGCTTCACCTCCTCCATCCTTTCAGTATGGCTGCTTCTAAAACCAACAACCCCAGGAGCTCTGTGTGTGTGTGTGTGTGTGTGTGTGTGTGTGTGTGTGTATGTGGTGGGAGGTAGCATAAAGAGCTGAGGCAAAAATCGGTGGTAGAATTTGAAAAACCATGCACACCTACTCAACACGAAGCAGAGAGTGATCCAAAAATCATGGTGTGGAGAAGTGAGCATAATGGAACAGATATTTGGCTGTAATTAGGAAAAGTTGTTTTCTGATTATCTGCTGGGGGGAAATATTCCCTGGGGGTGTCTCATTTCACCAAGTGACGGTACTGAGAGAAAGCCTGGCTCTGAACGTCCACACACACGGACATGTGGAGACACACACACACACTCTTACAAGCACACTCTTTCCCTCTCTAAAATGGGCTGTTTTAATATGCCATCAGTGTTGTACTCTCCCAGGGTGAGATTCATTCAGTGTAGGTTACAGCCTTTTCAGTTTGTTCCAATACCAGAAATAAACCAGTTGACCTCCTCTGTCCTTCTGCTGAGCAAAGTGCCCCCAGGCACCCCCAGGGCAAATGGGGTCAGGAGACCTCCGCCATCATTTAAGAGGATAGAAGTTTCCCCTACTAAAGCTTTCACAGCCTCAGACAACCACTCACTGCCAAGAGGGCCATTTTGTAACTCAGCCCATGTTCTACACCAAAAATAGTTCACCTGGAAATAGTGCTTGTCTAACTGTAAACTGAAGTATGCCACAGCTCCACCCAGTCACAGTGGGCCTTGTTGGCTTAGCAGTACCAGCAGATCTGGGGTCAAGATGAAAAACGGGGACCAATGTAAAGCAAGTCCAGGAAAGATGCTGCAAAAAGCAATTAAAGGTGGATCGGCCTCCGGTGGCGCTCCGAGGCGTCTCTCGCACATGGAGACGTCTGGACAGGGCTCACGTGAGATGATGCTCCTCATTCGTCAGGACTGCGGAGGGCCAGCAATCTGGCATCAAACCTGGTCAGTGCCAAGCTTGGCACAACACCATATCTGACTTCATCGTCCTTCAGCCACCCAAGAAGATTCCAGGACACGTTCGACTCTGTATGAACTCTGATATCTGTGATACACAATCAACATGTTCACTTCTTCACCTCTTTATATATGTTCTTGGACTTGTATGTTATGATTTCCATGTGTGATGCATATTTGGTATGATCTCTATCTTACACGAGAGGCTCAAATATTAATTAGTAAATATTTATAGCCCATTAGTTTATAGTTTAACATTCATTGCACTGGTTCCTGTAGCGCAAGAAGCAGGAGTCTGTCTGGTTTGAAGTATGTTGGCAAGGGGGAGGAGTGATAAAGGAGGCGTGGCAAATGGGGACTGGTTATTTATGCAAGAGAAGAACCTGCCACTTATGAAAATCACATAAAAGCATAAACAATGAGGATGGTAGAAAAATTAATTAATGACTAGAATTGCAGTAGAATGGAGTGGTTGTAGAATTATAGAAGAATGGAAGAAGCAACAGGCATGTAAATCAACCCCAATCAATCAAATATCAAATCAACTCCATACCCTGGTCCATATACTTAAACTGTACCCACTTTCCAATTCAGTAAAAACCACAGAAGCGACATAACTTCCTCCAAGTGTCACACCATGTCCAGTTTGTAAACCAGAACAGAAACCCTGGAACAGCACCCCATTTGTCCCAGTGGGGTCCTACCTCTAGGAGCAGTTCACAACCACAGTGTAGTCAGCTCTAGTCCACCTGTGGTGCTGCTAGAGGTGGACTCGGACGCTCCAGCTCTGGATATGAGAGCGCCGCTAGTGGAGGAACTGGGGCAGCGATCGCAGCCGAAGCCCTGGAGGTCCATCCCAGCTGCAGCAAGCTGCTCTGAGTTGCCACTGCCTGGGGCAAGGACACAAAACAGCTCGCTACCTCTGTCCATGCAGCAAGAGGAGACGGGAGACAGGACAGGCAAGAGGATAGAGATGGGAAACTTCTAGAATTATGTTTTTAATTTTTTTAGCTTGTCTAATGGGGGCGGGGTGACACAAGGCTGATAGATCACTTGGCTCACCTTTCCACACCTCCTTTCATGGAGATGTTGACAAATCTACTTTATGCAACGGAGACACGACAGTGTGACAAAGCAGCAACTTCTTTCTCTAAAGACCATTTAATGAATCTTGCCATTATTAATGAATAAAGGAGACTCAAGCTAACCCTCTCACCTCTCAGGGTTGTAGAATGTATAATGACAAAGTGTGACTGGAAAGAGAGTCAGACACAAACATGATGTCACCATAATTGGAATAGAATTAGAATCCCACTAGAATTAATAAATAACTACAAACATGATGCTGAAATTAATTTGTGACCAATTTATTTTGCATTTGCTACATTCTTCATGATTTAGAGCAGCTGGACTACAGCAGCCAGCAGCAGGACTTGCTCAGTTGGACCAGCTGTCAGAAAGTATTTGCTTTTATTCTGGACCATTACAAATTTCAGTCAAAAACAAGTCTGAGGCCAACAAAAAAAAAGCATACTTACAATCAAAGGATACGGCAGTCTGTGAAGGAACATTATATCAGTTATAAATTACGAGTAAATTAGTTGGGCCTTCTGTATATTTTAAACTGGGGCTTTTGACTCTGTTGATGTAAATGTTATATCTTCATATAAGTATCCACAGTAAGGGTTTTATGGTAGTTTTTCTACATAGCAAGAGAAAGGATTCTCATCATAATCTTTAATAGCATTTAGATTAACTGAAGTACATATTTGCCTGCATCTTTTAACTCAAGGGGAAAAGTCTACTCTGCTATGAGAGAATGCAGTGGTGCAGATTTGCAGATAGTGGCATCACTTTATATGTGTTTGATGGCCAACCTATCAGTGTCCGATTAGGAAATATCACTCATGAATACTCGTACTTTTTAAAGAGGTTAGGAATATCAATGAGTCGACTTTATATGAAATAGCAAAATATATACATATTTATATATACTGTATACTGTATAGCACTGCAAACAGAACAACTTTGTTAAAGGTAATCTTAATGCTTGTTGTGTTTCACCTGTTGAAATTTCAAAGTTTTAAAACAAACTCATTGTGGGGGAAATGGACAATGTTTTCAACAAAGCCCTCAGTGGGGACAGTCACAATTCATCCCAAACGTAATCAGATGTCACTGAATATGCTGAGCTTTCTAAAAGGATTAACACACCAAAAAAACGCTCATTCCTCTAGTTAAAAAAAATCTAAATAAATGTCCGACCTTGGTGAAAGCCTGGGCACCGCTAAAGTGTCTGCCACCTTCTGGAACCCTTTAGGGTCTTTGTTCTCCTTTTGTAAGCCTGTAGGGCAGTTTAGCAGCCCTTGGGGTAGTTTGGGAGCCTGCGAGGGGTCTAGTCCAGTTGCTCCTGTTTTATCCGGTTGCTGGGTGCTCTCCGTAGCTCTCTCCGCAGGACATACTCGCTGAACTGTGACGAGTCCACGCCTCCACCACACGAGCCCACGATCTCAAATCCTCTCTGCTGCAGCCGCTCCAGGACCTGCCGACACACGTGGATATGAGGATAGAGCATAGTGCACACGCATTCACATGTGAGGGGAGAGCACAGTGCACACGCATTCACACGTGAGGGAAGAGCACAGTGCACACGCATTCACACGTGAGGGGAGAGCACAGTGCACACGCATTCACACGTGAGGGGAGAGAACACACACACAGTTATGTGAGAGGACAGTAGACTGCTCAGGCCTGCGCGCACACACACACACACACACACACACACTACAGATTACAAACACTACACTGCACATTGTGAGGGAGAGTACAGTTACAGTTATAGTGTCTCTACCAAATTAAGGATAGCCGACTGGACCTAAAACACTTTGAAGACAATCGCTTTAACAGACAGATGCATTACCTGTAGGATTAATCCAGAATTAATGAACAGGAATAAAATAGTTTGAAATGTTGCTCTTTCTGTAGCCTAACCTTAAACAATAACATCATAGACATTGTTTTCATCCAAACTGCTGTGAATGAGCGGCACTGAGATCCATGGCAGAATCTAGAGGTAAAACATGAACATGAGAATAAATGAACGAGGCCCAGAAAACTGACTGCTGCCGCTGCTACTCAAACAGTGGAAATGTTTTCCAAATTTCTCTCCAAGTAAAGAAACAATGAAGAAAATAGTACAACTATAAATCTACATGCATGTGTGTGTGTGTCACAGACATTCATGTGTGACCAGGGGGTCCAAAATCATCACATTCCATCAAACGCCTCTAGGGAGTCGAGTCTGTGCCACTTGGAAGCACAAAATCTCCGAGCTCGAACCCCACAACCCCAATCCCCTCAGCCCCCACGTCCAGTCGCTTCAGGGCTCCAACCCCCCGCCAAAACTACAAAGGTCTCGCTCTGCCGACAGTCCCTCCCCTGCATTTCCCTCCAGACACACACACACACACTTCCTGACACCATTAGGCGCAGATACAGCATCCACTGCAGGGCTCACTTTAATAACCAAACAGGATTACGGGCCGTGCCTGAGGGATACCTGCCAGCGTCTTTGTGTGTGTGTGTGTGTGTGTGTGTGTGTGTGTCCGTGTCTCCTTATGTTCTGCTGTTAATGTGACCCCCCCTCCCTTTCCCCTCCGGATACAGATGAAGGCAGCCTTCTCTAAAATGGCCTAAACATTTTGTGGAAACAAAATGGAAACGGTGCACTTCATAGAAATGAGACAAAAGAAACAACACTTTAAGGGTTAACAGGATCACGTGTCGTGATCGTATTAATCGTTATATTTAATATAAATGTAAACTTGTATGTTCATTGCGAGAAAATATTTGCAAATCACAAATTCGATAAGACATCTGATTTTTTAAAAAAGGATGTTAAGCCAATGTTTTTGTAGTCATTATCGTTTCGGTTCAAGTTCGGTTAATACCAGAGCTTTTCCACACTATATCACTATGAATCATCGTCATTCATTAGAGCCCCTGGTCAAGATGTTATAGGGCTTTGTTTAGGCTGTTGGGGGAGTCAGCCCTTTTGCTTCCGATACAAACAGAATCGTGCATAGTGGCTAAACACGCAGCCTCGAAAAAGCAGAACTTTAATAGCTCGCGCAGTATTGGCCACTGCAATTCGAACACTGCAGAAAACGGCAGTATGCAAATGAGCTCCAAACGTCATTCCAGTTCCTCTGTGCTGTGAACATCCGGGCCAGTCTCGCCGAGCACGAGCGTCTCTGGATGTTTCCATTAATCACGGCGGTAGCTCAATGGTTAAGGCACTTGACTAATAATCAAAAGGTTGCTGGTTCAAACCCCACCTCTGCCAGGCTGCCACTGTTGGACCCCTGAGCAAAAGCCCTTAACTGCTTAAGATGTATTCAGTCACAATTGTAAGTCGCTTTGGTGTAGTTTTGGCAGAAAAATGCCATAAAAATTAAAAAAATGTAACAACCAACAAATATATTCATGGTAATGGCAACGCCTTCATACAAACTGATACAGTAATGATTCATACTGTATCGAACTATCTAAACTGAATCAGGTAAAGAAAAGAAAATGTCACATGAATATGTAAACAGGTACATTATCCAGAAGTACATTCTGCTAGGGCCGGCTGGTGGCTGCGTCACTGTAATCTCCCCTTTACCTGCACCGAGTTGAGGTGGCAGTAGCCGTTCAGCGGGAACCGGATCACGTGCGTGGAGTCGTGGTTCCAGCCGGCGTTAACGGAGTTGCACATGACGTCGCCGATCTCGGGGAAGACGTCCTCGATGAGGGCTTTGTCGCCGCTGAGAGTAATACGCTCGCCGAGGTCGGGGGCGACGCGCACCACGAGGCACTCACAAGGGCGCGACACGCGGCTCAGCTCTCGCTCGTGGCGCCAGCGCTCCAGCTCGCCCAGCATCGGCTGCAGCTGGAAGTAGCGCGCCTCCTCAAACAGCAGATTGTAATCCTGCACGAGACAACGTCATTTAGCCAGCAAGACGGACACCGAGCGTGCGATTACATTTACATCCTGGCAGGCACGCGTATCCAGAGATACTTAGAGACCGTTTGTTGTTAGGATGGCACAAACAGGTTAACGCTCGGTCAGAGACAAGGACTATTGCTAACAAGCACGTGTAAAAAGTACGAGTGCGTTTTTGAAACATTACGTGCAGGGTTAAACTAACGTGTTACGGGCTTGGTGTACAGCGTGCGTTTGAGAACTGGGGGCGTCACAGATGTGCGGCCAAGCCGACAGACTGTGCAAGTGCATCATACCAAGATGCACTTAGGTTAAGCTTAGTGTGTGATAGAGCAGCTTCAGCCCCAGTCAAACGTACATGGATGACAAATTATCCAACAGCGGTCTCCAAGTGTTCAACAACAGTTAACGTTTGTTGTTTCGTCGCAATGTTTAGTCGTATTCGTGTATTAAAAACAAAAGCCTCAAATAAAGATAGAAATAAGAAAATGAAGGGGTCAAAAGCGAGAGAAATGTAAAAGAGGCTATTTAGAGGCTATTTAAATACAACCGGAAAACAAAGCAGAACTGCTTCCATAACCTCTCCACGATTGTTCACAGTCGTACCCTTTACGTGAACCATGGAACTCTTGAGGTTTTGCTTATTTTAGCTGACATACTTTCCTCACGGACAGACCATCAGATAATAGGATTATTTGTCTTCTCCCAGGGCAAATTTGTAATTAAGGGCTAAATGACACAGGAGAGCTAGCCACTGGAATGCAAATGCAAGTTGTGGCCAGAACAAGAGAGGTGTTAAACATTACAATCAGACTCCACAACAGTAAATATTTACCACACATTTAAATATTTATCATTTTACATATAGATGGCAGTTATCATGCCCAAATTAAAATGAACTCTGTGACTGGGTTCATAATTTAGTAAAACTATTTTAGTTCTCAGAGTGTATATACAGTATAATTAGCAAAAACACCATCTATACTCTCAAACACAACATTAGTAACATCACTGTTAGAAATGCCTTGTAGGGGTACAGTTAGTACAGACCATCTGTTGAAATATGCAAAGTTTACGGTATGAATTCATATCAACAAACGGGCTGCAGTCTGTTATTAAACACAACTATAAGGCAGGTGTGCCCAACAGGCTAGTAGGTGTAGGTATCTGAACAGCGAATGCGGTGCTGAAGATCACATGTACTGTCGTGTACCAAACGTCACGTCCGTGCCGGGCGTGGCCGCCTCACTCACTTTGAAGTCATCGGGGATCAGGAGTTTGGAGGTGCGCAGGAAGTTGAGGATGTAGCGGAACATGTGACCGTCCCTGTCGATAAAGTAGTGCTGCTTTAGGCTGTCCAGGACGATGGGCTCCGTGCCATCGAAAAGACGCCCGATCCTGTACGGACACGGGGAGGAATTGAGAAAGAGAGAGTTCAATATATAACCACACAATTATGTTCAACACTAAAACCATCCAAAGGCATTTGCCCTCTCGGGATGTTTTTAGCCTCTTCCTCTAGAGTACGGTAATCCTAATTTGCTTCCTTGTTTAATTCCTAATGTGCTTCTATGTCAAGCACATTTACATTTAAGGTAGAGTACAGTACCGTACCCTAAAAACTACAGTCCACTGCACAGGCAAAGAGGACAGTAACAAATGTAACAATGTAGCTAAACCAGTCTGGAGTGGCTGAAAATGAAACCATGTGGTGGCAAAAGTCCCCAGCCTGTGTGCTCCGTTTAGGGCCCAGGTCTGTGAATCCAGTCCCCTCTGGACCCCTCAGCCTCTGTGCTCCGTTTAGGGCCCAGGTCTGTGAATCCAGGACCCTCTGGGACCCTCAGCCTCTGTGCTCCATTTAGGACCAGGTCTGTGAATCCAGTCCCCTCTGGGTCCCTCAGCCTCTGTGCTCCATTTAGGACCAGGTCTGTGAATCCAGTCCCCTCTGGTCCCTCATCCTGGGTGTTGATGCTGGTCTGGCTGCACATGAGCCCGTCTGCTTTGATGCGCTACTTACATATACTTTCAAAGAGCTGAATTATTTCCAGCAAAAAAACAGCCGAGATCAAGTTTAGTTCAGTCTCGTTTTAGAATGATTTACAAATAAGTCCAACCAAATCACCAAAATAGGAATAAAGGTGTGTTAGGGTAAGTCTGCTGACTGCAGACAAACACATGTCCTGGGCTCATAGCAGCAGGGCCAAGGCCTTTACCACATACCCAGAATGCAATACTGGAACAGCCATCAAACGCCTATGAGGAACTACTGATGCATGTCCCATTCCTGCCAAATCCTCTTTGACAGAGCTGAGCTGCTCAGTGACATGGTGCTTCAGTGCAAGAGTGTGGAGTCAAATGGAAGCCAGCAGCCTTTGATAAACAGGCTGTGAAGTCACACTCGAGCAGGTGATGTCATGGAGTCAGAGAACCAACAACAATGACATGCAGACTCATCAGATCCCCATCACATGCATCATTGAAAAATGGTCTTCACTCACTCTCATGACTGTTCCATACTGAATTTTTCACCTCAGACCTACCAATACTGCAGCCAATCCACTGTGGTTGTTGATTACATTCCTTGACCCAACACATCTTAAAATTAGCTGATGCGATGAATCAACCCCGTTTTAAGCACTGGTTCCAAATGTGTATGTCTCTCTCTTGATCTCTCTCTCTGTCACTCACACACACACACACAGCTGCTCTTTCACCTCTGTCACCAACATGACAGTCACTTTTAAAAACATTTTTTAATCAGTCTTCAAGAAAAAGTGGCACTGGATTTGGTCAATATTTCATTAAACGCATTGGTAAAGTGAATAGTTTATTGGCACTGACTGAAAATCTTCCCCCAAAATTTGACTTTTTTATATAAATGTAGGAGAAGGATTATCTTGACAAGTCATCCAGAATTGTTAATGTAACATGCTGTAGTACTGTAACCAAGCCCAACTGTTAACATGCTGTAGTACTGTAACCAAGCCCAACTGTTAACATAACATGCTGTAGTACTGTAACCAAGCCCAATTCAAGACTTGAATTTCATCATTCAGACCCAAATTCTATGAAAGTACTGGCCAGAGATGTTATAGGGACAGAACCCACTGGACAGGCTGAAGCACTCTAGACACGTTATAGAATAGGCAGTATACACTCAAAACCCTTGAACATCAAAGTGTGAGAGTTAATAGAACCAAACTGTCCAACATGAAACAAATTGTCTTTGTATAGATCTAAAAGTTTACCATAAATGTGATGCATTTGCTATGCATGGCATATTGTAAAATGAACAAACATTTTCACATGAAAATATTTTATGTAAAATATTGTACATTTTGTAAACATCAAGTTTTTCATTGTGTGATGATAAATATCACCACCAATAAGTCTATCATCTCAGAAAACATCACAATAACATTTTCAGGCCATATCGCCCAGTCCTCTAAAGCAGGAGCAGTGGGTGCCTCACCTGGACTCTGGGTACTTGGTTAGCGTGGCGAGGCTGCTGGTGTACATGTGCCCACCCACGTCGATATGCACAGGCGCGTTGGATTTGGTGAGCTGGGCAGGGGTGGGTATGCCCTGGTTACTGAGTGGAGACGCTGGGGACCTGCTGATCATTGGTCTGGACATACTGGAGCGGTTATCCTTAATGACAGATTAAAAAAAAAAAAAAAAAAAAAAAAAGGAACCCATTACAGAAGGTACAGATGGTTCTGCACTACTGACCATAGGTGGCATTTGCCTTCATTTAAATTCTGTGCTCTTGAACATTATACCACTATTTTCTGGGTTTTTTTCTATTTCCATTAAAAACATCTTTGTAAATAATTGGTGTTTGGGAGGGTTGTGAATTTGATTCGTTAGCAAACTTGCATCTGATGTTGCAAGCACTCAAACACAGTTTTACTACATCAAGATGATTTCATTCACCAAATGTACATGGCAGGCAAGAGACTTGGAGCCTTGAAGCATTCATCACAATACAAACAAAAAAATAAACTAAAAACTCGTGAGAGTTCTGAACATGTCAGACACCTTAAAAGACTCATCAGTACAACCCAAACGAGGCTTTCCTGAGTGCACCACATCGCTGTGGTCATTAGGAACATGCTGGAAAGAACCTGAAAGCCCTGGTGCTCATGGGCATCTTTCTCTTCTCAGAGTTACTGTCTCTTAAGAGTCAGTCTAATCTGCATGGATAAGAACTACCTGGTTATTATTTTTAAAAAGGTTACTACAGTACTGCCTGTGCATAAAGAAAGGCAGCGACCTTCTGACCTACTTAGCTGGATGTCCATGTGTAAGGTCCCACTGGACCATCATTCTGGCAAGTGGTATTGATTTACCAGTTCACTGAACATCAGAACTTGCACACCTGCAAGACCATACTTTAATATTTCACACACCGCAGTGAACAAAAAAGCCCTGAACACCCCCTTCACAGGTCCCCAGGAATGGAGAAAAATTATACTGCAGCTGCCATCGCAATAATTACCAGCAAAAGAAGAAGAAGGGAAAAAAGGAACAGAGCTTTTCAGACACGTCCACGTTTCGCTCCTGGTCAGAGCCAGAGGTGTGACTTTCACACCTACGTCCCCAATTACCAATTAAGCCTCAGAGTGGTGCCTTCACCAAACTCTGCTTCATTTGCATGGCATTTGGACTACTGCTGATAAGAGCACCCTGGCAGAAGCCATGCATAGCTTTAAAAGTGAGGTGTGTGTGTGTGTGTGTGAGAGAGAGAGATCAGGCATGCTTGCCAGGGTCCCCTCTGGGCACACAAGGCCGCTCTTCAAAGGACAGACCTGGGTTAAGCTGTAGAAATGAGGCATCACACTCCCAGTGCAGGTAATTTGTTCCTTTACTAATTCCCACAGACGCCCCCCCTCCCCCCCCGTATGTGGGGAGGTAATAGTGGAGCATGGTCACTTGGAGGTAGCGAGTCTGGCATAGTGGAGAGCTGCTCTGCTGGGTTGGGCTGTGTGTGGGAGTGAGAAGAAAAGTTTGTGTCCACCACATGACTGCAGTTCTCCACTGTCTAACGTCAACACCGCCATTACTTGCCACGGTTAAGCACGAAGACTCAGAAAAACGGTCAGAGAGACAGAGAGAGAGAGATCCTGAAATTATGAGATGGATTGAGATTTTGTTTATTTAGTTTTCAAACTTTTTTCCAAACCAATGCACGTGGGTGTACAGAAGCGCAACTTCAGGAAGAGCAGCCGTTTGTGTGACTTTAAATATCCGTGAGTGAACATACAACTGTACAGCGATATCTTAAAATTAAATCAACTTATGTACGATATCGATAGTTGACTAAAGTCTATTTATATCATTCAATCGACGACACTAAAATTATATTTTTAGCTGATAACCATCACTGAACAATGATGGTTATCAGTGAGAATTCCACTTCAATGCAATCTTCAGGGTCGTAGACAAAGGCTGGAGTTATCATCTGTTGTAAATACCACCCAGTCGAGGCTTTTAAATACTCTTGGAACTACATTATATTTAACAGCTTTAAACGACTTTCCTACATCACCGTGACATCTTACAATAATCTGTTTATTGGCTGCCGTAGGGGAAAATACGCTCGTGAGTATAACAAAGTTCACCAACATTTTTGACAGGTCTCGTGCGAATGTGCAGCGTTCACTGATTAAGATGACTCGTGCAGTCGGTACAGTAACGACAGCGACCTCTACTGTACTTGCCTGCTTAGAAATATTTACATTAGAGGCTCAATAATAACGGCAGCGTACCTGTAGTTCGCGTGTAGTAAAACGAACCTACAGAACCATCGCAAATGTCAGCATGTAAAGTAAAGGCACTCGAAGTTCTTTGTATTCAATCTTATTCATGGCCATACGAAACACAATTTTGGCAATAAGTACCGTACAATAAAATCTACTGGTGTGTTTTTACTCGAACAGTGATCAAAGTGTTTTACCCCGTCGGCTATTAAGAATCCATATGAAGCAAAATATTCCATGGAGCACGTCATAAAGATTTTGTTACTATTCCACCACTGAAAACCGTATGGATTCTTTATAGAGGCACTTGTGTGAAAATGGATAGTCTGTTCATGTGAACCAAAAATGTTGCTTCTTAGACTATTTGCTCGTTTTCAGCATGAAAACGAAAACTACTAAAATCAAATGAATAAAAAAGTTGAAAGTATAGAAACAAGCCATGCAACAGAGTACATGAAAAGTCCAGAGAAGTGTTTAAAAGTTCTTCTCCTGGAGTCATTTCTACTTTACTCGCTACTAGGCAGCGTAAACACGACCGCTCGTGCTCACAGGAATACACACATTTAAAATGATTGCGGTGTCTACGACCATTTATTGAATGATAACTGTGTACGTACAGATCCCTAGATCAAGTTAGGGTCAGCAACACGAGACAGTGAGTGAAAGAAAAGCGATAGTTTACAAAAAGGAGCTCTCGTTACAAAGCATCGGTAAGTACAAAGGGACGATTCACTGAATCAGCACTGACGTGTATTGAAAAAGGTACCTCCTGTCTTACAAAATAAGAAAACGCTTTAGGCACATTGCTCCACAATGGCGTCTTTCATTTGCAAATCTGGGGCATCCAGGAAATGGAGCTGCTTTGGGACAACGAGAGTGGTTGGAAGTCGATCGAAATACGAAAATGCGGCGTTAAATGTGTATTAAAAAGGCTACAACAAGACGAGGCAACGTCGATAACGTGTTCTGTAGTTCACAGCATAGTGCCACAAGGCACGCGGTGAATAGGTTACAATATTTCTTCAGCGTAAATCGAAATATGCTAACGCGAATTTACGGATCGTACATATCCATTCAACTCTCGGACATAAAAATACAGTTTATAAACAGCACTCAAGATCCAGGAAGTGGTTAAATATTTTTTGGTTGGAACTGTGGCGCTCCGCGTTTGGCACATGCGTAAAAGCGACTGCGCCTTCAATGTCCCAGTCAAACGAGCGTCGGAAATAATAGCCAAGCAAATAAATCCCCCCTTACCTGAAACATCGATGGACATAAAGTTGCTTTTTGGGCACCTTTTGCCTCCGATTTCGGCCGCGATCTGCCTCCCTTCCTACGCCAGTGAGAAATGCAATAGCTTGGCTAAGGTAGACAGAACAAAATACAGAGAATACTTGCTTCAGGGCTTCGAAACCCCTCAAGGCAAAGATCAGGATACAATTAGCTCATGTCTCTTGCCTAGTCTAAACCAATCTGCAAAATAAAACTCCTGGCGATGGATCAGCCCAGCTACACGGAACATATACCTTCCCCTCTACGCAAGATGTGTATATTCCTACATAAAATTGTTTAAAGATAGTGCTGTTTGCCCGCACTAAAGCGTCTCTCCCCTGCCCGCAACTTGCCTATTGCCCTCCTCTCCCACAGAAAAGCTGATTTTAATCGTTATGATTAGTTTTGATGTAACATTCCCGCAGGCGATTTCTGCAAATGGATGGAGTCTTTCGTTGCCAGAGAGGAAAAACAGCAGATGATGACAATTATATAGATTGTTAGTCAGACTTTTGATTTTTTTTTTTTTTTTTTTTTTGTAGAACCACGGATCTATTAAAGTCTGTGAATCTTTAGCGTAGATGGACACCAGGCGGACCAAGCAGGTCGTGGGACTTGTTGAAAAGAATCACCATTTTAAAATAAACGAATGAGTGCTTAAAGGAAGACAGCAGCTGATTTCTTTTTTCCTCCGTGTGGCCAACCTCCAGCAATGACGTGATCATGTAAAATAAGCACTCGTAGCCTGCCTTGCCCCAATCAACCCTGAATCAGTGCCCGGGGCGGCTGCGAGAAGTTCATTTTAAATGTTCAACCATGAACCCTAACCATGCATAATTTCAAGAAAATGGAGGCGCTTCCTAAGCCTTTAGTTTTAAACTGTGGGATATTAAATGTCATCGCCATATGAGTAAAAAGTCTTTTGCTTTTCTGGAAAAAAGCCAATATAACATGCCGAATGTGTAGTATTTAAACTGTATGGATAAATTTGTATTCATTATTTGTGTGTAAAGTTGCATTCTTGTTATTAACCATATTTTAAAATTAAATAGGTAACGGTGTTTTATGGACTTCATGAGCTCGCGCTGTTAGACCTATTTCAATAGCCTACATTAACCCCCACCTTTTGAGGGCGTTGTAGCTCTGTTGCCCCCTGCTGGCCCCTGTCAAAAAGGGGTTTGAGGGCTTCAGAACCTTTTTTTCTCGATCATTATACTGACTCATTTATAGGGTATTATCACATACAGAAGAACAAAAGCCGAATGAATTACATTATCATGGTTTTAAGATGAAACGTTAATCTGATGCATGGTGTAGAGAAAGAACATCATTATATAGATCGATGCATTGCATAATTAATATGATAGCATATTAATATCTATAATTCAACTCTGGTTATATATAACAAATAATAATTAGTTGAATTGTACATCATATTTAAGAGCATTCTTTCAGAACAAACACAATATGTGTACTCTTTATTTTTAAAAGAAACAAACAAACAAAAAATCTACAAAAAGACATTCCATCTGCCCATAGCTGCAGTAAGACAGTCTTCAGATTCTGCTTCTAACAGAGTGAGTATGTTGTGTTATATGTGTGACGCATGTCATTTCTGAGTCATATGGGAGATGGGCAGTGTGCGATTCACGGATTACTGTGCACCGCCTCTACCTCCACCTCCATCCATACAGCAGTAGGCGGAGCTGTCTCATGGAGCTCACACCATCTTCTCCGTCTTTGTTACAGGAGTTTAAGTGCCTGTAAGGTCACTTTCATTGCATACTTGGGTGAAAACAGATTATTCCAGTAAGGAGATGATGCATCTTCTTAGATATCCATCTTGCAAGACTATTGCCTGTTTTGCAGTGCTGAATGTTTTTGGTAGAAGCTCTGCTATAATTATGGCTGTTAGACAGTAATATTTACTGTTCAAATATGTGCCATTACTTATTAGTAGGAGGGGCTTTAGTGATGTCAAAACATCTAGGCTTGCTATTACATAATTATGCTATTCAGACTCTATTCAGACTCTATTCAGATTCTATTCAGACTCTATTCAGATTCTATTCAGACACTATTCAGATTCTATGCAGTGCAATGTACTGCATGTCTTGATGTGTGGCATATGGTCAGAATGATTGCTCCCCTCATGCTAGCATATGAGCAGGGTTTAATAATGTATTATTGATTGTGTGGAACCAACTGTGGGGTTAAAACCATTTAGGGTATTTCAGGTGTCTTTAAGATAGTCTTGTGTAGGAATTAGTTATGAACAGGCCTGTCCCCCTGTTAGTCCTACGTCTATCATTTCCTTGCATGGTGTATGTATGTTAGAGATGCTGAGTCATTGGAGAAATAAAAACTGAGCTGTTGGTATAGGGGGGGGGCAGGGTGAACTGAATTGCCCCTCTCACACATGAAGATTCTGGGAGTCACAATGAGACGGATCCTCTCTGTCTGGTGATTAACAAATTTTTGGACAATCATGTAGGTTAAATAACACATAAGTGGGTGTGTCATGAACTGCCAGTAAAAGAACAGAAAGTCTAATGCCATGTTCTGTGAGGTGATTTTTCTTCCTCACCTCCTGAGTCATGTGCACTGGGCTTTTAAATCATTTTGAAATGTTCATAAGGGAAGAGGAACCTTTGGAAAGCTTAACTGATTTTATGATTTAGCAATTGCAGTTATAAAATAGTAACAACTGTGATTTTTACTACCTTTCCTATCACTGCCAATATTTTTAAAAAGATTCTTATTGAGTTGTGGATTAGCTCATAAATGTGGCTGTTTAAATCAAAGCAAATTATTTAATTTCAACTATGTTTGGATTTATAGTGTGTGTGGATAATGTATGCAAAATAAAGATGGACTTACAGATCATGAAACTTAAATTGTTATGGCACTTGTTAAAATCACAATATGATATTTTCCCAAATCCTTAAACCCTAAAAGCGGTTATAAATAAATGCAGATCGGTAAAAAGAGTGGTGAATATCACCTCATGAGCTGTGTGCCAGGATTCTGACTGATCTGTTATAACCTCTTAATGCCTTGTGAACATAAAATTCCTTGAACCTTTAATTTTCTGTTGACAAATGTTGCCTCAAGGTAAAATGCCAGTCTGTGTTTACTGGACCTAAAAAAAGATTTAGGTGTAAACCAATAGTAAATATGTTTGTTCTTTCTTGGAAGTTGTGTTAATAAATGGAAGTTAATAAGAACCACAAAATATGATAATAAACACAGAAATGGTTCCCGGGTTTAGTGTTTAAAACATCCCTCCTCCCCCCGCAAGCACAGTTCGCTCTGGGCTTGTACACATGCTTCTTGTTTTGTGGGTTCTTGCTTAGAGGATTTATGAATAACTAGTGAGTTACTGCGGTATTTCGCCACTTGAACATTGCACATGGAGGGCACGCCGAGGTAGAGTGATAAGTGTAAAACACAGGATGTGAGCACGCTGTACGCTTCGGTTCTTACTCACCGAGCAGGACTTGCCCGGAGCTACAGTAGGACCAGCTCGGAACTCCAGAACTGAGTGGACGTGCAGGAACACACAATGTAGTTTTTAATAGGATCTTTTTGTCGTTGTTGTTGGGACCTCCTGCTGTTGCAGCATCATAAACTAGAATGATGCTTCAAATTTCTGACTGCAGGTCACGCCACATAAAGCCTGATATCTGTAGCGGTCATGTTTTCTGAAGGGTGGTTTCCACTCCTTGTATTTTACATTTGAGACAACAAGTCCTGTTTTCTTTGGAATGGAGCTGTGCTGTTGTGACAGCTGTGAGAGAATTCCATTGGAATAATGTTTTGGTGGTGGAATGGGGCAGATGGTTTGCAGATGTGGGTTGCCATAAAAAAGAGAACTGCACTTTCAAAGGTGGATGAAGTCATTTGAAGGCCTGTGGAACTTTGCATCCAGGGGAGAAAATCTGTGTGCGATTTTATTGTTTTTGTTTTGTGCTGTTTGTCAGTCAAAAGCCAAAAAGCCAATGGTGTTCTTTCAGCCTTTCTAACACATGCTGATTACATTCGAATGATGCCGTCCATCCCCATATTCTGTTTCAGCATAATCTGCTTTTCCTAAATGAGAAAACAGACCATATTTAAACTCAGATGAGGAAAGCATCACTTGCCTGTCTAGACATTTCTCTCCATTATTTGGAGGCTCTGCAGCAGTGCATCCAAACCAGTGTGTTCCAGCTGGTCTTTGGCATGAAGCACTGCGTTTCTGCGGAACTGAAGACAGGAGCTCCTGCATCTCACAGAGCCTGGTGTGCTGAGACACCCAAATGAGATGCCACTGTTCTGTTTTAACACTGAAATTGTGCTTTGAATAATTAATTTAATTTTCTGTACCAATCCGGCAGGTTTTACAGCCACTTTTTCCGTGATGCCCTTTGGGCAAAATCATCACATCACTGCGATCTCTCCATAAAACTCATCACATCACTGCGATCTCTCCATAAAAAACTGAGCTTTGTCTGTCGACACAAACCCTACTGGTGTTGTAGTTATTTTTAATATGTGTTTCAAAGGCAATGAATATTTTTAATATGTTACAAAGTGTTACAAAGGCAGTGAACACATGTGTTAACAGTCTTTATTGCAAAAAACTATAACACACAATTGAAAAGTGTTGAGAGAAAATACTCCATGGCTATGTTAACTAAATTATTGAGGTTTATTATGATAAATGCCTAAGATTCTAATTATTAACTAAATCGTTGAGGTTTATTATGATAAATGCCTAAGACTCCAATTATTCCAAGAGTTTGAATGTAGCAGTTTGACCTTTATCCCTGCCCTTCTGCATCATAGCCAGTAAAAATGTACAGGACCTACATCATTGTGTCAGTACAGTGTTTAGTGTGATCTTATGACTTCAGTACAGTGTTTAGTGTGATCTTATCACTTCAGTCGCCCAGCATTGGTGTCATAGACGAGAGCCTTAAACTTTCTTCAGTGCTGTTTGTAAATGTGCACTTATGTGAGGTGCAACACCTGGAAACTTTTATTTAAAACCAGATCAACACCTCATAACACCTAATTCATCATCACTATCATGACTGAAGCACAGTGTCTAGAGTCAACATTTTGCATGATATGTGCAGTGAACATTCAAATGCCATTACCTTCTAATACTCCGCCCCCCCCACCAGCGCCAGCATAAGATCTAGTGGCACTCCAATCAAAAATGAATATGGGGGTGCTTAAAGGCTCTAATAAAATGTAATCCTATTATGCAGCCCTCCCAGAGGGCAGTGATAATAAACGTTTCCCTAATAACCCCACAAGGCCATTCCCAAATGGTGAGAGTCCCGTCCTGTAGCCACTTATTGTCTACTGCACACTGGGGCTCTGTGCTCGGGTGCGATCGGATATTACATGAACTATAACAGTAAGTGAAAAGCCTCTCTGGTTCTGTTTCCCATTTTTTTGGCACCCCTTTTCCAAATATCCAGATAGTAGTGAACGACTGGACAAAGAAACTGAAATCGGCTGGATCAAGTCACCGCAGTCATTCAGTTACGTTATGTCCTTACGTTTGTTCTTAAGCAGATTTGATTGAATAGCTGGGCTGGTCATCACTGCCAGTCCAGTCCCACTGGCTAGAGAGGAATAGTTACACCAAACAAATCTCTTTCATCAACACTACGGTTCAGCTAATCTGCATTGTTTCCCTTGCAATATGTCTCGGGGCTGCTGGGTAGAGGTGGGGGAGCGGAGGTTCGAGGCGGAAAAAACAGTGGGAGGTGGCAGGTCCCAGGAGGAGACCAATCAGAAAGACTCCGCCCTCATCCTGCCGCAGAGCCCTGGGTGGACTCAGGTGCTCCGCTCACGCTAATAACGCCTAAACTTGTTTGTTTACATACTCAACTCCTAAAATGAAAAAAAGGGAAAAAAATACGCTTCTCCAAAGAGCAGCAAGAGAAACAAAGACAAATGTGCTGTTCTTTTATTTCTTTGTTCCTGAAAAACGTTTTCATAAAAGATACAATGTGGCAAAACACATCCTAAACGTCACGTGTGTTTGAGGAACATATCGAGATATGTACTATATTTTGAGTTTTTCACTGTTCTGCATCTGGGCTACTGAGATATCTGCAGTTCTGAATGGCAGAAATTTTATATCGTAGTGTTTTCACCCCCAAAACAATCATGCAACAGGGTTTATCAAAACAGTGAGGAAAAAGATATGAGCTTGTTATGTTAATTTGGATTCCAGATCACATCTCTTATGTTTGAGTGGGGTGGCTTGCTGAGTATTATTGGATGGTTGAAGTCAAAGGTTGTCTTGTGTACATAAAAGCACATTTGTCTTAACAGCTAAACTACCTCGTATTACATCTAGTATAGGAGTCAATTCTAGTGAGTCTACCTCAAAAATCCAAATTTTCTAGGAATGCACTTAAGACGTGTCCTAGAAATTCACACTAGCTTGGAGCATCACTGTATTTTATTCAGATTGGTTACAAACTTATTAGCAGAGCTGTTGACTGCTAGTACATAATTTGCTTCAACCACAGTGATCCAGACTCTTCTGTCTGGTGAATAACCCCCCCCCCCCCCCCACACACACACACACACACATTCTCATAGGATACACTAAAATATTCACCAACCAGCAGGATGAGAGGATATCAGTGTCATGCTTGTCACACTGACTTGTCATTTCTCTGGGTAAGTTATTAAGTAGTGAACAGAATAACATTGCAAGGTCCCCGAATAATAATGTATTATGTATATGTAAGTAAGTGTTTGTGTGTGTGTTGTATACCCTTTCATTACAGTTTGTATATTTTTGTGTGTATCAATCTTTTAGGACGTGTCTGACGGCGTTGATAGCACAAGTGTGTTCGTGTATGTGTGTGTGTGTGTGCATGTATGAGTGTATATGTGTATGTGTCTGTATGTGTGTACACGTACGAGTGTGTGAGAATGTCGCGGTCCTTCCTGTCCCCGTGGTGCTGGGCGAGCCCTGAGAGGGGCACTCAAGGCGCTTTGGAAAATCACACAATTTCACGCTGCTACTGGAGGAGGAAATGAACTGAGCCGAGAGCAATAATAAAATTATACAAATGTTATTACAGTCTTGCCTGCTACTGTCCTACTTTAATTCAAATGTGGGAACTTCAGGCGGCCCTGGTGGCACAAGCCTTCCTGAATAAATCAACATTAGCTTACGTCTAAATTATTAAGGAAGTGGGAGACTTTCTTGTTTATAGTGTGAATTATTAAACCAGCATTTAACTGCATAATTTCTCCACCATTCCCACAAATATTAATTGCTAATGAATCCAAAGGTGTGTGTTTTATCCCTTTGTTGATTCTGTTTGCACACCATCAAAAGCTCTCCAGAGCTTTGTGAAACCTTGTGGGAATGCAAACTGCACCAAAACAGAAATTGGCCACAGAAAAAAGTTAGTATAACAATGATGCCATTTTGTTTGATTTTGTTTGGTAATTAAACAAAGCAGGAAAGCAGTGGTGTAAAACTGATAATGTTTGTGCAGTGGTTCCTTGCCCAGAAAGGGGTTAGGATTCGCCCACAGTGGCTGTAATCAAGCAAACAGGCAAATCTGAAAAGGCTAAAAAGGGGAAATATACACAATACATTTCTCTTGCGTGTGTTTTTCAGTCCATCGTCTTGCTTCATGCTTTGCTGTTCATTTCTGTGCTCTTCTATTGAGGTGGTGGTATGAACTGCTCTGTCTGATGGAGCGTTGTTGAGGTGGAGGCATGAACTGCTCTGTCTGATGGAGCGTTGTTGAGGTGGTGGTATGAACTGCTCTGTCTGATGGAGCGTTGTTGAGGTGGTGGTATGAACTGCTCTGTCTGATGGAGCGTTGATGAGGTGGTGGTATGAACTGCTCTGTCTGAAGGAGTGTTGTTGAGGTGGTGGTATGAACTGCTCTGTCTGAAGGAGTGTTGTTGGTTGGGTAGTGACTAACGTGTCTGGAATTCTCTTTGACACCATCATTGTCAGGAATTTTACATACAGTGAACTCTTGTCACCAAAACACTTTTGAAGAAGAAGATTTTTTTTTAAAGTGTTCTCTTCACATGAGTCCAGCCTATGATTACAAGGTACATTCAAAATGAGTGTCTCTGGTGATACTAAATATTGATCTGAAATGAATGATCACAATGCTAGAGCCTCCTCCTCCACAGTACACATTTACAACGAGATGCTTCTTACTCATGTAAAATGAGCAAATAGAACCGTAAGTCCTTAGTACCATGGTTCATTTATTTTGCTATTAGTGATGCTAACGGGGGATTGTGTGACTACTGACTTGGAATATACTGGAATGCTTAGCATGGCAAGGAGTGGCCTTCATTCTCTGATAAATGTACCATGAGGGTTAAGCCCCCCACCCCTGCTTTGTTTTGTATACACAGTGAGAACTATTGACACATTCACAGATTTATTTACCAGGCTTGTGAAGATGATTGACTTGAAGCAGAGGAAGGAAAAGGCTTCAGGTGGTGAGGGATGAAGGTTTTGGAAGGCTGACACTAGTTTTAGAAGGCTGATGCAGGTCCTGGAAGGCTGATACAGGTCCTGGAAGGCTGACAGGTTTTGGAAGTCACACAGGTTTTGCACTGGTTACATGGGTAGAGAAAGAGAATGACCTGAAAGATAACGACACATCATCATATTCTTGTCACACTGGGTAGCACCGAATTTCAAAATATGCCAGAGTAGAAATGCAATGGGTTCATTCAGGCTGGTTATGGTAAACCTTATTTGCTATATGTGATAAATAAATGCACCACTGAAAAGCCTCTGTGGTCATTCATTAAATGCCCCAGTCAGTAATCCATCGCCAATGTAAATATTTCTCAGTAGTACTTTTGGACTCATGAAACCATTAGTGCCGTGTCTTTTTACACATTTGTTCTTGTCTGTTTTCTATTTTATGGTGGAAGATGCGTTTGTTTAAACCTTATTGTGTTTTAATTTATTCATTAGTTGTTGAAGATCTTAACCATATAGTTTCCCCATATATTTAGCACCGGGAAAGTATATTTCTGCTTTTATGCTGTATTTATTTACAGACTTGACTGATTATGAAAATAAGTTTGCTAGTGGCGTCAACCTGCTCAGTGCCCCCTGGTGGCCAACAATAAATGATCAGAACTAGCCCTGCGTCAGCAGTATCTGGTCTACGATGCCATCTGCTGGCCCTGTTACTCACCTACAAAATTGGTGTGTTCTCGCTGAGGTGACGTTATACATTCAGAATAACAACAGCCAAAAAGTCGCTGACTCATCTTTAAATGTAAAAGCATTAAAATTTGAAAAGTTTTATTTGTCTTTTCAGTCTTTGAGAGAAACAGACACAAACCCAATTATGTTTGAACAGATATTAAACCCAAATAAACATTCTTCCTTTTTAGAAGCCTATGATTGTGAGAATAGTCTATACAACACTATTATACTAATTGTCAACTATGTTTGTTCTGTAGTCCATTATGTGGATAATCACAAACTTGATGATGCGTAATAGTAACAGTAAAGATCTAAATAATGATAATCACAAATAAAGAAATACATTTTGAGAGCACAGTAATTAAATGATCATCCACTTGGTCATAAAAGCATGCAGCCATAACTGGAAATGAGATGAACCTTTAGAAGTCTGTGAAGTTCTGGTGTCATGTGGTTTAATATGATTTTTCCAGGTTTCCCGCAAAAGTGGATTTGCTGTAAACTGGATAAAAAGCAAATTCCCCTTGAAATTGCAGTTATTGACAACAGCAACGAAATGGGTGACAATGTTTATGATAAAGTGTTTATGGTAAAATGTTTATAATAAAAACTTCAGAGGTCTTTGTACACAAGCAGGGAAGGTCCGGATAGATTCTCTGAAAGTGTTCTGTATGCAGCAGATGCCACAGTGGATGTGTGACCTGATTCCATCAGCAGGTTCCACAACTCTGCTCACAAAGCTCCATCCACTCAGGGACCAATGAAATTAATTTGGGATGTGGCCATACGAAAGCATGTGACTTTTACGTGACTTTTGTGTATCATGACGTTTGTGGACGTTTTTGTATGAGCCTGGAAACAATCTAGGGTTTATAAATCACTGTTAGCTTTACTAACATGCAATATAATGTAGCCACAATTCCATCATAATTACCTGCTATAGGGTTAGGGTTAGGGTTAGTTTAGGGTTGCTGTTGAGTTACTTTTTTTTTTTTTATGACGGGACTTCAAGGAACATTTTAATAATTTTTCTTGCTTTAGTCCAGTGTTACATATGAGTGACTGCTGATGTTTTCCACGATTCCTTATTCAGTTTTAACATAAACAACATTGTAGTCATGAAACAATACAGCTAAATGGTGAAATGTGTAGTTTGAATAAGACTAAGGCGTAAAGAGAATTCCCTCTACAGTATAGGTAGAGTATAGAGTATACAGGTATAGGTAGAGTATAGAGTATACAGTATAGGTAGAGTATAGAGTATACAGTATAGGTAGAGTATAGAGTATACAGGTATAGGTAGAGTATAGAGTATACAGTATAGGTAGAGTATAGAGTAT
>JAOYMR010000016.1:10463949-10487854 GCA_025802075.1 Tenebrosternarchus preto | reverse complement strand
ACAGTATAGGTGTCTGCAGTGGTGAGACCCCTGCTGACCTTCCTTAGCCTGTCCCTAATCCCCGCCTAAATCTATCACACAACAGTGCACAAAATTTTCTTAATGACCATAGAATGTCCTAATGTCTAATATCATAATGTCTAAATATGCAATGTGATGCTAATCCATTTACAGTGGGGAGACTAATGTCATTCTGGGTTGCGTAGCTGTTCGTTCATCCTCATTCATCCTCATTCCAGATTGGTGGATAATACAACACATAGTTGGGATGGTTTGGGTTGTATTTTTGTTCATGTAAAAGCAAGTAAAATTCCATTTCAGATACAGCTGAGCTGGAGCACTTAGACTGAAGGCTCTCGCCAAGCTGTCTGTGCTTTAAACTGAGACAGAGCAGTGCTTATTGGCTGAAATTTACTTTGGTGGATGCCATGAAATTAACTGCTCTCCCTGAGATGAGGCTGGAGGCATGAAGAAACCCATTAACAACAACAAAACAATGCAAATATTATTGAATGTAAAGCTACCAAGCATATTTTAGCATGCTAATTGGCCGCAGTACACTTTGTTCATGATTAAATAGACATTTGGGTAAAATTCATTATTCTTTCAGTAGATGCAGCTTGAGTTGCTGACGGTCAAGGCCCAGTTCACAGCCCTGTCACCTAGTCTCCATTTCCAGGTCAAGGCCCAGTTCACAGCCCTATCACCTAGTCTCCATCTCCAGGTCAAGGCCCAGTTCACAGCCCTATCACCTAGTCTCCATCTCCAGTACACACAGCAGTCATGCAGAAGAAAGCATGTCAGTGGACAACTCCTGGAGAGGCTCCTTCTTTCCATCTTTATCAATCTCTGTGGAGGAACCAGGATTGATGGTGATGTGATCTGGCTCTCCTGCTTGTTGGATGCTTGTGCACTCCACCTCTTTGTATTTTCCGGAGGCATCTTTGGATAATACCTCTCTGCAATGACTCTTAAGCTCAGGGTCTGGGCAGTACAGGTACTGGTACAGGGCCGCCGCTAAGATCCCACCTAAAATAGGCCCCACCCAATACACCTGTTGTGGAGGTAAAACAAGATGAATTAGTTAGCTGTATATCTTTTTATTTGTCTTTCATCGGTATTTATTTATACAGGAATTTTAAACCTTTAATCTGGATTTAGGAATGCCTAAAGAGTTTACACTCCAAATACCTTCTGGAACACTATTCAAGACAAGGAGTTATATATGAAGAACAGTAGTAAGTGATCCCAGGGAAGAACATTACATGTGCCTCAGTTGGGTGAAGGACGTGGCATGGGTTATAAATGCTGTATGAAGTCAGCAAAACATGTCAGAGCCTTTAAGGGCCATAAATGTCAAGAGCAAGACTTTAGAGATGATGTAGATCTAACACACAGCCAGTGCAGTCTGACCTATAGCTTAGGAGAACATGTTCTGTTTTTCTTGTCCTGGTAGAGGTGTGCAGGCTCTGGTATTCTGAACTAGATGCAACTTAAAAAGAGACTAATATGAGGCCCAATTCAAAATCATGAACCAGTGTAGAGGCTTAAGGTACAGTTTCACAGCCTTCAGGACATTTTGACGGTTAAGGCTGTATGTGGCCAAATCAATGCTAATACTCTGAGGTTACTCCATAATTGAGCAAGCTGAGGTTAGTGGGTGTATGTGGGAGAAGCACAGAGGTCTATACAGACTCCTGTAGGAGGACTGTGCACCACTGGAGCTCAGCTAAGCTTGATCACTGATATCACTTACACATTAATGATGCAGATGCATTAAGTGACCGTACTGTACAGCCCGACTCAATGAATTCAAAACAGAAAGCCTATAACACAATATTTCGCAGCAATTGTATAAACTAGGGTCCAGAGTGGAGTTGTGACATGAGATTTCCCACTGTATATCTTCTCAAAGGACCATCCTGTGCTGGTTTTCCTTACCCAGTGGTTCTCCCAGCTCCATGTGACGAGTGCAGGGCCGAAGGAGCGGGCTGGGTTCATGCTGGCCCCGGTGTACGGGATCTGCAACAGGCCACAATGTCACTATTGAAGGGCACAAGTAACTGGTATTCCAAAAACATGGCAGATATTTATTGCATATTAATAGATCATCACACAGGTGGAGTCTTATGGTCGATTGGGAGATTCTTTACTTATATCACGGCAAGTGGATCTTGAGATACTTGAGATACTGACTTTCTCTTATATGATATTCATGAAATACTGCTGTCTTTCTCTATCATGATGGCCAAAACAGATTAATTTACTGTCAATGAAACGATTTGACTATTTATATTTGACCAATTTAAACCCTTTGAATTGTGTCTTTAATATATATTTGATATATAAATGACTCTGGCATTGAGAAATTAACATATAACATTTCAAAGAGGAATAAACTCATAATGTGCTTTATGTTGTTTCAGTACTTTAACTGTCTTGAACCCCTACCAAGGTGACAGACTTCAATAAATCCATGTAACTCATTTACAGAGACAAATGAGCAGGCCTAACTGTATGTGCCTCATGACACAACTACTTAAGGCCTATTGTCTGAACTGCCTAGTATCAACAAACACAGACTCACAAGAACATTCAGGTTTCTCTTTTTTTTATGCTGTGGGATGGTGTGTGTGAATAAAGAACAGACAAGAAAAAGAGGAAGATGAGAACAGATAACTCGAGATAAATCCAGGTGGGTGTGTTTGATATTGTAGCATCTAAGCCTGGCTCAGAGCGAGTTCACCTGAGGGAGCATGTTGGTAAGGCTGAACCAGGCCTTTAGGGAACAGAGAGCACGTCAGAGGCATCCCAGTGAGATACACTGGTTTTGAACATTTCTGACTGAAACATTTCCTATCCAATTATTTCATGACCAACCTCTTCCCAACAGTTGACTTTATTCACTGGGCACTGGTTGAAACATCTGTAGGATTGTACCCTCCTGCCATGTAACAGACTTAGTTGATCCAGGTAATAGTCTTGAGAATCTTAACTCTTGTGGAGCATGAAAATACAAATGATATATATTATTCTAAAATATGTAACCTGTTAATCCAAGCTTTAGAAGCTATTTCAGCAGTGGGGTTGATTAGCAGGGATCAGGCTAGATGGTCCTGTTCTCCAGTAGTGACTCTATCATGGTCTTCTAGCACTGCACACTTTTATATCCCAGATGCAATAAAGCATGAAGGGCTCAGTAACAGGCTAATGAGGTGGAGATGGAGGATCAGGTGTGATGGAGGAGAACAAAACCAGCACAGAACAGGGTGGAGTGCGTCAGTGGGCCGGGAACCAGCACAGAACAGAGTGGAGTGGGTCAGTGGGCCGGGAACCAGCACAGAACAGGGTGGAGTGCGTCAGTGGGCCTGGAACCAGCACAGAACAGAGTGGAGTGGGTCAGTGGGCTTGGAACCAGCACAGAACAGGGTGGAGTGGGTCAGTGGGCCTGGAACCAGCACAAAACAGAGTGGAGCGGGTCAGTGGGCTTGGAACCAGCACAGAACAGGGTGGAGTGGGTCAGTGGGCCTGGAACCAGCACAGAACAGAGTGGAGTGGGTCAGTGGGCCTGGAACCACCACAGAACAGGGTGGAGTGGGTCAGTGGGCCTGGAACCAGCACAGAACAGGGTGGAGTGGGTCAGAGAACCTTCCTTTCCGCTGACTCACTGCAAACAGATGGCCAACGACCACAGCGAGGCCAATAGCGAGGCTGGCTGATCCTGTAAGGTCAACACGCCTGGGGTCACAGGTGGCCATCACAGTGAAGAGCAACTCAAATGTGATCAGGAGCTCCACGAGTAGCGCGTGGCCCACCGAGATATCCTGGTTTACCTGCTCAAAGCACAAAATACATTTAGTACACACAAAATCAGAGACATAATACCTTGATAAACGCATGTACAGTATAAAAGTACTTATTTCTGGTAGCTCAGTACAATGTCCAGACCTGAATTAGACAAATCCACATAAACAGTAACAATTGTAAGGAATGTATATACACTCACACAAAATATGTTTCTTTACTGATCATGACCAAACAACCTGCATCACTTTAACCAGTGTTTTTCAGACCTGGCACCTGAGTAAGCCTGCACTGCCCCTGGCTTGAGTGTGTGTGTATGGGAGTGCTTCAGGTGTGAAACACAGCAGTGATACTTCAAGATCCTGACTGAGAGACACCTACCTAAACCATGAACAGTGGCGAAGACGTGACCATGAGTTATAAATACAAAAAAAAAAAATTCTGCCATGCATTACCTTAGTGACGCCGAGGCTGCCTCTAACGGCGCTCGGCGTGAGCAGGTAGAGAAGCCCCGCCCCCACGACGGCTCCCAGGCACTGTGCGGCCACGTAGAACGAGGCCTTGGCGAGACTGGTCCTGCGCACCACCAGCATGGCAGCGGTGACGGCCGGGTTGATGTGGCAGCCGCTGATGTGAGTGAAACACTGAACCATGGTGGCCACGCCCAGACCGAAGCAGAGGGAGACGAGCACCAGGCCGGCGGGTGGAGGCTTCTTCTCTGCACCAGACGCCCAGTCCACCGTCGAGCCCAGGCCCAGGAGGACGAAGATGAGGGTGGCTAAGAACTCGCCGGAAACGCCACGCCAGAACGACTTCGTCCAAACCCCTTTAAAGGCCACCATAGCTCTTGCATGGCTGCACAAGGGTAAGCACTTTCAGAACACCTTAAACTACATCTCAGTCCATATTCGCCTCTTCACAGTGTGAACGTGGATCTGTAGCTAATAAAACTAGGAGTGCACTCATTTCTATGGCAACTCTTGCCTGTTCTTTTCATCTCCCCATTCCCCAGACTTAGACAGTGTAAATGTAATGTAACACTTACAGTGTTTACACAAGTCCAGCTGGTGACACTCTAAAGGTTACTTCAACATAGTAGGTGTTGATTCAACACTGGGGGAGAAGGAAGCGAGATGTACAGACTTCTTATCTTGGCCTGCACTTCCACAGTCCTCTTTCTGTGGATGTAAATATCCTCCTGTATTTTCTTTTAATGTCAATTTCCTTACTGTTTACCTTCCTTTGGCAGATCAGTTAAAATTTCAAAACTGAATATCTCAAGCTAGTTTACATTAACACACAATCCTCTGAGCCCAGCATAAATACCAGTGCCTTGATCTCATATGTAAGATTTATTAAGTGTATTAAATCCTAATGATAACAAATATTGTTCTTTTGGACAGGTTTAGTGGACTGAGCACACAACTAGATTTTTTTAAGGGGTGGGGGGGCGGTAGGGTACATGGAAAAAGTACTAGACACTCTTATTTTTACTGTACTTGTAGTTTTGATATTTGGTATTTGATTTTTTATATTTTACTGTAAGAAAAGCTTTAAAATAATCTTAAGTGTTTACTTAAAGTTATCAAAACAACGTTACTTTCACACTTCAGTGACTCCCAGTCACAGCCAGTTCTTGTGCGCTTGGCAAAGGCTGCACATCAAATGAATCACACAGAGCAGATGTTACGACTCATTCCTAGACCATTCCTCTTATGCTGTGATGTTTAATATTTGTACATTTTCACGCCTGTTTGTCTCAGCGATATTATATGTTGCATCTATATTCAAAGCCATAACTTGCACTCAATTTTTGTTTGACTTACGGGTGAAGAACAGGTCGCCGTGATGGACAGAACTTGAGCGCCGACGAGAGAGGGGTAAATACGGTGGATAAACAGGACCGGCTCATTCTGCACCGCGGTGTCCGCCTGGAGATTTATTACGGTGGCAACGGGGCCTCACCCCTGGAGAATTAAGCAAAATTCAAGAGGAGGAGATCAAACACGTAACGCCCACCAGCTCACCTGTGGCACACACGCGGATGTATGACCCAGAGGATCCACGTTACTAGTGATATTTTTAAATACTTTTTTCGGTTAGGTGAGTGGGGCAGCCCGAAGAAAACGCTTATCTCCCACACTCACAAACACATACGCGATCTAGGTGTGTGTGTGTGAGTTCCTTTTGACTATTCACCGGCGTCGTCCCGAAGGTGGTGTGTCTCTGGTATGTCCCTCGTCCACCGCTAATGACGAGATTTTATAAGTCTCAGCAGACTGACATCTTTTATACGAGGGTGTCTGATTTCTGTAATGATGGCATTATCGGTCTTAAAAGTTCTCATTTGAAACCCACTTTAATGAAGAGCAGTGCAGGAGAGCTGGCAGGTGAAACAGCCCTTTTTATTGCTGTTAGACATTCAACCTTAATTCGACTGCCAAGGACACGCGCTTGTTCTGACAGCAACGTTGATCTAAGAACAGAAACAGCTGTTACGGTTCGTTCATCGAGACCGTTTATAATTCTTTGGTCATATTCTTTTGTGAAATTTAAAAGAACTATAGCAACACCGACAGCAAAAACGCCCTTGTGTAAAAACGTAGATTTTAAAGGCCAAAAAACCAAATAAACAGATAAGTGCATGTGTGGACAAAATATGAGTTCAATCAGTTTTAGTGACATGGGCATATTCGGAAATCACTGTTTCCGTTACAAGACATATTAAAAAATATGTATATTCACGAATAGCATTTCTACAAAGTTAAAGTAGATATACTTGGCGAAAACAGTTCCTTTGAAACAAATAACTTGTGACCAGAAAACAGCAGTAATTAAGAAAGGAAGTACAAAACAAAATATTATTTCTGCGCTTCTGTTATCTCCCTCAAAGTTCCTGTAAGCGTCACATAGGTTTGTCTTGAGTGATTAAGTCGATGATCTGAAACAGCGTTAGGTTCTCTGCTGAGCTGTAACCTTGCAGCCGTAGCCCAGCAGTTTCTTGTCAGCATATATGCCTTTTTCAGTTCATTTGTTCATTTGTTCATTTATTGACTTTGAATAAAACCATATGACAGATTCAGTAGAGGCAGGAAGTGTCCACTAATAAAAGTACATTTCCCGTAGAAGACTATAGCGCCCCCTTTATGATTAAAGCAAGTGTAGTGAGTCTTGGAAAGACGAGGCTTTTTGAAAATCCCGCGGAGGGAAACTTTATTGAGCCAGAGCAAAAAAGAACACAACATAAACTTAGCTTAAACACTAACCCACTAACAAGCCCCTCCTCTCTCAGTCTCTTAAAGGGCTAGAGCCCTTTGAGTGGCTTCATGCAAGCCCGTTGCGGATTCGCTTCAGCCACGAGTAGCAGCCACTACACAAGAATATTATTTTCCAGTTAAATCTTTCAACTACTTCTAATCATAAAGTTGATTCAGCTCGATGTTCTACATTTATAATACAGTACATAAAACATATAATAACATTAGACTACAGACCAGGCTGTTAAAGTTTGTGATATGTTGCATGTGATGTAGTTTGTGTAAATGTTTTGTAAACTGTTCACTTGTCCAAGCGACATGTGACATTTCCCTTTGGGGTACAACAAAGTATGAACCAATAAATCATTTGAAATAATGGCTAGATGGTAAAATGGCTAAATATAATTTTATTTCTGATTTCTTTTTTCTCTCTGGTTGTCTGTCCTGGACTGTGGGCTGTTGTTTCTTCTAGATGTGGAATGCAAACATGGGGATGAGAACCAGAGATCTAAAGCCTCAACAACATCAGAATAAATCGGCTCCACCCAAAATGTCAACTTCTGATCTTTTGACATCATCATTTGAACTTTTGAACATCAACTGTATCAAAATCAACTATTGATGCATTGCTGGGTAGCAAGAATGTGCTGGTGAGCTGCTAGTGATAACAAGCATTCTGATAATCCTTAGAAGATAACAGTAGTGAATGCGAAACATATATACAGACACAAAGATTGAGAAGTCAACACAGAAGTATAGAAGTCAGAAAGGGAAGGCAGACTGTAGGGGTCACGTGAGATGCAAACCACTGGTAAACCTTTAGAAGAGATAAAACACCACAGAGTCTACTAAAAATACATTAAAGCATTACAGTGGGTTTCTGAAACAAACTCTTATGGACAGACGAGACAAAAACAGGGCTGCTATGACAAAAAAAATGAAGGAAATACTCATGGGGTTTGTGATGTTCACAGAGTAAAGAATCGTAAGAACTCCGATTCAAGCCTCACACTCAACATGCAGTGAGTGACACTTCCCCCTTCAGCAGGGCTCTGCTCCAAAACGAGAGACGTACAGAGAACCGCTTTCAGGCCGAGAGGAAGATACTGCTCCCTAGCCCTTAAACCCTGGCAGTTTTACACTCAAGAACAGCTGCATTTAGTCAAAGACATGTGATATATACAAAAGTCAAACCATAATCAAATGAACTATTCCATCTACACAATATTAACATTTCAGATAACAATAAAACACACATTGTGATCACATTTTTCTTATTCTCAGTATGAATATTTGATAAAGAGTGACGTTAAAATATACATAATTTCAAGTGCTAATAGAAAGCAAACTACTATTCTATGCAAATACTGTGAATGTAATATTATAGTGCACCTATGTACTGTATACTTCTGTCAGTGCACTCAGTATCACTGTGCACATCTAAAGCAAAACAGGCATTTTTTTTTTTGTTAACCTTAAGTTTAATAGGTGAATATTTCAATGTACCCCTAGCGGTGCACCTGGATATTCATGCTGTTCTATAGTTAACTGAGTGTAATGAATGTGTTCATTTCCATTTCATCAGTACATGCCTGTCTCTCTGTAATAACATCATCAGAACATGCCTGTCTCTCTGTAATAACATCATCAGTACATGCCTGTCTCTCTGTAATAATATCAGCAGAACATGCCTGTCTCTCTGTAATAACATCATCAGAACGCGTCTGTCTCTCTGTAATAACATCAGCAGAACATGCCTGTCTCTCTGTAATAACATCATCAGAACATGCCTGTCTCTCTGTAATAATATCAGCAGAACATGCTTGTCTCTCTGAAATAACATCAGCAGAAAATGCTTGTCTCTCTGTAATAACATCATCAGAACGCGTCTGTCTCTCTGTAATAACATCAGCAGAACATGTCTGTTTCACTAGGCTGCACTTGGTGGTAATAATACATG
Source organism: Tenebrosternarchus preto (assembly GCA_025802075.1). Lineage (NCBI taxonomy): Eukaryota > Metazoa > Chordata > Actinopteri > Gymnotiformes > Apteronotidae > Tenebrosternarchus > Tenebrosternarchus preto. Next base: position 10,478,833 of record JAOYMR010000016.1, on the reverse strand, counting down.
ATTTATGAAAATGACCAATTGGTACCTGATTGGTACAGGTGAAGCATTTGTGATCCACCATCACTGGATCACCATCATCGGCTCACTGCAGCAGATCGAGTTTATGTTTTGATCTGGCACAGATTTTTGCACCAGATGCTCTTCCTGACACAACCCTCACAAGTGCACTGTCAACTTCCCACTGGGAAAAGCACTCCCAGTTGTTATGGACTACTAAAGCAACTGTGGAGCTTTCCAAGAACCCAAAAGTGGAAAGTTCTTTATCAGCCAGGTTAATCACCCAGCCGAAACCCTATTGGGACAGAAACATTTTAAATTGAACAGGAACTGAAAACAATTACAGTGCAGGCCATAGTGTAACCAGAAAGACACACAGTGTGATATCTGAATACTTATGGTGAAAAAGCCACACATAAAAGGGGAGTATCAGTCTTACATGGGTCACCCAGTCCGAGGATATAAATACTGTTTAAAGTATTTTAACCTCATAGTGTTATTTATATACACGCATGATAATCTAATATGCTGTATAATATGAATGCAGAGTCAAAATAGCAGAAATTGCTTCCCAGTTATTGATGACCTGCATGTTAATTAAATTCAACACCTAAGTGCCATCTTCGTTTGTCTTTTCATTGTATTCAATTTGCATAAATTCCTTGGGTGCAAAGAACATACAGGGTTCATTCTCTGTTCATGAATTAACTTTATATAACTTCAGTTTGATTATTTGCATTTTCCCACATCACAGGTTATTAAGCAAATCTTCATGAAGCAGTAACAGGACATGAGGAAAGAAGACGTCCACATGGGGACCAGCAGCTTTGATTTCAGGGACAGAAGTTTGCTCTAAGGGATCTTAATTTGCTTGTTAAAGCAAACTTCCTTTGTACTAAATTAATCTCCCTAAAAGTTGTATATGCAATTTGCTAATGTATTAATATGCATAGATGTGAAAAAAAAAAAACTATTGGCAGCAGAAGGACTGATACAGTTACAACTGCCCTAGAGGTTGAGGTTAGCAGGTAGTTTTGACTAGAATAGAATAGAAATGTTATCTGCATTAATAAAATACAGTACCAGACAACATCAAAGTACAGCAGATAAAATGATCAACATTATTGCAATTTGTTGTTACTGTTGCAGTGAAGGGTATTAAAACAAGAACAAAGGATTTACTCTGTCTTTTTTTCATCCACTGAAGGTCCGCTGAAGGTCCGCTAGCATGGAGTGTCTGTATGCAGCTGTGTTATGCAGGGCTTCCAGTGGCCTTGCTGGTTGACTACTAAAAGTCAGTTTATTTTTACTTGTTGTCAAGTCATTTCCAGAACATTTCCAGAACATTCTAGAACATCATTTCCAGAAATTTTCCAGAACATAATTACCAGAACATTTCAAAAGAAACCACTACAACCACACCCCCTCACTCATACACTGTTAATTCGTTCACAATCACCTGATTGTTAGTTCATTGCACACACCTGTCCCCTATCAGTTCCATGTGTATAAATGCACACAGGATCTATCCATGGATGATGCACGTTGCCTCAAGCCTCTCGCTGTGAAGACGTCCTGTGGTTCAGCGTCTTCAACAGTCCTGTTGTGTAACTTTGGTGGTTTATGTCTTCACTGCTAGTCGAGTCATTATGGAGAATAAAGACAATCTTTACTCCCTGTCTGTTGCTCCTTCTGCACCACTCCTGTCACACTTCAACATTTCTCTAATAAAATCTAATAAAATCAACATTTCTCTAATAAAATCTAATAAAATCAACATTTCTCTAAGCATGTATGTATGTTCCTAGAAAGTTAAAGCAGTTAGCATATTTCACTTGATAACCACAAATCGTGTTGGAAGAACGACGGCATGACTTAATATGAATAATTTTGTTTTGTCAAATTTAAATAGCAAGGAAAACTGATTTATTCTCACTTTCAAGAGACTTAAGAATAACAGTGAAAAGCATTTACCATCCTCACTAAGGGGCATCAGCATCTGTAAAATCTTCAAGGACACGACTTGATCTTAGTTTGGGTTGTTTAGTATTGTAAGTAGAGTTATGTGAACTAGAACAGACCACGCAGGAACAGACAGTTTGCTCACCAAACAACGCAATGTCCCTTTCAACATTTTAACAACAGATAATAAAAAAATAATTACACTGGAGTGAGTGTGAGATGTTTATATTGATCAGTGTGAGATATTTATATTGATCATTGCCTTGAACTGATAATTGCCATTTTGAAGATTTGCCATTTTTTATATTATCCTGCTACAAATTGACTAAACTAATACCATACAACTTGTGTTTTATGATAAAATAAGTATATTAAGGGTTTCCTTAATATACTATGCCCATTTTACATTTATTATGACCAAGTTATCTGTGCAGTTTGTACTCTGTATTCATGTTTCTGTAGCAAATATTCAATATCCAAAGTGAAGTCTGTAAATAGCTGGACAGTAGATAGATAGATAGATACTTTATTGATCCCAGGGGGAAATTCTTCAGTAACAACGTTTAGTATGTTGGCACCAAAACATTGTTTTAAAAGAACAGTAAATTTGAAATTAAACAATTATTATGAGGTTAAGCATCTTAATTTGTATGATTGTCACGTCAAGAACAGATGGGACACTCAAACTCAGGTAATGGAGTCCTCAGGTGTTTAAGTCAGGTAATGGAGTCCTCAGGTGTTTAACGAAAGGACATGCAGCAGCACAGATGGTCACAGGACAAAAGCAGGCAACAGTCACCAGGTACCAAAGGGCTTAGACCAACCCAGATGAGCAGAAACAGGGCATATACACTTGGCTTCATATAGACAGGATGACAGAAAGGCACAGAAATGACAAGGAGCAAAGAGACTTTGAAAAGGGGAAACACGTGTGTGTGTGTGTGTGTGTGTGTGTGTGTGTGTGTGTGTGTGTGTGTGTGTGTGTGTGTGTGTGTGTGTGTGTGTGTCTTCTTGGGGTCGGAACATGTTGCTGGTGAAGGAGTGACAAGGATTTAAAAAAGAAACAAAGGATTATGTACAGGTAAGAAGGCAATGTTCAAAAGATGGAGGAACCAGAGAGAAACATGTCATTTCTCTGTAATAAAAAATGATTATCTGTGAAATTTCATTTGAACTCTGGGATCATTTAAATGGTTTAGATAGGACTTCTTGTAACATATTTGAACATTAATTTGAGGACACATGCAGGGGTGGGGGTTGGTTAACCCAGTAATCCATACTGAGTTAAAAAAAAGCTCCCCTTTCTCAAAAGTAATTTTGTCAAACAGCAGGTCTTATTTGCCTTCGGCATCTGCAGGCAAAGCCAGTCTCAGAGGAACAGGAAGTAAATGATGTCCTTGTCACCTGGTCATTAGCACAGGCATGACACCACTTTCATACCTCCGCTCAGTAACTCCATCTTGACTGGACCTGCATTTTGACATTCAGTTCCTTGCCACTGGTTTAAAATACTATGACATCTATGAAGCTACAGAAAGCTATTGGCATCTATTATTAATAACTATTGCTATAGGCTCCTCTCTCCACTGTGAGGGGTGCACTGGGAGGGGTGTACTGTGAGGGGTGCACTGTGAGGTGTGTACTGTGAGGGGTGTACTGTGAGGGGTGCACTGTGAGGGGTGCACTGTGAGGTGTGTACTGGGTGGGGTGTACTGTGAGGGGTGCACTGTGAGGGGTGCACTGTGAGGTGTGTACTGGGAGGGGTGTACTGTGAGGGGTGCACTGTGAGATGTGTACTGGGAGGTGTGTACTGGGAGGGGTGCACTGTGAGGTGTGTACTGGGAGGGGTGTACTGTGAGGGGTGCACTGTGAGGTGTGTACTGGGAGGGGTGTACTGTGAGGGGTGCACTGTGGTTGATAAAGCCTGTGCTCTGTGGTTCTGGTGGGTATTTTAATGAGTGGTACTTCTTAATAACTTCATCTGCATTTAGGTAATTCCAGTTTGTCCAGAGTTTTGTTTTAATGTGCTTTGCAGGCAGTACATATACGCACCTTTAAATACAAAATATCTAATACATCATATTATCAATGTGGAAATAGAACAGCGATATTATCATGAGAGACATCAATTTGTTTTAGTTTGTTTTTCTCCCCTATTACTTACGTTACACTAAAAAGTAAAATGCAATTTGCAAACGTCTCCGAACAGGAAGCCCTACACCACAGACGTGGTGGAGGTGTCCAGGAGGAGGAGGTGGGGGTAGACAGCGCCGACGGTGCGATTGGTCATGCCTGATCGGAGCAGAGCTCTCCTCCTCATTAGGGCATGTGGGCGTTCGACTCGCCAGCGTCACACAGGGAACTGAACTCTGCCGAGCCGCATTAGCCTGATGTCTCCCTGACATCAGAGCCGAGCCGTGCAAACCTTTGCCAAGGAGGCAGATGAAAGCAAGCCCTGGCCTTGAGCCTTATTGAACAAAATTAAGGAGTCTTCTGTAGCACTGTACACCACCACCACCCCACCTGCACCCCAGTCCATCCAGAAACTGGGGCCTTTGACCATAATAATAAGCTGCATGGAATGAGAATCTCTGTTTTTCTCTCTCTTTCAAACAATCAAACACACACACACACACATCTGTAGGAAGGAAATGGTTGGGCAGAGTCTGGAGGGGTTCTGTGGGCAGATAGAGGACATATTCCACACAGCCTCATCAAGTATGGGGAGTTTAAGAGGATACTGCACATAAGCCTCATAAGACATTTTACTAAGAAGAATATGCGAGCAACAAAATGGCTGCCTTGAGTTACTGAAGTGAGTATAAAGTATATGTTGCACCTAGAATTTCTCAGAGTAGAAGAATCAACACTCAGTGGCATGAAGTTTAAGTGTTTTATAGATCATTTGTAATATAGTTGTAGTATAGTCTTAAATTACAACTTTAAGTCTTTAAATGTACCGTATTTTGTGCTTCTTCATGACTTCTAGAGAAAGAAGAGGTCATTTGCTTTTTTTACATGCTATGACCTCATGGTGGCGCCAAATCCCAATCCATCTTCCAGGAGCCCTGTGTCAATGATCTTGTTTATTATTTATAACTCTGTAAAAGCCAATACATTCTTATCTGTGGTGCTGCTAGAAATGAAAGGTTGCTTGCAGTTCATTTAATTTATTTATGTCCATGATTACAAAGGCCAGTTGAAACTGATGAGGCATTAGCATTTTTCTCTGTCGCCATTCTGGACCTTGCTGTGGGCGTGAGGGCTGTTCGACATGACTGCTGAAAACAACTGACAAGCACACACGATTCTGAGACAGACTCCCACTTCTCCAAAAACAGCACTAACTGAGGCCTTCTGCCCTGTTCTCATTTCTCTCACTGTAACAGAAGCCTTTCAGTATTTTAAAAGAGAATTTTCTTAAGAACACAGGGATTAAATGTGGCATTTTATAGCACCAACTGAATCACAAAAACAAAAAAAAAAGTTGAAAGAGGAACAAAAGAAAAAAGGGTACAGAAACAAAAGCCACAGAGAGGGAGACAAAAAGAGAAAAGAGAGTATTTTCATTGGCCTTATCTAGGAATCTGATATTCAAAGGTATCAACACTGTGTGTGTGCCTGTGTGCGTGTATGAGAGTGTACGTGAGGGCGTGCGCCTGTTTGTCCCAATCTCTGCCCTTCTATCTGGCCCTGTTCTCTTTCTGTTTGTCCCAGTCTCTTCCATCTCACCCTGTTCTCTCTCTCTCTGTTTGTCCCAGTCTCTTCTATCTCACCCTGTTCTCTCTCTCTCTGACTGAAATTAAGCTTAAATGTACCAAGATTAATGAACGTATTTGTGTTGGATGTTGGGACTTCGCTTATCTTTTCGAACCAGCATCGTAATGCACACCCTGAACTGGATGCAAACCCGCTATGATGAAGTGCTCATTGCCCAGTCCGAATGACTCTGTTTCACGTTGCTCATTAATTCAAACAGTGACTGTGACCTTGTTTTGAAGCACAAAGGCCACCTGCCTGCCACGGCGGTTAACCAGCACACGCAGAAAGTTCCTCAGTGCAACTCTACAGTTCCGTTTTCCAATCCCTTGAAACGAAGATGCCCTTCATCTTTGCGATTGCGTTCTCGGCTAATGCCGAACAAGGGAGCGAGTCTCAGAAACAAAACTACAGTGTGGCTTCGTCGCACAGACTTTTGTGCTGCTCTCGTCTGCGGCCACTCCGCGTGAACTTGGGAGGACCGTTTGCAGAAAGGCCCGCGGAGCTCAGCACGAGGCTTCATCTGTGCGCTTGTGGCAGGTCTGACTCACACCAGGTAGACGTCATGTCGTCCACGACACTTGACGCGTGTCGGTTGAATCTTGAAGTTAATTCCACAACAGGAGGCAGTGCAGCTGCTGCATCAGTGTGGTTCTGCAGCAACAAAGACCCTCTAGAACAAGGCGCCATTAAAATGCAAGAACATGTATACGTACTGCGTTTTGACTGACACGTCGACATGTGACACATCTTTATGTCCGGTCAGCAATGTTATCTTCCACACGTTTTTGAATTTCTCACCTTAGGTTGCAAAATGAAGACATGTACAGTTTTTTGAGACAGCAAAATCTTGCTGTGAACCGACGGTAGATGTAAGCGTTAACGTTATGGGGGAGTCGTGCCAGTTTCATTACTAAAAAGATACTGGGTAGTGTGACAGGTGTAATGGCTGTTGGAATTCATAGGTTGTGTAATGGGGCACTAGCCAGTAGGAAGGCGGTAACTTCTCTCTAAACACGGACACAAACGTTATTGAACTGAACGGTTCACGCGGCCTCCGACTTTTTCACTGCAGCGACTCTTGGGTTCCACAGGTCGTTCAGCATCATTTAATTATAAATACACTTTGATTCCTCGTTTTCACCACAAACAGGACTGATGTTTCAATTTATTTTCAAATCAAAGCTCGCACGTTCAGACACCATACAAAGCAAACTGCGGAAACTTCACATCGGGATAATTTTCATGCAGATAGCAGCCACTCTGACTCACCGTACTAAAGGCTTTGATTTATTGGGGCTCGTTTGCTAGCCGGTTCCCCTGGCACTATGCAAATCTTATCAAGCTCTTCATTGTGGCAGTCAGCTTGCTATCAGCGCATTGTGTCGTTATCTCGGTTATTTCACGGCTGCTGCGGGACCTGTCTCACCAGCCATCAATCACCGCAAGCCTTTCAAAAGCGGAGCGCGCAGAACGCAGGCGCTTGAATCGTTTGGGTGCTCAGACCTCCGCAGCCCCGCGTGATACCCTTTGAATAGTTTGTGTTGTTGTAACATGGAGGACAAACGCTTTTACGTCACGCCCACACTCAAATCTGTCATCGACTGGCCTCAAGTCGAGAGTGTACATCCTGTGCTATTCCTCATTTAGAAAAATAAATACATTTGCCTTTAAGCTTCAGGAAATCTGACGAAATATTTCACACTCCTTAGTGTTGGCTAAGCACGTGATCTCCACGAGATCTTTACTCATTTAACTGGATCTGTCCAAATGAGAGATGCAGTAATTTCTTCAGTAATGTAGACATGCTCAGAGTCTGACTAGCGCTTTTTATTTGTCATACTATTATCTATAGGTAAAGACCACACATCTCACTTCTATTCTAAATGTATTTGAGAAAAATCAATAAGGTTACTCAGTGTGATCAGTCTTCACACAGGTACCAGTGCACCAAATGTAGATGCTTTCGTTGATTACTCACATAAAACAATGTATTTATTTAATACGATTGTATTATTTGAATTATTATTTATTTAAACACAATTGGTTTATTCTTTCCATAGCGTTTTTGTTGTATTATAGCATCATGTGTTTGTTCCCACCAGCTGCACGTGAGTAATATCCCCTTAATCAGATTTAATTAAAGAGAGTGGAAACGGCGTGTTGTACGCTGTTTCCACGCAGTTTGTCATTCAGACCGTCAAACGGCATCACCTACAAATGAGCCTCGTTTCATATCAGAGAGCGAGCTGCAGTAATCACGTTTAGAGCGGATAACCTCTCAGTTGCTATACTCTGAAAAGGCCCGCAATGGACTGCCCTTCCGGGTATGTCAGTGAGGCATGTCTTTCTGTCACGCCATAGGTCATCCCCCACATCCTCTCGAAGCTGTTCTACGTCTCCTCCAACCTTTCCTTTTATGGATATTTTGCGCCTTTCCAAAATCACAAAAAGTGGGCATGCTGCTGGCAAAACTAACGAACTGACACTAGAGGTCAGTGTGCCCTCAGTGTCACAAACGTTCCACGTACCTTGTACGTTCGGGATTGGAAATAAATAAACTCAAAAAGGCGTTAAAGTATTTTTCCTTCCAGGAACACGCCATTGTACTTGATGTTAGGGGCAGTGCTTCATAGTTGCTGCAGTTTAAGAGTTGGTGATCTGCCCTTTGTCTCCGCCCATGTGCTGAACCATGCGTTTGTCCTCTTAATTGCACGAAAACATTCAGAAACCGAGTGAATGTGTCCAACAAACAAAACCATGCTGGGTGGTCTTCTGTTTGTACAAGGTTGTTCTGGTTTTTCTGCCAAAAAAGTTTATTCTCCAGCTGCAAAACAACATTATACCCAAAATATACCCAACTGAATGTCTTTAATGCTTTTCCCATGGGAACAAATTTGGCACTTTTGACCCCGATAGAAAGTAAAAATACTCCAACAATCTTATTACCCAGAGGATCACCAACAGCATCTGAACCAGCATACTACCTTTAGCTCTCTTTCTCCTCTTCTTTCCTCCAGTGCACCTAAACTCCCTTTTGTCCACCTCATGGTAACTCTACCGTGCATAAAGCCAGCTTGTGTTTTTATTTTCTCGTGCACATGTGAATTTGTTATGTGCTTCTCCCGTGGCTGTGCCAGGGTAGCTTCTCTCAGCCGTGACGGGACTCTCTGGAGAGCCACACCTGCTATCATCTGTACTCTCCAGACAAGAGCCTCGCTCAGACAGCTGGGCCTTCAGTGGGCAGTGCAAGGTCACAACACAAACCCTGTGGCGCTCAATTAGCCTGAAGTCAAGCAGGTCAGTGGCCGTTTTACAGCTGCTGAGGTGAAGGATTTTTTTTCCAGCTCCAGTGCCCTCAAAGGATCTACCTGGTAAATGTACCTATATATTTATTTACCCATTCATTCAGTCGTTCATGTTGTGTAAAGCACATCACACACGTCCACACAGTCCTACATTATGTTCATTGTAGTTTTGAGTAAAAGCACTTAAATTTTGCTGGCTTGCTTTTTGTTTGTTCATTTTATAGAGTAAATGGTAGAAACCCTCCAGTGGTGCATTTCCTGACACAATCACATCTCCTTCTCCATGGGTCGTGTGACCAGAACCGGTCCCATGCATGTTCTCGTATCCACAGACATCATCTCCCCCATCTCTGCCATCATGCCATCATGTATCTCACGCAGCCTTTAGCTGCACACTCCTGACCCTGCAGGCAAAGGCATGAGCTTCCAGAAGAAGGTGATTTCCTGTCTCGCTTTAATAAGTAACATTCAGCTCTGTTCTTCTTCTGTTGTGGCTCCTCAGCGGGCAGGAATGCACTGACACTATCAGACGAATGCTGCCCTCAGCACTGAGTTCTATTACCCAAGTCCAATCATATGTCCTGTGTTCACTCACAAGTCAGGAAAGATCGACGTTGGAATTATTGAATTCTTGTGGCAGATGGTGATTTATATTCTCACTTCCCTGTGGGTGGCTACCTCCTTTAGTGTGGATGTTTTGAATAAAGGTAAAGCAGCTGTACACTTCAAATTTAGAATGTTTTTCAGTTTAAAACACCTCACAGTGGTTGGGAAAGATCAAATTATTTTATGCAACAATGCAACGAGAATGGATGAACTGTTAGCCGTTCTGCTATGAAGCATTCCTTCTAACTGAGTCATCAAACACAACAGTAAAACCATCAAGGACCAGAATACTTACATTCTGCTGCCATATTCACCTCCAAAGTGGCTTGTTACACATAATACTCCTGTTGATTCTTTCTCGAATTGTACACACAAAGCCTGCAATCCTAGCTGTGCGTTCACTGGTTACTAGAATAAGCCCTGTTAATCCAATGGTTAACAGTTAATGCATTACTCTAGGAGTTATTCTGACACTGTAAATGTGGCCAGTTCTCAGACAAAACTATGAAATTGAATATAACACTGTAAATGGACATTTAAATTGAACACTGTAAATACTTTTTGTGCACCATTTATCTGACTTTGGTAGTTGTGACGAAGTTTCAATTCTGTTTTTTTTTAGACATTACAACGGATACAGTCCCATTGTTACATCTTCTCTTATTGTGCTGGTGCTGAAGACAAGAAAAAAAGTTGGAACAGATTTCTACTGGGAGTCAGTTTACTGTCTGGATTTTCCCTGGTTCGTGTTTGGTTTTGTGGGCAGGTCATGCTCTAGGAATGTGCTGAATTTCATAAAAACAATACGTGTTAACAGACTGACTACAAGTTATTCCAAATTCCTTCACTACTGCAACAACAATGGACAGTAGATTTAGAGCAGAATGCAGAACATATAAAAAGCAACTAAAACCTGTTATAATGCAAGCTGTGTGTGTGTGATGTCATGTTTCTGTGTACTTCTCCTGATTGTAATATTTAATAAGACTCTACCAGAAGGTTTAAGAAAGCTGCCTTCAGATTGGTATCCTCAGACCATTGCCCTCAGATTGGTACCCTCAGAACTCTGCTCTCTGACTGCTACCCTCAGACTGTTGCCCTCAGACCGCTACCCTCAGACTGTTGCCCTCAGACTGCTTCCCTCAGACTACTTCCCTCAGACTGCTGCCCTCAAACTGCTACCCTCAGACAGCTAAACTCAGACTGCTGCCCTCAAACCGCTGCCCTCAGACAGCTACCCTCAGACTGCTGGGTTAGACTGCTGCCCAGCTGTCTACTGCTGCTTTGTCCTCAGGGCTCTTCACCCCCCCACCTCCTCCCTCCATATCTGCGGTAATGCATCATGGAGAAGGTTTGTCAGAAGTACCTAAATGTAGCATTACAGAGGCGGCCGTTCAACCGAATCCTTGCTGCTCCACCAGGGTATACCTAAACCAGGGTACACCTGAAGGCACAAAATGGTGAACGGTGACCTTGCAGAGTAGTTGTCATGGTGACTGGTCCGTTTTTTGTTTAATTTTTTGTTTTCATACTAGACTTGAACTGTAATTAAGGTGTGATTCTCCCATAATGAAAACCTACGACCCCACTTACGCCAACCGGAAAACTAGCCAGGGGACAAACGCAGAGGTCTCTTAAAATAGATGAGTGTGTCATGACCAGGGGCAGAGCGATCTGTACAACTCAGCCGTTAATAAACGGACCCCGTGCCTCGGCTTTGCGCTTAGCTACCATTGATTCGTAGTGCATGCCCAGAATTAGAAAACACAACTACTACCGACAGATACGTGATTCCATCAAACCCTTCTGCACAGTAAAGCTCTGGACTCTGAGAATTTCATTAACTCGTACAGGCGAGGGTTCGAGTCTCATTCTTTCCTGACAGCTGCCCCTTCAGTGTGATAGAGAATAGGGCGATTGTCTGTCCACACAGTCACTGTCCCGTGTGTCATCTCATCCTGTTTGCTCCACTAACTTCGGCACAGCCAGGAAATGAAGACGCGTTATCTCTGATGCGCTTGTTCTCTTTCCATGGACCATCATGAAAGTGAAGAAGAATCTGAGAAGCATTTAGCGTTTCTAAATCCTGAGAAGCGTTTAGTGGTTTGGCACATTTGCATTATAGAATCTTTCAGATGTATAGAGTCTGACTCTACACAGTGTGTATGAGGCACAGTTCCTTTATCACCTTTTAAAACAGAGTTCCACAGCTGCATGTTGAACTGAGTGGCAAATGTCTCACTCAGAACCTTCTCTTCTCTTGAGACACAAGATATTTTTATTTGGTTGACACACTTATATGCAGGGACTAAACTGTGATTGTCTGTCTACACTGGAAGGCCACAGCTAACTCTTAGTGCCATGTTTGCTGGCACCTACCTTTTTAAATAGACCCAAGTTGAAGGATCTTTTTCATTCGAGCTCAAGTGTTTTTAGATCAACTCAAGCTTGCAGTCTTGTAGCTCACCTGCTGGAACAGGCAGGGCAAGGCTCCCAGGGACAAGGCTCCTAACCCTTTCCTTCTCTCATGCTGATTATTATTAAAGTTGTCCATATGATGCAAATGTAATGAAAACATAATAAAGTCAAAACATCAGGATATATGCAGGGGTTGCGTGTTCATGTTCAAGGACAGAACAGGTCATTTTTTGAATGTTTGATACTCCATTTGACTTTGGAGCCCTTTATGTTGTTTTGGGCAGCACTGTTGGTTCTGTTAACCTTTTCCATAAACCTTCATCAGTATTGACTCAGAGTGTCACCTGCAATTGATCTCTAGGAGTGAAAGGAACCTGCCACTTGTGAAGCCATGGAGGGACTCTGGCTTCTGCCGAGTCCGCTGGACCAGCTGCTAACGTCAGATGCCAACACGCTGGACTGGGAAAACAAAGACCATACATATATGATTGTCATGAAAGTGAATAGTATTGGTTTGTAGCAGTATATTTTACCATATCACACAGCAGCAGAATCAAGTGTGAAATGCAGCAGAAAGCAGTTTTGTGCTGCACTGAAGCAGACAGCTAACAACACTCCCCCCTCTGGACTGATCTGAATCCGGCTCACAAACTTTTTATCTACTTAAAGCCTTTTTTCTCACAGCCACAAAGCACAAAGCAAAACTAAATGTGAATAAGCCCAACAGAAACTGAATGCGAATTTCCGCAGCACTAGCCTGTCCCGGTTCCATCATGCACTCAATTCGATTAGGCCGTACTCGGCTGGTGATTCATTTGTGTTTAACACTTCCCCAGTGAGCAAAGAAACAACATCATGGGGGAAATTGTTGCTGTCTTGGAAACATCTCTTCCGCCCCCTGTAAATGAAAGATCTTGTTTTGTTCGAGAGGCAAGATTTAAAGTCTGGTCTCTGGGTAGCCATTTTGTACTGTGGGTAATTTCAGGGAACTTCTTCCAGAGTTTTCGTCACTTTGTCTTTTATCAAACAGCTGGCAATTATTCATCCCCAGGTGCTTCTCTCAGTTAACTGGGGATTCATCTGGGGATTCATCTGGGGATTGTACTCTGTACTCTGGTTTGTCCAGCGTGAGGTACAAGACTGAAAGAGACAAACGCACATATACAAAAAATATTAGCAAAGACGTACAGCTTTATATAATGAGCATATTGTATTTGTTATGCATGACAGTTATGCAATATACATTTACATATACATTTGTATCAGAATGTACAGGGCAGTTTACTACAAATCATTGTCAAACACTTAAATATACATTCAAATTTAAAAATATACATTTAAAAAATCAATATTAAATCAATATTAACTAAATTTAAATAGCTGCAGTAACAACTTCATGAACAGTTATGCCTTGCAAAGTCCAAGATGTAGAGAAACACTACACTACAAAACACTAAATCCCCCACTAGCCTTTCAGGCAGATCCAATCCCTTTGCTCTCCTGACCTGCTGAACTGCAGTTCCCTAGCAAACATCTCCTGCTGAAAACGGATTCGGTGCAGAGCTACTGTTCATCATCGGCTGGGCCCTTTTCCGAAGGTTTTCTGTGTGTACTGGCTGTGGTCATGGCAACGGTGGGTCTGAGCAGGAAAAGCAGAGCAGAGCGCTTTGCGTTAATTACCCCACTGTTTACACCCCAACTGCCACCTTCACCCTACTGACAGGGGCAACACAGAGCCACAGCAAGACACACATCAGAATTCATCAGCTGTACGAGGGCATGAGTCTCTCTGTCTCACACACACACACACACATGCATGCACACACACACGTGCATACATTAGATATGCATACAAATACATACATAGTACCTATACTGTGCATATAATCTCTTTTATAAATACACACACACTTTCATGTTGGGGGGATTTACAGAGTTTTGTAGTGTAGTGTTTCTCTGTACTGCAAAAATAATGTATTCAGCTTACACCATTCAGAGCTGTTCGTATGTCTCAGGTCTACCATAAATATAACTATGAGCAGGCAGTTGGTGATAATGGAATCATGGCAGATACAAACAGCAAGAATTAGTAGAGACAACTTCAGATTTTCACTTTAAATAACAGTTCCTCATCACTGTAGGTAAAACATATAATGGAAGCTGCACACTAAATATTTTGGGGGGAAAAATGAAGCGACTCCAGTTACTAGTGTTGGATTCAGTGTGGGTTTATTCTGAAACTGTAAAGTGTCTGATATGACTGGTTTGTGCTCACGTACGTGACGTGGTAGGAAGGTGTGGAGTGTGTATGTGAAGAGAGTGTGGAGACTGGGTACGTTAACTTGTATGAGCAGCCGGAACAACCCTCCACCTCGGTGCTGTGTTCAAGACATTTGGCAAAGAAAATCCGATCTGTTTTTTTATTCTATGCCAACATAGAAGTTTGGAAAAAATGACAAGTTGACAAGCTGAACTGGAAGAGTGGAGACGCCATGTGTGTAAAAGTCTGAAAAACTTTAAACTCAATAAGATCAGCTGTTTATTCAAAAGGGCAGCTCTGTTGACTATGTCAATCTGAAACAGACTTGTGCGTTGAATATTTAAAATATTTTCTTGTTTCATTTTGATGTTTTTTCTTCTATTAGCCATACAGTTTGTTTCAATTTCTCTCTTTCTTTATCATGTTTGCCCCCCAGACACAAACATACATCCACACCCTCACCCCCAAACCTCCACCTACACACACACAAAGGTATGATCCACACCCTCACCCCCAAACCTCCACCTACACACACACAAAGGTATGATCCACACCCTCACCCCCAAACCTCCAC
>JAOYMR010000016.1:10438692-10452400 GCA_025802075.1 Tenebrosternarchus preto | reverse complement strand
CTGGTCTCATCCTCAGTACCCCCTAACCCTGGTCTCATCCTCAGTACCCCCTAACCCTGGTCTCATCCTCAGTACCTCCTAACCCTGGTCTCATCCTCAGTACCTCCTAACCCTGGTCTCATCCTCAGTACCTCCTAACCCTGGTCTCAGCCTCAGTACCCCCTAACCCTGGTCTCAGCCTCAGTACCCTGGTGTCCAGACATTATTTTTATTCCTTTACTAGTAATTCGCACCCTTGTCCTTCACAGCAAATTCTCATGCAAACACACATTGTGTCACATATTATTTAAATGGACTCCTACCTTTATGAGTACGAAACAGTGGGCCGCCTTCACTGAATGGGACTGTGGTTTCCGGGTCCCTTTGATGGTGATTTCTTTTATATCCAATTCTAATCAGAGGTCATGAACCCTGACACGAGTCAGTAGCCTTGGAGAGTATGTGCCAGGACCAGGAGTGAGAGAGGAAGAGTGTTCTTCATGACCAGGAGTGAGGGAGGAAGAGTGTTCTTCATGACCAGGAGTATTTCTATAGCCTTACTCACAAATCAGCATGATAAAAGGAAAAGAAATTACTGACAAATTTAACCTTAAAAAAAAAAAACAGACAGCACAGCACGCACAAGGGAGCCGAAACAGCGTATCCTTTAATCTCAGCCTTTCTCAGAATCAGCAGTCAGGACAATATTGACATGATGCTACGTTGGGATGTGCTATTGCGAAACACAAACACGGGTGATGATGTGGCTCTGAACCATAAAGGGTCCTGTTTACCAGGCACACTGTAATATTACTGTCACAGCTATTATGAAAGCTAAGCCAATCATTCCTTATTAGTGAGTATTTCAGGTTCATTTAAAATGCCAAGGCAAAGGAAAAAGACTTAATAAGCAGTGAACCCATCGTTAGAAATGTGGGAAGCAGAAAAAGGAACAAACAAAACAGCCTTTAGCTCCAAAATTAGCATTTTTATTCAGATGGTTTGGGGTCAGAGATGAATCATTTTAAGTACATAAAAGCTCATCCACAAAGCATTCATTGGAGACCTTTCCTGCTCTTACTGCTGACTCGCCATTAGTTCCTACAACAGTCAAAGATGGAACCTCCCCCCAAGCTCCTCCCCCTACTCTAGCCCCTCCCTTACCCCACCCCCTTTTTGGTACAAATTTGAACACTTGTGCTGACTGTCATGTTTTTTTTGTTTATTTGTTTTTCTTTTACAGAGAACATTTGTTATTCACTTTTTTTCTTTCCTTTTTTTATTTACTTTTTGTTCACTTTTCTTACAAAAACTTTTATCTTCTACATGTTTCACATCAGCTGATTTTAGTGTTTTGTACTTTGTAAATAAATTTCGGGAAAGTTTTTTTTTTTTCTTTCATTGTAGTGAAAAGATAAAAACATGCAAAAAAGTAACCCAAACCATACATTTACAAGATTGAAACTGCACTTTTTATAGACTACATCAAAAGAAAAAGGTAAAGAGAAAACATTATGTACACACATTTTTACAGTAAAAACTGAGGGCATCAGATGGTGACTAAAGGCAAATGAAGTTTACATGAATGAGAACAAAAAAGAAACATCTGTTGCTCCTTTTTTTGCAAAATGTTACACCACCTCAGAAACAAAAGTAAAATGTAATGTTATATAAAAGTTTTTTTGTCTCCCCCTCCCTTTTTCCTGCAACCAGCTGAATGATTTTATTAATATTTTTGTGGGGAAAAAGTCTAAAACCGAATGCACTGTACAGCGATGTGAACTGAAGTCCATCCTATAGGAACATTCATTTTCAATTTTTTAATAATTCATTAAATAATCGTTATCAACAAACAGCAGTCTGGAAGCAGGAAAAGGAAGTGTGATGAAGCGGATATTATCATACTTCTTCATGTCTCCAGATCACTCCAGATGTCAGTACCATTAAAGCCTTGAACATAAAACTAGTCATTCAGATCCAAAAAAATGTACAAAAAGGCACATTAAATCCCAGTGCTTCTGTACTGTAAAATTCAAGTGTAACTGAGCGCTTACTATACCTTACTGAACGATCCAAAAACAGTATCAGCTCACCCTAACCCCATCCTCTCGTCTCCTCTGATCCTAGATCAGTATCAGTTCACCCTAACCCCATCCTCTCGTCTCCTCTGATCCTAGACCAGTATCAGCCCAAACCTAACCCCATCCTCTCGTCTCCTCTGATCCTAGATCAGTATCAGCTCACCCTAACCCCATCCTCTCGTCTCCTCTGATCCTAGACCAGTATCAGTGCCAAAAGCCTTCAACAAGCATATATATGCCTATACTACATTATGCCTATGGTTTTGATTTTTCTCTTTTTTTTCTTCTTCAAATCTTGTCTAATATGATACTTTTTTTTCTGTTTGTGTTTTCCGTTTAACCTGCGTTCAGTCAGTCTGTTCTCAGGGGGGAAATCAGTTGTCAGAAGCTCTACTCATCCATCAGACTGAGGGCAGGGGGAAAAAAAGCAGCATGCGATTTCTTTCCCTCGTCCTCGCCGCTGACCGCCGGCGTGAGTAGCTCACTCGTCCGTGCCGCCATACATGTCAGCGAGCTTGCGGAAGCGCGGCCCCCAGTCGCTGAGGTAGTCGTAGTCCTGGTCGCCGCCGCTGCTCGACGAGGTTATGGAGCTCAGAGAGCCAGCCGTGGAGCCGCTGCCCTCGTAGTCGAACACCAGCAGAGAGTCGTAGGGCGGAGCCGTGGGGTCGCCGTCCGCTGCTTTCAGCCCCTGTGACATCGAGAGAGACCGGCGTCAGCATCATGGACTGTTGGGATAGCGGGGTCATGACCCCTGCGTCACAAGAGCTATGGTGAAGTGGTGCCTGACTGATCCAGCAGCTTTATGGCTGGATGTCGTAGCCGGTCAAAGGGATTTAGATGTATAGCTAAACCTTAAATTTTTGTTTTTTAATCACAGCAGGAAACAAACTGTACATTGTGTTTTTTGAATTAGTGGAGTGTTCACATGGATATTCCCTCTCCTTTATGTGTGCACCATTTAATAATACATCCATGATGTAATAGTCGCAATATCACAGTGAAGCTTGGTGCTCTTCACACCCAGTAAAAGTGTTTGCAGAGTGGGACAGGAAAGGCTAATCAGAGCAAACACAGATTAAGTTCATCCTGTATGCCTGCATGTGCACCTATCTCTAAAGTCTCTACTAAGTACCCAGTTGACGCTACATTTCACCTAAGCAGGCTAATGAAGTGCTTAGTGTGAGTGGGAATCACGTTACAGATCAGAACGATGCCATTCTGAGCTCCTTTGCTAAGCAGCGGATAATCCAAAGTTTGATGAGAATCAGAAAATAGGATGAGCACAGGCATCAGTGGGAGACATTCCTACAGGCCTTCCCTCCCCTCCAAAGCTCAGCAGAACAGTGCCACTGGCTTTATACCTGTGTTTATTCCCATTATTTGGGCACAGAAGAGCTCAGATCCATAGAGACATGCACATGCTCACACGCACAGACATAAACACAACTGCTTTATCAGTATTAAAAATACCATTACTGCACCATTAAAGAAGTGTCAGTTGGTAATGCAGAGCCCTTTCAACATTCAGGGCAAGTCACTGAATGTGTGGAGAACGCTTATGAAACGGTGATTAAAAGATTCACTTGTCCTATGTGTATAAAATAGCCTTGAGTGTTAGAGAGGTGCTACATAAGAAGCTCTAGGGTTAATATTACTAGGAAAAATTACTGAAAAATAACCTTTACACCATGTCAAGGTCTTGCAGTGCAGGGTGCAGAAAGGAACTTATATCGTGGTTTTTTTAAACCGTATTATTGATTTTAGAGGGAGAAAGAGTAAGGCTAAGCAGTCCTGAGTTTAGGAGTTTATTAAGGCCCTGCTGGTCTTCAGATAAAAATAAAATAAAAGATCCTTCTAAAAAAAAAAAACCTGCACAAAAAGAATTTCATATTCGTAAAAATGAATAATGGACTCGGAGATGTGTGGGTGTTTCTGTGTCCCAGTCTGGGGGGTAAGGGAGGTAGGGGGGCACAGGCCGTATGCTGTGATACCAAGATGGCGCTCTTTCATCCCACGCTTCTGAGCCGTGAACCAGGCGGTGCGGGTGGGGGGTGGCATCACTCAGGCCAGCTGAGTAGGACAGGGCTTCAGCCAGGGCCATCAGGGCCAGCTGAGTAGGGGGTGGTGTAATTGGAAACGTGCCTCCGTGCTGTGTGGGTAATGAGAGAGTTTCCCGCGTCCCCGCATCGCCTCAAGAGTGAGCGCGAGAGAGAGAGAAAGAAAGAGAGACAAAGTGAGAGAGAGAGAGGTGCTCTCCACTTCAAAAGTGAAGCGAAGAAGAGAACAAAGCTCCCGCCGGCCTCAGCAGGGCCAAAAATGCAGGCTGGGCGAGGCGAAAACACCAAACAAGACATCCCTGCAGGGTCTGCGGTGGCCTGCACACAGCAGAGGCCCTCTCAAAATGAAGGCCAAAGTGGACATTGCCCAAAACTGTGAGAGTGCAGAGAGACAAAGGTACCATCCCAGCTGAGACCAAAATTAGAACATCTGATTCACAACTGCCTGTTAGGCCCGTTTTATTGTGTGATGTTCTTACCTTAGTAGATCAAAAATAAGTTAAAAAAAGATCAAAAAGCCAGGAGCTGGGAGCTCATCTGGCTCCACTTTACAAATCCTTGGTAGTAAAAGATGAAGAGAGCTGGGCTTTAGAAAGGAATCGTGATGTCTACACGTCTCTCACACTGGAGTGATAAATCTCAGCTTCCTCTAAAAATCAAATGGAGAGAATAAACAAACTCCACTCATTTACTGCTAGTTTCACTGGCTGCCATAAAAGAGAGAAGGGACTCTGAATAACGTGAGAGAGGGTTAAGGGAAGAAACCCAGGGAAGAAACCTCTGAATGTTTATAACCCTAACCCTAGAGTAGTGTACGAGTGTGTGTTCATACTGATGTGATACAATTTCTTCAAGTACGGAAAACTCATACCAAAGTTAACATCAGTGCTATGAAGAAACTGTGTTTGGTTAATTCTCCTATCACACTGTGACACGCTTCTGTTTGCCCCTTCTTATATAGACTCGTCTCGTCACCCACCAGCACTGTGCACTATACCTCATTGATGAAGTCCCCAATGTCTCCAGGGTGGGGCGCGGCTGATCTGATGGGGTACTGGGGCTCGGGGTGCAGTGGTCTCTCGTCCAGCCTGCGGATACCCACGGGCTTCGCTGCATCCGGCTCTAGGGTGTCAGGCTGCTGGAGTTGGCTCAGATCATAATCCTACACACACAACGCATGCCCACATACGTGTGCATACACACACATACACACACACACACACACACATGCAAAGGGAGACAGATGGGAGAGTCAACACGATGGCCAAATTACATACTTACAGACACATGCAAATATACTCAGAGCTACAGCTAATCAGCTGAGACAGCAGAGTCACAGATACCTCATTTGTACAGTACTAACCAGGTAATGGCATACACGCTATTGACATTTATAGTTCACTTTCAATGTCCCACACACACACACACACACACACACACACACACTCACCCACTCCCAGACCTCTCCCCACACAAAAACTTAGCACTAGGCTAACAGTCCAAAATGTCAGATGGGCAGCTATTGGCTAATCATGCTTCAAGAGACAAAGTGCTAGTTCACCATAAACCCACTCTAATCCTATTAGTATCTCCGTGGCAACCTCTCAGCCGTAGCATTTATCGACTGCATCACTGGCTCTAGGGTCTTCTGAGGACCCATGCTGTGGTGCTGGGCATTGTGGGATGGTGGAGGAGTAGGCGTTATGGGGGAGGCTTTTCAGTGACTCAGGAGGGCTTGAACTAGAGGAACTGAAATGAATTCAGCTGTATGGGATTCAGACTAATCCAGCCATCTCCAGCAGGAATTCTCTGCCCTCAAAAAACTGACACACAGCACCGGTGCTTGAGTTCACCACACACACACACACACACACACACACACACACACACACACAAAGGCAACCAGGACTTCTGTCTTCTTAGGAATAGCCTACATGATACTTCCTGAAATGAGTTTATTTAGGAACATTATTTCTTTTTTAGGTGCAATAGAGGAACATGAATGAAATTTTTTTGCTGAAAAATATTGGCTGGTATTCAAATGTCAGTAAAATAAAAAAGGGAATTATTTAAACGGAAATAAAGCTCTGTGAAATAAAACATGACATATTGAAAAGCATTTAGCCTGCTGGAAGCCAAAGTCTATGGTGATTAAACTGAGGCCAGTGATGATTGGGCCGAGGCTGGAGGTGGTTGGACCGAGGACGGTGGTGACCGGACCGAGGCCTGTGGTGACTGGACCAAGGCCGGTGGTGATTGGCCAAAGGCCTGTGGTGAATGGACCGGTTATTGGACCAAGGCCTATTGTGAGGATGGTGGTCATTGGACTGAGGCTGGTGGTGACTGGACCAAGGCCTGTGTTAACTGGACCGAGGCCTGTAGTGATTAGACCAAAGCCAGTGGTGATGGGACTGAGGCCTGTGGTGATTGGACCAAGGCCTGTGGAGATGGAGCCAAGGTCTATGTCGATTTCAATTACAACGGCATGCTTCATGAATTTACACCTGCAGCATCCTGACTTGGGCAATTCCCATCCTGGGACCACTTACAGACCCTAAACATTACTGTGGGTTTAAATCTCCCCAGCTAGACCAAGGTCCATAAACACATGCACACTCAGGCACACACACATTTCACCCCAACACATATGCACACAACCTCCACACACCTTCCACCAACACACGCACAGCCTCCACACATCAGACACACACACACACAGATACTCCTCTAAACCCCAACTCAATGTAAAATGTGTAAATGTGATCTTGGAGAAGCACTCTGGATATATTTGTTTATGGGATGTATATTGTTGTCATGGTTCCACATCATTCTGAGGCGTCTCTAAGTGGCAGATTTACAGATGGTGAAAGTTCTACCATAACCCTCCTCCTCCTCCTCCTCCACAGTAAAAGCCCTTGTATCAACTCCCTCTCATCACAAGGGTTAGAAAGAGAGAGAGGGTTAAAGGAAAAGACAGGAGAGTCAGAGAAATGAAGGACACGGGAGAAGTGAAAGAGGAGAGAAGGGGAAGACAAGGGAGGTGACAAAAGAGAAAAATAGAGAAAGGGACAGAGAGAGAGAGACAGCAAGAGAGGCAGAGAGATTTACTAATATAGTCTCTAATAGACACTGCATGTGTCTTTATTTAAGCACTCTGAATTGCCACTAAAAGTACTACATAAATAAACTTGCCTTCCCTTATATCCTTTATCATATCCTTTCTTCTATGGTGAATTTTCCCCCACAGCTCATATGATGGTCAATCACTCAATAAATGCCCCTGACCAGACACTGCAAACCCTTTGAGTGTTTTAGCAATACTGCTGAAATCACTGGAGTGTGTGCGCATTGGTGGACATTTAAAATAATTCAACTCAGTGGTCGAGATTAGCTCCGAGTTTAGCTTCGAGATTAGCTCCGAGATTAGCTCCCGGCTAACACTGCTATTAGGCCATGTGCCATTATGAGCCGTCTTCACTAATGTTATACACATTAGCTCACTTGTGTTATGTGGGCAATTATAGGAGCTTGAAGCCCTATTAGAAGCAGGCACAGAGGTGAAGGCTTTGCCGCAACACTGAGCAGACCAGTCCCACAAAACAGCAACAAAGATCCTGCCAGAGTCAGGAAGTCTGACTCCACTATTAAGAAGAATGTATCAAGCTGGGCCAGTTAAATTATATTGTACATATATGTGTGTGAGTGTGTGTGTGTGTGCATGCGTGTGTGTGTGTGTGTGTGCGCATGTGTGAACGTGCATTTAATGTTCTCCATGTTTTTCAGTGTAATGGATTCCAGACCATGGCTCACATTGTTCTTAATTGGTAGCAGTCTATCAGCCATATGGCAAGTGTGGCTTATTTTATTACATTGTTTAGTTGATTTATGTATATATACATCACACATATATAGTGTTTATGTATATACATCACATAGTTTCATACTAGCGCTCCACTGTGAAAGAGCCTCAGATTTAAAATGTCTGATTGTTGACACTATTGATTTGTGATCGACAAATGCTGACTGTTCGATTCACTGACTGGTTGACTGCATGTTTGTTGATTGTGTATGTGTGTACTTGCCCTCCCCCTCCTCATGCATTTGTGTGTTTACCGGCCCCCCCTCCTCTTGTGTACGTGTGTGTGTGTGTGTGTACCTGGTCCTCCTCCCCCCCTCCCTCTTCATCGTATTTGAGGATGTTGTCTCGGACATCATCCTCTGGGTCGATGAGCAGCTGCTTGGCCTGTCTCTCCTTATCTCTCCTCTTCATCCACATGACAAACAGCAGCACAAGGACTAGAGAGAGAGAGAGAGAGAGAGAGAGAGAGAGAGAGAGAGAGAGAGAATTATTATTATTATTATTATTATTATTATTATTATTACTGTGATTATTATTATTATTACTTGTGGTAATAGTGCTTTGTGAAGTTAAAAAGTAAACATGTGATACTGTGAATGTAACCCAACGCTGGATGACCCAACACTGAGTGACATGGTTAGGTAACATAATGCTGGGTAATATAACTCTATCTTATTTATATATAACCCTAGAGTTATATATAAATATGGCTGGGTGTCTCAACGCTGGGTAACATGAAGCTTGGTAACATAAAGCTGGTGATGTAACATTGGGAGACCCGAGGCTGGGTGACCTAACTCTGGGTAACCTAAACCTGGATAACCAAACTAAAACTGGATAACCAAACTAAACCTCGATAACCCAAAGCTGGTGATACAGCAATCGCCCCAAACACAATCTGCTCTTTTGATGGTGAAAAATTCCATTCAGCTGAGCTCGTGAACTCAAAACGATGTCATGATGATCTCACAGTCTGTGCTCGATAATTCTTTCTCACCATCTTCACATCACTGCCAAGCTTGCAGTGGCAGGCGGTGTTTTTCAGAGTGGAAAGTGGTGTTACTGAAGTAGGAGGTGGAGTTATGTGCAGTGGGAAGTGGCATTACTCGCAGTGGGAGGCGGAGTTAGTGGGAGGTTGCACTCACTGAGTAGGATGATGATACAGAGCAGAATGGCGATGATGGCACCCGTGCCCAAGCCAGGGGCCATGATGCGCTCCTGGTCCGTGCAGTCGCCGTTGTGGTCGCACTGGCACACCTTCACACGCAGGTATGACGTGTTGGACATGGGCAGGTTGCCCGAGTCCGTGATGTGGATGGGCACCTCGTATATGCCACTCTCCAAGAAGCTGATCCTCAGGCTCAGCTGGGCATGGTCACCTGGAACAGAACAGCATGGGAGATGTAGTTGATCTCTGTATTTTCCATGAGCATCTGCTGTGAAGAACATGTTTGGATAGGTGGTTTAGGTAACAGTGAGTGTTAAAAAATAGGTCTAATATTTCATTATTTACATTTTGATACTCAGGGTCTGAGAAAAGACATGGGTTCACATCACAGGCCAAAAACAGACAGTTAACAATACAAACTGGAAGAATTTGAGGATGTGAAGTTGATCTAACAGCAAGGTGATCTGGACAGAGTCATTTAAAAGCTCTCTTCTGTAGAACTGAAGATGTGGAAGGCAGCACTGTTTTTTAGGAAGCTTGGCTCACTCTGAGGAGGACAGAATGAAGAGTAGGTCCCAGGCAATGGCCATATCCACATGCCAGGACAGACTGGACAAATGCTCAAAACCTGGTCAGAATGCGCTCAAAACCTGGTCAGAATACGCTCAGAAGCTGAGAAAACAAAACGCCCTATGCATTTTCATTACATAGTTGTGTTGTCTAATACATGCTGACACACACACACAGACTCATTCACACTTTTAGAAATTGTAACACTGCAATACTGTAGTATCGTAACATCACTTTAAACTTTGTCTCAGGTTCTGTTGCCTCTCTCTGCAGGGCCTAAAAGGATGGGGTATAATCTGGCGGTCATGAATATTCTCGAGCTATGACATATTCCCCCTCTGAGAGATCTGCCCCAAGGCTGTTCCTCGTTCTGCGCTGTGCTCAAGCGGTGTCAGGATTTAGATTTGCAGCTTATTAATCCGCCGTATATCTCTCAATAATGCAGCTTAGGGATAAAACAGCTTCCTGACTAATCCCTCCGCCAGCGATCCTATTATATGTGTTTTCTCCATCTTGCTGGTCCCCTGTGATGAAACGTGGAACTCAGAACCATGATTCATGGCTACAGCGGTTTTCCTGTCTCATTAGTCCAATTAAATGCACTACTGGAACACACGTGATAATGTAGCATGATGAATACATGATGAATACATGACCAGTAGGCATGCATACAAATAGTACACACAAATACTGTTCTTTCTTTTCCCCTTTTATTTCTTATCATCCATCCATCCATCCATCCATCCATCCATCCATCCATTTATTTAGAAGGGTTACAGCACACACACTGCTCTTCCCTGGGAAACTCAACTTTACTTAACAAACATGACAGGCAGGAGGTGAAGAGGACTCACATTTCTCCTGAGGTTTAATGATCTAGTGTGTATGTGTCTTTCTTACCATTGAGGCGTGTGAGGGTCCAGTTCCTCCTGACATCTGGGGGCCGCAGAGGCAGTTCAAAGGCGAAGGGTCCTGCGTTGGGGTTCAGGTCTCCGTCCAGTGCCGTGATGTTGATTGCGTTGGGTTCGGGTTTCTCACACACCTCGGCCTCGTGAGGGAACACGTGTGGGGCATTGTCGTTGATGTCCCGCAGCAGGATCTGCAGGGTGCCAGTCCCACTGGCTGGAGGAACACCTGCAAACAAACGGTACACAGGCTATAAATCTACACATCCACACACTGGAATAACCAGGAGGAGGGGCAAAATGACCCAAACACACACAAACGCTGAAGCTACCTTAAACACACACAAACGCTGAAGCTACTTTAAACACACACAAACGCTGAAGCCAACAAGCAATTGCTGAGTGCTCAGAACAGCCTGTACAGCCACATAAAGCTACTCAGAAATGACTAGTGCTGCGCTTTCTCAATGGCTGCTATTTCATTTATCACTGAGCACTATTCCATAAACTCTCCCTATCTCTTTCTCTTTCTCCCCCTCACTCCCCA
Source organism: Tenebrosternarchus preto (assembly GCA_025802075.1). Taxonomy (NCBI): domain Eukaryota; kingdom Metazoa; phylum Chordata; class Actinopteri; order Gymnotiformes; family Apteronotidae; genus Tenebrosternarchus; species Tenebrosternarchus preto. Next base: position 10,441,234 of record JAOYMR010000016.1, on the reverse strand, counting down.
CCACCTCCCTCTCTCTCCCCCTCCCTGAGATACCTGAGCGGTCCCCTCCTGAACCACCCTAGGAGCCCCGTGTGTCTGCCTCCACCTGTCCCCGCTGCACGTCCGTACTCATGCCATTTGCCACAGAGGCGTGGGCATCGCCAGGGCTGTTTGGTGCGGAGCCGCAGGGTGGCTCTTCCCGCCTGCCAGAGACAGGCTCTGAATACTAAAGACCGCCGCTTGGCTCCAGACTCGGCCGCCCTCTGTGCGAGAGCATGTGGCCAAAGAGGCTTTTGCTATTCGGGCCTCAGTCACTGCCTGCGCTGCTTGGCTAGCAACGGATGATGGCTGGCCACAAATCCCCCAGCTGGAAGAGGTTTTTGTCATCACTGGCTGGAGTCCACGATGTCCAAAGAACTGCAAGCTGCGCCATTCAGTCCTAGCTTGTATATACCTCTGTAGGGTTCAGACGAACTCGCTCAGTTCATTTAACATCCCGTTCATCTGACACAATATTAACGGCTCTGTGGTCCTGATTCCAGATGGCTTGAGTTATGCAAGATGCCTAGAGCCAATTACACTGTGTCAGTGTGGCTTGAGTGACAGCACTGAAACCCGCCTTCCGTTCAGAGCTGACAAACATTTTACCTTCACACACCCACCTCTAAAAACCTATCTATCAGCAGAAATGTTTGACTTCGAAAGTAGGCAACATTCTGGTATATTTATGCCCTCGTTTCTGAGGTGCAACGTTTAAATGGCACTTCACTGTATTTCAAGATGAGTCCTGACTCTAAAAAAGGGGGAGGGCTTATAGCACCATGGCGACGCAGCCAATTTGGCGACCTGAAGGTGTAGCAGCAGTGGAGCGGAACTCCAGCGAAGGCAGGAAGGGGGCGCTGGCTCGTCATGGGCGTTCTGCACGCGAGCTGAAACGTGAGCCTCCTCTCCGGCTGCCTGCTGACGCTGTCACCTTGGTTAAGGTGTCTCCTTGGCTGATGCTAAATATTGCCGCACGGCCACGCCTCCACATCAAGGAAGCTGATTGGTGGAGCACGACGCCACCGTCAGGTGTCTCTGCGGAGGTGCCAGTGGCCGCGGCCGTGTTTCTCACCAGGAACGTTTCACATAAGCGCTAGCATGTAATATTCGCTTGTGCTCTACCAAAGCCCTTTCTGACTATTCTCTCTTTATGTTTGGGGCTGACAGAAGTGCTGAGTCATTGGGCTCCTTATAGGAAGGAGGACACGAGCTCTCGTGCTGAAGTAAGTGGAGAAGGAAGAGGATATTATATTACTGTGTGTCAGTGCGGCGTTCACACATCTACATAAAAGACAGCACTGGCATGAGCCTCAGTATTTAAAGAGAGACAAAACATTACATGCAATGATTATATACTATTTTGTGTCTTTGCAAATGTAACTGGGAATTTTTTAATACACCAGATGAAAATACTCACACTCTGAAAATACTCACACACTGAAAATTATGACTCTTGTGACAGGTATAAAAAAGTACCAAAAAATGTCCATGCAGCAGGACAGCATTTCTGGCCACGATTCACCTCACGATTCGCATCATTGTGCTGATCGTACAGACCACGCTCGTGGGGGTCCTGCACGGACCCACTCACCATTGTCGGTCGCCAGGAATGTGGCGTTGTACAGGTTGTGCTGAACGTAGGGTGACTCGCGGTCCAGAACGGCAATGGTAGTGATGCGGCCGTTGATGGGGTCGATCCTCAGCCAATCAGCCGGGTCGGAGAGCCGTGAATACCTGCGCGTCAGAGTAGCTCGTCAGGATGTTTGTACGGTCCTGACAGAGGCATAAAGCGCCCACACTGCTGGAAACAACAGGGCATCTCACAGGACTTTGAACAGGAGATGGAGCGCTTAGCTGTACCTGATGATCTGCGACATGTAGCGATCGGGGTCCTGTGCGGTGAACGAAGTCAGCACCGACTCGGCCAGCATGCCCTCGTCCAACCGGATGAGCTTTGGGTCGGGTTCGAAGTACGGGCTCTCGTTGACGTCGATGACGTGCACAGTGACGGTAGCTGTGGACTGGCGGGGCAGGTGGATGCCACGCTCCAGTGCCACCTCGTTCATCGCCACCACGGTCAGCACAATCACCCGGTTGGTCTCATAGTCGATGGGCTGAGAGAGGAACACGCTCCACATTAGATGCAGTATAATTACCCACTCACTCTTTCCACAGAAACCCCTTTGTTTCTACCCGAAAGTATAAATTACAGGTAGTCAAACAAAAAAAAAATATTTTTAGTAAAAAATTCCATCCAAGGGCAAAAATTATTCCAAAAGTGCTCACTTTAGATAAAGATTTAGTTTAATCAGATAAAGATTTAATTCTGATGTAGATTTTAGTTATGGGCGTTTGTTAGATATGACCTTGAGGGAGATGCTGTGGACCAAGATATATTCATTTCCACAGAAATCTGAATCAGTTTCCATTTAATATGCATAAGGTTTTTTTTTTCTGAAAAACCATGACCGAAGGATCACAGGCAGTAGATGCATAGGAAAAGTGTGTGTGTGTGTGTGTG
>JAOYMR010000016.1:10428217-10438592 GCA_025802075.1 Tenebrosternarchus preto | reverse complement strand
TTTTTTTTTTCTGAAAAACCATGACCGAAGGATCACAGGCAGTAGATGCATAGGAAAAGTGTGTGTGTGTGTGTGTGCGCGCATGAGACTAGTATACCCTGCTAACCCGCCTCACCTTCACCACGGTGACCAGACCCTCGTTGGTAATGGGGTCAGTGGGGACAGAAAAATGTCCCATGGGGTCACCACCAGCAACCTTGAAGACGGCATTCCAGGCTGGCGTGTTGGGCTGGTCTTTGTCTGTCACTGTCAGGTTGGTTACGATGATGTTGACGCGGTTCTCTGGAACCTCGCCATAGAACTGCAAGAGAAAGACACGTCATACAGGCCTTGCACACCGACAGTCGAGCAAAGCACATTCACCCAGTGAAGAGTACAGTGGAGATACGCCTGCCACATTCACCCAGTGAAGAGCACGGTGGAGATATGCCTGCCACATTCACCCAGTGAATTGCACGGTGGAGATATCCCTGCCACATTCACCCAGTGAAGAGCACGGTGGAGATATCCCTGCCACATTCCAACATGCTTCCAAAATCTCCTGTGTGGTTTGTGTAATTAAACACGATGCAACCACGGGGAGGTGTTGTTTATGCATGGAATCACACGTGAGGTCCGCCGCAGGTGACGGACACATTTCATGTTTAGGAAACACATGACTTGAGTTTCACTGAGGGAGCCGGTCCTCCCAGCTGGTTATTTCAGGGAGCCCTGGTACAGGGCCGCTGGGAGTGGCTTTAATATCTCCACCAGTTAAACAAAACCCAAAGGTAATGTTTCGCAGTCCTCATTAATAGCTAAAGAGCAGGCTGAGGAGAACAACTCAATTCTGCCTCAAATACGACCAGCTGTCAAAAAGTTTTAAAGAAATTATGAGAAATGTCCTTCACACACATTATTCCAATTTCATTAAACACCACTGTGCTCCTGCGGACATTTCCTATGAGTAGTGACAGAAATCACAGACTAACTAGATATTAGACAGAGTAGCTAATATCTTCCTTGCCAGGGTGGAGAAAATCAAGAAGAAAAAAACGGAGCAAGAGAAAGAGAGAGAGGGAGTAAGAGAGAGAGAGACATAGAGAGTAAGGGAGAGAGAGACAGAGAGAGAGAAGGACTGAAGGGTGAATGGGAAATAACTGAAACCCATAACAGTCTGTCTGTCACCTGTGCTATATGCTAATGCAGCTCATGCATTCATTCCTATTAATATCAGCATTTGTACATTTATATTATGGGGAGGTTATGTATGTGCACAGCCTGTTCTTTCCCTCTGTGCTCAAACTAAAAACAACGTACGAGTTTCACTTACGGTGTCGGTGGTGAATTCCGGTGGGTTGTCGTTGACATCAGTAACCTTGATGACAGCCGTGGCAGTGTTGGAAAGGCCATACATCGGATTCCCCTCCATGTCAGTGGCCTGGATGACCAGGGTGTACTGCGGAACTTTCTGGAAACGGGACAATTGGGAACCCCAGTCAGAGAGGGCTTGAAGCACAAAATCCTGTCCTCATCCTCATTTTACAAAACTGAATGTTTTTGTCATCTAATTTTTCCCATGATCCTGGTGAGATGGTTCAAGTCACAGGAAGCACATGTACTGTCTTAATGTTTATAGTACAATGTGCACAAGTCGTTCTGAAACAGAGCATATTCCAAGTCCTGTAGCTGAAATGAACATTTCCCATACAAGGCTTAAATGGTTTTCTCCAAAACTAATTGTTCTGGATGTGATCACTGAAGCGTTCTGAAGTGATACTTTTCAACTTTTTTTTTTTTTTGTCCTTGTTACATTTGGTTTTATGATGTCCAACCTCACTAAGCCACAATCCCACACTGAGAGTGCAGAGAAATTATGTGCATCGGCATCAAACAAGTTTTCAGAGTTACTGCCTTGGTGGTACACTCAAAGCAGAAGGTGTCCAGCATGCGCCCTCGTGTCTTTGGGCTGATGTCGGAGGTGCTGAATGCCGTTGTCAGCACTGCAGGGTCAGATTCCAGGAGTTTCATCTGTAGCTGCAGGTTGCTTAACACAGGGCAACGTGAGCCGTGAGCTGTTTGCTTGCATGCATTTATTTGGATGTGATGCTGATTCACTTGCAGGCCCTGTGTGTGTAATTCATGTTCAGACTTCTGCACAATTTAGCAGGTCTCTGCTGCAAGTCCAAAATATACCCTTTCCCAGACACAATCTTCCATTTTTAAATCCCATGGTTTCCCTCCCTCCCTCTCTCTCTCCTTTCCTTTACTCACTTTCTCTTTCACTCTCTCTCTCTACTCACGCTCTCTCTTTCCCTCTCTCTCCTTCCCTCTACTACTCTCTCTCTCTCTCTCCAAACACACACAGATCAGTGAGCCCATCAGTCTCTACTCCCAGAGAGAAGCTGCTGGGGCTAATCATTATAATCATTATCTTTAATTCCTCATTAATGTCCTATGAGGCTGGTGTCAGTAATACATCGTGGGTGATGGTAGACAGCCTCGCTCTGCATGACACACTCATGCACCCAGAGAGTCCGGCAGCTCCTCTAATAGCCCCACCCCCAACGACCTACTACATTACTGAGGCTGTGCGGCAGAACTGATCGAGCAGAGCTAGCAAGGGTGTCCTTATTAGAATTTTAGCATCTATTTATTTACTTATGTTTTATTTCAGTCTGTGAGGCAGTTCAATTAAACAGGCTGCTGATGATTTTATAGCCCACAAGACTACACACACACACACACACACACACACACACACACACACACACATACACACTGGACAGTGTGAACACACTAGACAGTGAACACACTGTACAGTGAACACACTGGCCCACATAACCATGAGGTCACCAACAGCCACTGTTTTATCAGGCATCACTCTGTCTGACATTAAAGGCCTCGACAGGCACTTGAGGGAGTCAGAACAGGACAGTGAGCCCCCGCCCTGTCGACATGCTGCTTCCTGTCCTGAGTGCAGAGCAGGACATGTACCTCGCGGTCCAGGCCAGCCGCCACGGTGATGATGCTGCCTGTGCGGTTGTTGATGGTGAACATGCTGCTGCTCGGGCTCTCGGGGTTCTGTGACAGGATCTTGTAGCGTAGTTGACCGTTCTGCGTACGCGGGTCGTCCTTGTCCTCTGCTATGACCGTCATCACAGAGGTTCCTGTGGGAGGGGAGGGGAATGCTGCAGTCACGCCCAATATAAGCTCCACCTACTAGAAGCCCTACCTTTCCACAGATTCGTGTCCAGTGTACAGTCAACAGCTCAGGGCAGTACAATCATTTGAGACATTTAAGACATTCTGTATTGAATGCTGCAGCACTTAAAAGGAGTCAGTAATAGACACGTTTTTCTTATCGTTATGCATACATGTACCCACACACACCCCTCCTGCAAAACACACAAATGCATCCAGACACAAACACACACACACACACACACACACAGTCTACCTGGCTTAGAGCCTTCAGGAACACTCCCATTCCAGATCTGATGGACAAACGCTGGTCGGTTATCGTTCATGTCGATCACGTTGATCACAATGTCAATCGGATTTTCCACCTGATTTCCATTCAGGTCCACTGCATGTGCTCTCAGCTGCAGATACAGCACACAGCAGAGATCAGACTTATACATATTGAGCACACATCATGTAAGAGTGTGCGCACACACACACACACGCCTCAATCATTAAAAAAATCATTTTGAATTCATTTAGTAATTGCATACAGGCACATACAACGAAGGCTTCGTGTTCTCACAAACAACAGCCACATTCTCCAACACGTTTGAATAAACACACATAAATCACAAAAAGCTTCCTACAAAGAATCACCAAAACAAGTCACCCCCTCTTGTCATGTAGAGTGAACGTATCCGGCCCTAGTGTATTCTGACTGCATGGCACTGCGCTGGGCACTGCCGTGGGGCTCCCTGGGCGCTGAAGCAGGGGTGCTAGTTCACATGACACAGCCTTGCCTGCTCTGTCCAAACCTCCTGGCAACAGTGTACTCGTATGCATTGCAGTTCCTGACTAGTTTGCAGTGAAATGTGCAAATGTGGCCACAGAGCACAGCTCTACAGGACTCCGTAGGAAACCGCAGGACTCTGCAGGACTCCGCTGTGAGATGCGTGATCTCTGCCAGGAGCAGAGTTCATTCTGATCATCATAACTCAAACATCATGACAAGCCCTATAGTCGTGGCCAAAATATTTGAAACCTTGGGCTTTTTAGTCTTCACAAATTTTGCTGCTTCAGTTTTAACGGCGGCAATTTTCATCAACTCTAGATTGTGAAGAGTTAGCAGATGAATTGCAATTAATTGCAAAGTCATTCCTTGCCATGAAAATGAACTTAATTACCAAAATGACTGCATTCCAGCCATTGCATTTCAGCCGTCACAAAATGGCCTGCTAACATCATTTCAATGATCTTCTCGTTAGCTTAAGAGAAAGTGTTAATGAGGACAAGACAGCTGATATTACTGTCATGCTGATTAGAAGAGCAGCTGTTTGCTTTAAAGGTTTGGTGGTGCTTGAAGGTTTTCTTCTGGTAACGACGGTTACCTCTAAGTAAACATGTACACTCATCACTACACTGCATCAGAAGAGCTTCAGAGACAAGGACATTGTTTCTTATAAGACAGCAGCTAAATCAACCATTTATTGAATCATCAAGAACTTCCAGGAGAGAGGTTCAATTGCAGTGAAGAAGGCTTCAGGGCACCCAAGAAAGTCAAGCAAGCATCAGGACCATCTCATAAAGAACTAGGGTTTTGCCTAAGAACACTGTCATGAGTAATGAATGGATCAAAACATCCAAAGATCCTCAACTTCTCTCAACGATCCAGGAGCTATTTGGTGATGAACAAGGCTTTTTCCAGCAATCTTTATGATAACCAAAATTTGTGTCAGTCTCAACTTTTATCCATGACTATACACTCATCAGATCATCAAAACTCGAATGTCACAACAAGCCCTATATTCATCATATCTGTGGGTGTGGGTTCTGGGGGTGTATCTCTCCTACATTCATCATATCTGTGGGTGTGGGTTCTGGGGGTGTATCTCTCCTACATTCATCAGATCTGTGGGTGTGGGTTCTGGGGGTGTAACTCTCCTACATTCATCAGATCTGTGGGTGTGGGTTCTGGGGGGTGTAACTCTCCTACATTCATCAGATCTGTGGGTGTGGGTACTGGGGGTGTAACTCTCCTACACTCATGAGATCTGGCGGTGTGGGTTCTGGGTTTACTGACTCTGCTCTGGCTCAAAAAGTTCCCTGTGCCATTCCACCCTCGCCTTGGGTCCATGCAGAAAAACAATAAAATACATATAGATATATTAAAATATCTGAAATATACAGACACAAAGCACAAAATGTGTTTAGTCCCTGTGGCAGCTTTCTGCCTTCACTGTGGGAAGAGTGAGGGAGGGCGTATTCCCACGCGCGGAGGGAGGGCGTATTCTCGCATATGGAAGGAGGGGAGTATTCCTGCGGATGGACGAAGGGCTTACGTGGAAGCTGGGGATGTGCTCGCGGTCCAGGGGCTTAAGCACGCTCAGTTCGCCTGAGATGGGGTCGATGGAGAAGATGCCTGTAGGCGGCTGGTCTGCCCCGGGCCCCGTCACACTGTAACGCAGGTTCACCTTGTTGTCATGGTCCGAGCGGATCTGCACTCAAGCACGTACACACACCAGAGAAACAAAATCAGGACTTCTCACTGGCCTAGCTTTGTTGAATCTGTGCACCGTGTGTGTGTATATATGTGTATGATTTGGAGGTTTATGGCAGATTATGTTCACCAGTGCCTTACTAAAATTACTTATAACATTTCCAATATTCATTTGTCGTGTCAAAGCTACACAGCTCCGTCTCTGGCTGCGTTCATGAGGGTGGGTTTTTTGTGTGTCTCTGACATAGCAGATGGTATGTAGGGGTGTGTGAACTGCGTGGGCTTGTTGCAGTGTGTCGGGATCCTACGTTGTGGGGTAAAATACAAGTGAGAATGGGAAGACAAGCCTGACAGCAGCGCACGTGTGTGTGTGTATGTGTGTGTGTTAGGATAGCTTTATGTAAAGCTACAAGGCCACAGGATGTTCTGCCTATATTTGACCCTGTGTGTGTGCGTGTGCATGTTGTCTGTGTGCACACATGCACGTTTTTGTCTGCCTGTTTGTGTGTGTACATACATGTGTTTATGTGTCTGTGTGTTGTCTGTGCACACACATGCATGTGTTTGTGTGTGTACATGCATCTGTATGTGTGTGTGTGTGTGTGTGTGTGTGTGTGGGAAAAAGAGAGACATGTCCTTACCCTGACTAATTCCTGAGGAAAAGGCCCTCTGGAGTTCTCAGGGACGTTGATGGGGGGAATGACCCAGTCCCGTTTCATGCGCTTCAGCTTTCCGCTGCTCTGTTGTGAGGGAATGATGATCTCTGGCACCTGCCCCGAGCCCACAGCCGCCTGCACACCACATCAGAGATGCAAGAACGCGGGTCAGTGCTCTAGAAGACCCTGATATCACAGAGGCAAAGACATGGAAGCCCTGTTCCATGGGTTTGCAGTAGACTAATGCTGGTGCCAGCGATGCAAAGTGAGCAAGATTCCATGTTGAATCTGATGTCCAGATTTAGTTTGAATACATACAGCATACAGCATGAGTTCAGCATACAGCTGAATACATTAATACAGTTTTAACACAGTACAAAGCTGAGTAAATACTGCATTATGTACAGAAACAGAAATATCTCATTTTCCATTTGAATCCATGGGACATTTCATGTAATAGTCATACTGAAACTATGCATGTACTAACAAATGGCTTAGTGTGAGAAATAAGGGTTATTTATATTCATGATGTATGTTAATGCAGAACAAGCATAACATTATTGACCAGAGCAAAGGTTCTCTCCATGCTGGCGGTGAGGATGGACTTGAACAAACGGAAGAATGTGCAGAGGCATCTTCTGACCATGTGAAAGGGATTAACGTGCCTTTACTGTAAAAAGGACGAGCTCACATGACTCGCTTTGAACTTCTCCAACACACACACACACACACACATGTATGCTTATACACAGACAGACAGACTCCGGTTTTAACATTCATCTCTTTTTGGCCAAAATGAAATATAACTGGACGCATAAGAGAATCGTGCTTTCAAATGCACAAGAGTTCAGGCCTCTCCACGGTAACTGAGCTCTCCACGGTAACTGAGCTCTCCACTGTAACTTAGCTCTCCACGTTAACTGAGCAGAACGGTGCCAGACCCTCACAGTACCTTTCGAGCCACACGGCCAGGCAGCCACTGTGAAAGAGCCCCGTAAAACATCCTTGATTCTGGAGGCAATAAAAGCTGCTTCAAAATGTTCTTGCGTCTTCTAAGCCAGCTATTTCTTTTTTATGATGAATACTTTAGTACCTTTTAGAAAATATATCAGAGAAAAGGCTCCACATGAAATAAAGATAAAAGAGAAAAAAATGATAAATAGATAAAAAGTATGAAACATTACATAAATATTAATAACAAAATTATAATATAATTAATAAGAAAAGAAGAACAATGGAAAGCAAAACAAAAAATAATTTGGGAGACTAATCAGAGATTTTGCTCTAACATTATTACAGGGAAATCAGTTCTCGATGTAATGCACTGTAGTTGTGTGTTGTAGTTCCTCATGTATGTATATGTGCCTGTACTTAATAAAGCAAAATAAACCCCATTTATTTGGGTTAGTAGTCTGCTAAAGTCAGATAAAGGCCAATCTGATCTTCATTCATGCCTGAGTAACCTCCTCCCTCCCAATACAGCAGTGTGATCAGCTAAAGCTCAGCCTTGGTCCAGGATGTGGAGCTGAGGATCTATAATCCTCTCTGTACTTTCATGCACCTGCTGCTGGAGTCTTCCAGCAAAAGGACGGTGTGGAAAGCATGTGATATTGTGTCTATCTGTTGGCAGGATGTAACTGAGGTAAACTGAGTTGAACTGAACTGAACTGAATGGTGAAATCCCACTGACAATACTAAGTGAGAGTAGACGAGGTCAAAGACGTGTGTGGCAGCAGGTCTACTGTAGGACCTCTGGGGTCTGGCCATGCGTGAGCTCTGAACCTGCACTGATCAATGAGGTGCTCTGCACTCAGCTACAGCATGAAGTCATGCTTAATATCTAGAAAACACTGCTGCACTGTGTGTGTGTGTGTTTGTGTGTGGACACTCGTGTGTGTGTGTGTGTGTGTACTGTGCACATTTGTGTGTGTGTATATGTGTGTGTGTTTGTGTGTGGACACTCGTGTGTGTGTGTGGACACTCGTGTGTGTGTGTGTGTGTGTGTGTGTTGTGTGTGGGAGTGTGTGTATGGGCACTCTTGTGTGTGTGTGTGTGTGTGTTTGTGTGCACACACATATGTTCCTGCAGGCTTGGTTTTCTCTCCTCTCACTGTGTGGTTACTACTATACCTGCTCCAGGTGTGGCTGCAGAGCGCGTGAGGAACAATACGAGGGAAATGTGTTTTTAACATACATTCGTGCAACACAGAACACCTCCAGGCTGCACAGACAAAAGAACTTCCATAAAGACAGACATTAACCTTCATAAGGTGCCCGTAAGGCCTCTGTGATGACTCACAGCATCTCAAAGCATCCCAGGGTTCCTCTCCAGCTACATTCTGCTGGTTTGGGCAATAATGTTGTTTCATTTTCTCATCTCTATGGAGCTGCACAAACCCTGCTGGCCTAGGCAGCTCAAAGGTCCTCAGATACTTGGTGCCTGGGTACCACCGGTGTCGCTCTTGATTACACTCGAACAAAAATGTATCTCGATCAGCCGTTAACAGCGCGTGGTGGGGTAGATGATGCTCACGGGATCCATGTACATATAAGAGGTCATGAAGACATTAATGAAGAAATCTTTACTGGCCATTGATCCAAATGCTCCCTTGGGTTTGCACCACCCTCCATGCAGATAAAGAAGCTAATTGCTGATGTGATTAGCAAACGCACACCGATTTATGACATCATCCCCACTGACAGTGTAGCAGCAGTGGTTATTAACAACCACCATACAAACCACATGCAGAAGCCTATTGGAAAATGCAATCAATTGCATATGAACTCAGTCAATAGTGATGAAGTCAACGACTCCGTCAGCACAACCCAACACCAACATCCATGTGTATCAACAAGGCAATAGTTTACTGTACTGGACTTTTATTAATAAAATCCTACAGAAAGGATTACAGAGTCCAAGCACCGAGGGACACATGTGGGTTCTGTGGTCCTTTGTCAGATGATTAGTTTGCTGGGTCTTGTGAATAACGAGCTGGAGACCCTCAGTGTACATTAAGAAGGTATAAATGTGCAGCACATGGCACTGAACATCTGGAGGCAGAGTCTCTCGTCAGCTCTGCCTTCATATTTAATATTCATAAGCATCTCTCGTCAGCTCTGCCTTCATATTTAATATTCATAAGCATGTTCGCGGGCGGTCTGGGCATCGGCCTTAGATGCTGGCACGTCCTTATAAAAACGATGTGTTGAGATTAATGACATCATTAAAAGCCCAAACCTGCAGGAGAAGCATTGCTTAAAGAGGACAGGCAGCTTCTGCGCGCTGTTTATTCATTCAGCCCATATTAATTACACTAACTCGTTTTAGGCTGCAAAATCACCGACGCTTCCTCCCACCGACGCAGTCCAAGGAGAGTTATGGAGAGACAAATTATCCAAGATGGGTCGTAAATACATCCTGTGGTTCACCTTTACGCCTGTGAACATTCTGATGGCTCTCTGAACAGATTCATGGTTCTTACAAAAACAGTCAAGCTGTTTATTCTGTTCCTGTTGAAAATTCACGAGTCAGAGGAAGACTTGAAATGCTGCGTTGGACCCCTTGTGTTGCGTCCTCTTAAGAGGACAGAACAATACTGGTGTGGTTCAAAATAAACAGAATCCAGAGCAGGCGGTTAGCACCTCGCTCAAAGACAGGGGGCAGTGCAGGCAGAGCAGCAGGACAAACATACTGCGACAGAGCAAAGAGGCTGCACTGACGGGGAAGAGAAAAGACATGAAGACAAGAAACAAAAATAGAAGAGGGGAGAGTGAAAGAGTGAAAAATAGTGTGGAAGAGAGAAAGAGAGATGTGAAGGAGTCATTCCATAATGGACTTTGCAGGACATTCGTAACCCAGACAATTTACACCACTTACTGCACAGGCTCACTGTACCCTGAACATCAGAGTGTGGGGTGAACACAGGCTCACTGTACCCTAAACATCAGAGTGTGGGGTGAACACAGGCTCACTGTACCCTGAACATCAGAGTGTGGGGTGAATAAACCACCTCATGATAAGGATGTGTGTTAGTTGACACAAAGCCCTAATGGCACCT
>JAOYMR010000016.1:10417493-10428117 GCA_025802075.1 Tenebrosternarchus preto | reverse complement strand
AACATCAGAGTGTGGGGTGAATAAACCACCTCATGATAAGGATGTGTGTTAGTTGACACAAAGCCCTAATGGCACCTTGCTTCCTGCTGCATGACGTGACAAACACATCCCAGCTCAGTTTCAGCTTTAACTGCACACCAGACACTCAGGAGAAAGGAGGCCTTTGCCAGCCGCTGTTGGCAGATGGAGAGAGCCGTCCTGCCTAAGCAAAAGGACTTCTGACACATGAAAAGCATGGACAAATCTGGCTCCGCCCACAAAGGACAGCTGACAAATACAGCCGTCCTCCACTCTGTGACTGGACTATTGCTATATGTTATACTGCGCCTCACCTCAAGGGGAGCTGTAGAGCAGGATGACACAGCAGTGCTATAACCTTGCAAGATTGTGAGGTAAACAAACTAAAATCTTTTTTTTTTAAGAGAAGTTGTTTTTGTGATTCTTCTCTCAGCTAGTTTGCTAGTCAGTATATGTTTGTATCCAGCCGTAAATCGGTGCATTAAGTTTTAATCGCAGAGCATACGTCCGCTCACTCGGAACACCTGTTTCGTTTGTGCGGTTAAATCGTCCATGAGCATGCCATGGTTTAAAAGCCGTGAAGAATTAAACTGTGGCGTGAATGTGAAACGAGCCATAATGTGGAAAGCAACCAAATAGAGGTGACTCTACTCTTAGCAGCAATATTAGCTCCTGGCTACCATGTCTCGTCCTAGACACACATTTGAATCCTGATGGCATCAAAATATGAGTGTATATATATATATATATCGCAGAAATGTTTATTTAATTTATTTAGTGTTTTGTTTCTTAATATTCCTTATTTTTTCATTTTCACCAGTCCTGGTTATTGAAACACATCTAGTTGCAAATGTAAGTGGACAGAATGAAATTAGACCATATGTCCCATGGCTGACGTGAGGAGGACCTGTGGGGATGATCAGCCTCATTAGTAGCTGAAACATGCGCCAGCCATTGGTAAACAAGTGCTTCCTTATTTACAACGATGGGGTGTAACCTGCCTGTTATGAACAAACAGCACACAGGAATGACTAAGGACACTGAATGTAAAACATCAGAACACAATTTAGGATGAAGGCGAGATTGAAAAGCACCACACCCCAGACAATCTCATACAGTTTCATGTACATCATTTAGTATGTGGTTTGTTACTATGTGCTATGGGTGCAGTGAGTTAGCCGTCATATGATTGGCTGGTTAGGGATTATACATGAATAGATAGATGGAATAAATCTCCTTAGTTGACATAAATATGCAAAGGCTAAAGTGCTTTTTATTTCCTTATGGTTTATCCACTGTTTTAGTAAAATCCAATCCTTATTTAAAAACTCTAATGCTAACACCATGCTAACACCCTCAACAAAACCCTAATGCTAACACCATCAACATAAAAAAATACATAGATAAAAAAGTAAAGTGCATGTAGTCCTTTAAGACATTCAACACACCAACAACCTCAAACTACATCCAGACAACAACATGAAGGGTTGAACAGTCTCATCACACCTGATAACTACTTAATGTTTACACTTAAAGGAAAAGTTACCGAAGACATTTACAACTATAGAAAGGATTTGGCCAAATGTTCAATTTCTTTAGCACCATAACGCAGCTCAGTGATGGTTAGCTGGGCCAGAGCTGGTAGTTCTGAACAAAGCAGGCAGCTTCCAGCAGACCTCAGTGTAGACCTCAGATATGTTACTTTCACATTATTTTAATTCTGGAACTTCTCCATTGCAAATTCCCATAGGTCAAACCAAATAACTGCTCCGTATTTTGAGCACAGATCCACAGAGGCGAACAGCTTGTGTGATACATCGCTGTTCTGAACTGTTCACGCGACTCCGAATATGTCCAGATATACCTTGTGTTCAACGAATACAGCCTGTGCTGGCACAGTGTTAGTGTAGAGGAGCAGGTGGGTTAAGGCCTGGCACCAGACAGGACCACTCAAGTGTGCTCCACAATACAGCAGTTTCAGCCTCTACCACCTCTGGTGTGTTCTGAGCTCACAGCCCGACAACGCAGATCCGTGTTGCTAACCAAGCGTAGGGTGGTGAGGCCACGGTGGAGTGAAGCAGCTGACCTTCAGAGCACTGGACATGCCCTCTCTGGAAGCCTAAATCACACGGCACCGCCCAACAGTTCCCGGGACACGGAAAACACAGGCTGCCTCGATACACAATCATCTCCAGATTCCACATTCTAGTGGAACATTCTCCTTCCCTGAAGAGTCGGGAGCTGTTCCTGAACAACAGCGATGGCCAGTTCCCAATATTTACACCAACAAATGTTTGACAAGCTTGTGACAAGATATTTAAAGTCCCAAATATCACTGGATAACCAGCTATAATTCACTTAGCAGACAGTGGTCAAAAATAAACTTCTACGTGCCACCCTTTTACAGCATAACTGGAGTGGAATGGTGATTAAAATAAGAGTCAAACAGATGTTGTGTTTTTTCTCTTGGTGCTGCTGTACCTGAGACTTGCGGGTTCCTGAAGGATGGAGTCTGATTTCTGCTTCCCACCGTTCCTGTGTGGAGATGTCCCGCGCTGTGAGCAGGAGCGGAGATGGGGTCAGGGATAAGGAGGCGGGGCGGAGTGGCTGGAGAGACAGCACCTCGCCGTCCGTCTCAATCCGGAAATCTGCCGGCTGATTGCATTCGAAGAGCACGTGCCCAGTTCGACCGCAGGTGTGGAACTTCACTGGAGGAGGAAGAGAGTGAAAGAGTGTATGAGAGCTAGATTCCTCATAGGGCACTGTGTATGTGTGTGTGTGTGTGTGTGTGCGTGTGTGTGTTTGAGTGTGTCTGTCTGTCTGTGTGTTTGCCTTTGACTCCATAAATGTATGCATGTCTCAGACTGCTAGGCAAGACTTGGAGACAGTTCCTGAAGTACAAAACTCATACATTATAGATAGCAGTCAGCAGCCCCACAGGCTTTCAGCAAACGGCTAAGGCTTGAAAGGGAGAGAGACTGGAAGAGGGCTGAGTACTGCCCTAAAGGACATAGGCAGAATCACAAGTAAGAGCACCTCAAAGTCCCAGCAGTTATCCACAGCAGTTTAACACCCCAGCCCCACCAATTAGGCTCCTCTCACAAGCTCAGTGCACCAACAGGAATACTTGAAATCTCCCCTGAATTGGTTATTTACTGCCGGAGGGGCAAGGGGTCAGATGTTCAGCATTAAACCTGCAGCTTATATGCAGCTCATACTCTGTGGTGCTGTTTGCTTGTTATTGGAAGCAATGTTTTCATTATCTGTGTCTCATTTTCTGGTTTGTGTGTGGTGTTGCTCTCTCTCACACGAACATGCACATGCAACTCAAAACAAACACACACACACACACACACACAACAGAAGCAGCTCAACAGCACAGCGCTGTGTAGTCCAGCAAGACACCCAAACTTTCCACCCAACCACCCACACAGCACACAATACATCACTCTGCTCTGGCCAAGGCCTTTGCATGTGTTCAGTATCGCTAATGACCTCAGCACTCTAAAGTGGACAGATATTAACACAAACCCAGGAAGTAAAGGGGCACTTCCTGAAGTGCTAAACCCTGTAAATTCATACATGTTCTGTAGTGAACAACCATCGTGAGCATATTAATGTGGGTATTGTAGTTCTTCAAGTGCCTCTGTACGAAACCCTGGTGTGGCTGTGGTTTCATTATGGACTTGGAGTGTGCGCTGGCCACACGGTTGCTCAGACTGCCAAACTGCAAACATCACCACAACGAGGGTGAAGGGATGTTTGATTTAAAAGAGAGAAAGAGGAGCAATGCACACAGGAAACTGGGAAAGAAATAATAAAAACTATGGGCATGCTGATGGTCGCGTTTGCTCTTTGTCAAGTCCTGAGAAAGTGGCAACGCCACACCACCCTCACCGAAGCAGCCGAACATTTCTTAAAGAGCCGCTCTCACATCCCCTACATCCCTTTAACATGTTCAGAGAAGCAGGAGAGATGGACAGAGAGAGAGAGATGGAAGAAAAAGCACCAATCAGTGTAAACAAACACGTCACACAGCAGCTTTGGTCAAGCCTTTCAGAAAGGACATTAGAATGGAAGGGTTTTGATGAGACGACTGTTAATGTAATTTCAGCTGCTTTTATCACTCTCACACACAGAAGAGAGGAGAGGTGGGAAACAGGGAGAGTGTGTGAGAGAGAGAGAGAGAGAGGAGGAAAGAGAGAGAGGGGGAGAAAGAGAGAGAGGGAGAAAGAGAGAGAGGGAGAGACAGACAGAAACAAAGGATCTGTGAAACACACAAAGAATGGCTACTCATTTCCTCAACCCCACTGAAAAAGTCCAGTCAGAGCTTTTACACAAAGGAACACCATCGACCAGCGGCACTCATTTCACCTGAAGAATCAGCACTCGCTGATGGAAGACAGATGCACACACACACACACACACACACTCACACATGTACACTCCCACACTCACCCACACATACTCATGCACACACTCACACAGGTCTCTGTGCCAAAATATTTCTAGTCTCATATGAAAAGAACCTCAGACATTCACTGGTTCTCTGTTATTCACTGGTTCTCTGTTAGCAGAACAAATCTGGGTGTAAATCTGTCAGACAGCAACGGTTTCTGTATTTCTCTGTATTTCTAAGTTTTCATATGCCCAACTGATTCGACGCAGTTCTGATGATTCGACCTGACTCCTGCCACCAGCGCACTGCAGAAGGCCCACGTCAGCCAGCTCAGCCGTGCATGTGGAGGGGAGGGGCATCTTAACCACAGACAGGCACATAACTGAAAATGTCTAGACCTTTATGAACAGAGTTTCACAGACGTGTGTGGACGTGCATGAACATGTATGAACATGCGGGACATGTATGAACGTGTGGGACGTACAAACATGTGGGACATATATGAATGTGCGGGGACATGTATGAAAGTGCGGGGGTGTGCAGGATTGTGTGTGTGATGCTCAGTGCGGTGCCCTGGACCCTGTGACTGCACTGCTCAAGTGGACCAGTGTGTGTCTACAGCAAAAGAAACTGGAGACATGCAGCTGTTTAAAGTGCTGTTTTACCAGCCAGACTAACCTGCAGATTCCTCCTCTTCTGCTCAGAGTTAAAAGACTTTAATTAGATGCTACTTAATGGAACTTTATTAAAAGACTTTAATTAGCTGCTACTTAACGGGACTTTATTACACTGGAAAGTTCAAGAGCATTAATGGTGCATCTAGTTTTATTGAAGGTTAGGATGAACATGACATCCTCAGGTCTGATTGCTATTCTTTTCAAAGTAATATAGTAATAAAGGAATATAGTAATATAGTAGTATAGTTATATAGTACTAAAGTAATATAGTTATATAGTAATATAGTACTAAAGTAATTATAGTTATATAGTAATATAGTAATACAGTAATATAGTAATATAGTTGTACAGTAATACAGTAATATAGGAATATAGCAATATAGTTATATAGTAATACAGTAATACAGTAATGTACAGTAATATAGTAATATAGTTATATAGTAATACAGTAATATATTAATATAGGAATATAGTAATACAGTAATATATTAATATAGGAATATAGTAATACAGTAATATAGTAATATAGTTATATAGTAATACAGTAATATATTAATATAGGAATATACTAATACAGTAATACAGTAATATACAGTGTTCCCCTGATACTTTGCGGTTCGTTTATCGCGGACTCTGTATCGCGGGTTTTTGCGGTACTCCGTCTAAAGTATTTTTGCACATGCGTTTTACATATTGTACAGTAATGTATAGATTTGTTTAATTTTGCATTAAAAAAATCACAAATTGTATAAAAGTATATTAAAAATATTAACTAACCCTAACCCTAACCCAGCTACCCCCTCTCAGCTCTTCCATTTCATGTTACCATCTGACTGTCGCGTGTGTGTAGTTTTCGTCTCATCTTCATTTCCATCGTCATCATTACTGCACAGCTAATTCATCATCATCATTCTAGCTGTAGGATGTATCTTCAATGGTGAGTACCCATATCAAATTTTTTAAATTATGTATCTAGGTTTAAGAGTTTAAAACATTTTTATGGCTTACAGACTTAAAATAATTTATAACTACTAAAATAAGTGTAGCATCCCTACTTCACGGAAATTCACTTATCACGGGTGGACCTGGAACAGAACACCCGCGATAAGTGAGGGAACACTGTAATTATATAGTAATTCAGTAATACAGTAATATAGTTATATAGTAATATAGGAGTATAGTAATATACTAATATAGTTATATAGTATAGTTATATAATAATACAGCAATATAGTAATATAATTATACTGTAATACAATAAAATAGTAATATAGGAATATAGTAATACATTAATACAGTAATATAGTTATATAGTAATACAGTAATATAGTTATATAGTAATATAGTTATATACTAATATAGTAATATAGTTATATAGTAATATAGTTATATACTAATATAGTAGTATAGCGTTGTCATTCATTCTGTTATGTGAGTGAATCAGGGAGAAATGTTTATTATTCTACATCTCCTATCTGTAACTGTTACTAGAATAAGGTTTGATTTAATGCTTTCTGGATTCCGTATGGTTTCACTATCACAAACCTGTTCAAACCCGGTTACATGTGCAATACAATTACAGCTCTTCCTGTAGTCACAGAGCTGTGGTCTACCTGCCGGCCAGCAGAGCACCAGGCAATGTCATGGTAACAGAGTCACACACTCTGGTCCTTTTCTCCTATGCTGTCAGCGGGACACGAGACTCCACAGGACTGGATCAATCTGCAGCGCGGGCCAAACTGAACCGATGATCTGACCAGAAGGGCTGGAGACACTTTAAGGAAAGAGGAAGAAGCTTGTTTGATTTGTTTTTAAACTATTCCAAAGGTTTCAGAGCAGTAGTTTACTCTGAGAGCTCTGTAGTGTGGGACAGAGCATGTCCTCAACAGTGCGGGACGGAGGAAGTCTTCAGCAGTGTGGTATGGAGGAAGTCCCAAAGGGAAACGGGCCTTCTGGTTTTCTGGAGGATCATCTTGTACCTGTTGGATTTCATGGGCACCCAAACAGACCATGACTCCTGCTAACCCCACCTACTCTACCCCCTCCCACCAACCCCAACTACTCTACCTACTCACAGCAAGCACCACCTCTGGTTTGCAGACATGAATGTGTGCATATGTGTGTGTGTGTGTGTGTGTGTGTGTGTGTGTGTGCTTGTAGGGGATTAAAGAGATTTCTTAGCTTTGCATCAGATATCCTAATGGAAAGTTTTATTTCAGGTAAGATTTTTGAGTTTAGGACATTTGTGTATTCCTTCATCTGCTCACATGTCTGTGTTATTTTAGGGATAATTACTGGCTCCAGGGTTGTGTTTACTGAAACTGCTTTCATTATTATGAGTATATTCGTGGTTGATTTCCTTGTGTGCATGTTTTGTTTATATGCTTGTATGAACTGTATTTATGTCTGTGTGAAATCTTCTATTCTGCCTTCATTACTGCCAAGTCTTCCCCTATGCAGCATATGTGTGTGTGTGTGTGTGTGTGTGTGTGCATACACATGTGTGTGTTTGTGTTTGCGTGTGTGTGTGTGCCTATGCTCTTGGCCTGTGTGAGATTTGACAGACCCGCCAGCCACTGCACCTCTGTGAGGCCCTTCAGCTCCAAGGCGCCACAGTAACTGCCACAGAACCTCCCTGTGGACCACAGCACAAATTCCAGAAGTAATGACTGAGGCAAAGGTGGGGTGGGGGGGTGGGGGCAGGGGTTTGGGGGTATGGGTGTGTAGGACCATGGACTTTTCCTTTATCATATGCCCCCCGGTGGCAAACTCCCAGCCACTAACCTACCCTAAATTGCCATTTTGCCGGTAATGGTGAGAGACACTAGAGACACTAGATACCCTAAGGACAGAGATATTTGTTTGGAGAGACGGCTGAATGGCTAATTATGCTCACCACCCTGGGCCATATGAGCTGAGCTCTGATGTTCATTTAAACGTGACTGTCACCGTCACCTCACTAAACGTGACCAGTGGAGTTGCTCTGCTACAGTATGTCCTACACAAACAGAATCTCCCAGACAAACAGAAAGATCACTTTTACACTCTCTGTCATTCGATTTCAGACCAAGTTTTCCTTTAGCTGCCAAGGGCTGTTTACAGCAAACTAAGGTCCATCCAGCCATGCTACAGTGATAACACTGATTTGACTGAAGTTAAGGAATAAAAATTATCTTCCACTGTACAATCCCTGTCTACACTGATCTTCACTGGGCCTCCAGCAGCAGATGCGTTGTTATGGGTAGTGGAGATAAAGTTCTTCATAGAGTTCTGTCCAGAAATGCCAGAGCAGACCAGAAAAGACATTGTCAGCAGAGACAGGAGGCGGTCTAGTGTCCCTTGGCCACACCAGCTTCAGAAGAACAGGCCTTTTCAGTGTGGACACACTTTCAGTGTGGACACACACACACACACACACACACACACACAGCTCCTCCACCAATAACGTGCATGTCTGTCCAAACTCCACTGCACTCTCCTGCACAAATGCCCAGAACTTGTACATTGTTCACCCAGTACCACGTGACAGAGCAGATAAAACTCGCTAAGGGAAAAAAGCAAAGACAATATGAGAGGGAGAGAGAGGGAACAGAAGCATAGAGGGAGACAGAGAGAGAGAGATGAAGAAAATCAGAGAGAAAGAGAGAGAGAGAGAGAGGTAGAAGGAGAAAGAGGACAAAAAGTTGAATAGTGAATTCTGTGAATTGTAATGATTTTGAACATTTGTAGTAGAAAATCTCACTTAAAAACCAATATTTGCGTGAAGCAGAATTTAAGGAGTTTTACAAGGACTCTTCATCGTTCTCCCACTGTTTGAGAAGAGGATGCAAGATCCACCATGAGAATGTAAAGTACAGCACTACAGATCCAGCTACAAGAGTCGTGCTGAAGCTTCTCCCTCTGCACAGAGCTTAACTGCACCACCTACACCGGCACGTTACACACTACGCCTTTAAGACTCTGCAGCTTAATGGAACATACAAATACACATGATCATATTTACATTTGAATGTGTGTGATTTATAACACTCTTTGCATGGTCAGAGGTGATCAAATCCTGTTCAACAGGCCACACTTGGATCTCTTCGATAGTAAAACTATCGCAGTGCTGAACACACCCTTCGAATATTTAAAAAAAAAAATTGCGTTAATGAGCAAAGCTTAACGAAGAGATCGTGTGTCGTCTCTCTGCCTGTCTGAGGCACACTTTCCACACAGGGGTAAAATGGCCTGGTACCAGAGTTCAAATTAAACCCAGAAATCTGAATCATATAAATACAACACAGATTTTATTCTTTCTATATATTTTTTTTCTTTTTTCTGGTAGACAGATGCAAGATGCTTTAGTTGTGCTGCCAACAAACGAAATGAAGCTTTGTTTTAGCCAAAAGGGTTTTTTAGTGACATCACTCTAGTTACTGTAACCCACAATGTACTGAAAATAAGCTACACTTTAATTACTGGGTCTATCACTCATAATCAATAAAATATGACACTGTGTAATGGGTTTGAATGGCAAAACTGTCTACTGCTAGCATTATCTAACCCTAACCCTAGCATTAACTAACCCTAACCCTAGCATTAACTAACCCTAACCCTAGCATTAACTTTAGCATTCCCACTAGTTAAGTGAGAATCCTTGATGCCACACTGGAAACTGGATACTGGAAGTTATACTGTGTCTGTCTGTGGAGGACCAGCCACACTGAACGAGCCAATGACTGAAGTATGATGATATTCTGGGGGTTTTCATCTGGAGTTTAATGTGCCAAATATATAATGGATAAAAAAGACAGAGGTACTTAGGAAATGTCCTTAGTGCCCTAAATCATAGTTATAGCCAAGATGGCAGCACCGTGTGTTATGACTCCTGCCAGTGTTTGTCCGTGGATCAGCTATTTCATGGCCTCAGCTTGTCCTGAGAAGAAATTTCGAGGCCGATGTACTCGAGACCAAGTAAAAATTCATCTGACTGTATGACAAGACCAAGACTATTACAATGTGGTCTGATAAAGCCGATGATCAACCATGCACTGCGACAGAGAGGACAGTTGACCTGTGATGGAGAGGACAGTTGACCTGTGACGGAGAGGTAAGTTGATCTGCTCTTTGGTGACGGCAAACTGAATGTCACCCTGTATAATGTGGATGTGGCAAAAAAGGTTGTGGCATTACTGAAGATGACAGCACAGCTTGGACAGGTCTACTATTTTCAGTCTGTAGCATTTTAAAAGTAATTTTTCACAATTTTGGGCAAATGTTACCTAAAATGATGTAAACTACAGTTCTCTCTGGTTTTGTGCCTTGATATTTGAATTTCACTTTAAAGTGTTCTGGTACCACAACACTAAATCACATATAAACACACATCAAAACAGTTTTGATATCAATCCCTGGCAACTGCTCTGAATTCAGCCTGTGGCCAACTGACAGCTTCCATTTGCAGTGACTAAAGCATCTGTCTAACCCTAACCTCTGATACACAGCTAGGATCACTACAGCTAGGATCACTACAGCTAGGATCACTACA
>JAOYMR010000016.1:10397366-10410878 GCA_025802075.1 Tenebrosternarchus preto | reverse complement strand
TGCACCTTGGGCTTTTACCATGCTATGGATAACTTGCTCAAACCTGGTCATCTGTGGCTGGGAGTCCAAGAGAGGAAAAGTGCCGCTGTTCTCTGGGATTGAAGGACAGAATTACTCTGTTCTGTAATTCACTGTGACACTCTCGTGGACGTGTGCATGCTTGCTTCTGCAGAAGAGGGCAGTCAGAGCTTCCATCTGAGCGTTCAGCATGGACAGCAGCTGGAGAAGACGTGGTGCGTGGCTGCACATGTCTTGGAGGAAGAACCCTTCACTGTTGTAGCTGTCATATGACAGGGCAACGCTAGCAGATGCTGGGAAATGACATAATCACTGCAGTTGGAGAACACTGGAATAAAAAAGGATTTCTTTGCATTGTCCAGCACATTGTTATGACCAGATCAGAATACTGGCATTTCCACTGATACCACATATATACTTCCACAGATGAACCCCATATATATGGCAAGATATCAGTATATATTGCATGGTGCAATTCACTGACCAGAACAGGGAGGTCTATAGGAAAACAAGCTCACTGACCAGAGTAGGCAGGTCTAGAGAAGGTCTATATTACTATGGAGGCCAGAGGTGTGAAGCAGGGGAGCCAATTATCAGAAAAGACAAAAGACAGTGACTGGAGATACTCACACACACACACACACACACACACACACACACACACACACACACACACACAGAGGCTAGAGGCTAAGCCCACACAGGAATGGGTGCATCTGACTACTGATGTGAGAAATCTCTAGAACAGCCAAAAACTACTGAGAAGAGCACTCCAGGGGGTCATCACTGGTGTCTATTTACAGGTACATTTCAAAGTGCTTCACTTATTAACATCTTGAACTATAAAAGCATAAATGATTTTAATTTGCTATAGAACAAAATCAGTAAAACTGGCCTAGGGGATTCTAGGAAGGATTATGCAGAATAATTTGTGCCTTGTCAGTTATCTTCAGGTCTTTATCAACATTCTGCTAGGCACTGAGATTCACACCGAGAGATTTACACTGAGATAGATTCACACTGAGAAAGATTTACACTGAAATAGATTCACACCGAGAAAGATTTACACTGAGATAGATTCACACCGAGATAGATTCACACCGAGATAGATTTACACTGAGATAGATTCACACCGAGATAGATTTACACTGAGATAGATTTACAGTGCAGAGCATCTGTTTGTAATAGAGAAACATATGAATCCTTCAGGGGCTACAGACCCCGTATCACACCAGGGAAGGGCCTCTGCAGGGTCTGGCTGAGAAGCTCACAGCGTCGGTGATTTCTTTCTCTTCCTCTCCCTCTTATTCTGTTCTCACTGTTCACCTCAGGTCCTGTCAGGAGTTTGAAACCCACCACAGCACATGACAAGTTTTAGCCAACCATTGCAGTGAGGGGAGTAGAAGACAATGGTGAAGAAATAATGTCTTAAGACTTCTGAGGAACTGACAAATTCAGTCTGAAGGGGAGAAAGTCTGACAAGAAAATGGAGAAAGGGGAGGGAGAGGAGAGGCTGGCAGAGAGGGGAGGGGCTTGGAGGGAGGGGCTGGCAGATGGGAGGGGCTTGGAGGGAGAGGAAGGGCTAAAGGGGGAGGGGTTGACAGGCAGGGGAGAGGCTGGGTAGGAGGGAAGGCACTGGCAGGGAGAGGAGAGATTGACAGAGGAGAAGTACAGGGATGGAGGGGAGGTATTGAGGCTGTATTTCTTCTACGTTGTCGATTGGGTTTGTGAAGGGGGCGTCGCCAAGATAGGGGGATTAGAACAGATGCCAACATGCGCCGCACATACGGGCTAAGTCTTCTCCCAGGTGCCACATGTCAAATTCTGCTCGCATCATATTTAATGTCAGCTAAAGAAGCACATTCCACAGCCTACCCCACATCCCAGACACGTGCTGAAGACTAGACCAACTGAACACAATCGTTTGCTTCCAGCCTGTTAGCAAATTATGCAATGGAATAAATACAACCAGCCAACACATATTGTCAATATGACCTATAAACAGTGTAGACACAAAGAAAACAAATAGAAAATCCAGTCAAAACACAGAACTATTCAATACCAGTTTTTGACCCACTACAGTAAAATACCTCATGTGAGCCAGAGAAGTCCACGTTCAAACCGAGAAATGAAAGGACTATGGAGCACAGCGTCTGGAGCACATTGACTTTACTCCCTGAGCAGCCCAGCCCAGCATACAACACTCTCATCAGCACCTCCCCCTTTATCCTGCAAGGAGCAGGCAAAGGGAGAGAGAGGGAGAGAGGGGGATAAAGAGAGAGAGAGAGATGGAGAGTAAGAGAGAGAGGGGGAGAGAGGAAGAGAGATGTGGAGAGAGAGGAAGGTCAGGATGAGTAGGGGAAGGTTAAGATCTGTATGTGTGTGTGTGCGTGTGTTCATGCAGGCCAAATCAAGACTTGGACCATTGATGGTGGAGTGTGTTGTAATTGTACTGATGGCCATGACATCAAATAAATGAAGGAATTCTCAGTTTGAGGGAGAGAGGGAGGGAGGGAGAGAGACAGGTTTGTGTGGTTGAAAGTGGCAAAAGCAAACATCTAACAAATGTGAGTGCACCAGCGGGGGTGGCAGGGTGGGGCGTCTGGCTAGTGAAAGCCAGTGCGTGTGTGTGTGCGTGTGTGCCTGAACCAGGCCCAACTGCAGGAACCATGGCTGCTTGCTACCTTACGCCTGGCTATTGCCTTGCAAACCGATACCCAGTCAGCACAAAACTCTGTGTTTTACATCCCCAGACACTGTCGGCATCATTGTGACGTCTCCTCTGAATATCGGAGTCGGGTGAACTCTGCACAAGCCCGGCTACTCGACCGTGATTCCGGGCGGGAGCCGATTTTTCCCTGAGCCAAAGGCGACCTTGGTAACCCAAAGCCTGCTGCTCGGTGAGACTGTTGGCTGGTCTGCTCCACAGGCCTGTACCAGGGTGAGCTCTGCTCAGGTCACGTGTTCCGAGGGGAACGTCTGCGTGCACACGGGGTGTCTGTGGCTAACGTCCGTACTACTGGACGCGCTTATCGGCGTATCACGCGTATCTGCCGTGGTGTTCAAACTGCCCCAGTGCTCCTCGACTCTTCTGCTTGTGCTCAGGTGAAAGGGAGAAACTGAACGTGCTGTTTGTCTGGGTTCATCACACTGGTTCTTCCTCTTCTCATCTTCCCACACTGTGAGCTACAGCCTGGAGGGGTGTGTGTGTGTGTGTGTGTGTGTGTGTGTGGTGTGTGTGTGTGTGTGTGTGTGTGTGTGTGTGTGTGCGGTGGGAGGGTCTGGAGCGTAGAGTAGATTTCATGACTTGAAAGGCCTGCTGCAGTTGTATTGGAAACATAATATCAAGATTACAAGGGCTCATGTTTATGTTATGTTTCTTGGGTGAGACCATGGACAGAGAATCCAGGTGACAAGCATCAGCATCGAGCACAGGCTTGAAATGACGCACATCAGTGATGTGGTTCTGCCTCTGAAAGTGGCTGTCGGCCACAGAAAACCAGGCAGAATGTGGAGATGCCCTGGCATGCCTAGTTCAGTCTGGAGCACATGCCCACTGCTCTCGCTCTGCTGTGCACTGGAAACCAACTCACCCAGTCAGCTGCTCACAAGAACGTTTTGGTTTGTTTAAGGAGGATCAAAGGGTTCATATACCGCTCTGGTAAGCACTGTACAGCTCCTGGTCTTTATGGGTGTGGCCTGTTGTTCATGGGCGTGGCCTGTTGTTTATGGGCACAGCCTATTTTTCACAGGTCTGCTCAGACATGAGCAGGTATATGAAGCAATCAAACTTGACCAGATAATTCAGTAATTCTGCTTCATTATACCATTCACAGAGCTTAAGCACCCGGGACCAAACCACAACATGATTCCAAGCAAGTCTGTGCCTCATCATCTGTGATTTAAAACAGTGAAACAAAAGTCTGTGTGTGTGTGTGTGTGTGTGTGTGTGTGTGTTTGTGTGTGTGTGTACTTAGACACATCTGTACATGATTTGAGTCTCTGAATAGTGTGCAAAACTCTCGGCCCTGCTCTGCCCTACAAAGTGCCCAGCCATGCAAAAATGCAGCCCCGGGCCTCCACCTCCAAGACAGGCAAAGAGGTCCCACGCTAAACTGAACAAACACAGTTAACTCAGACCACTGTCATGTTAATAGCTTTGAAGGTCACATTAATGGTTTGGAATGTCATGTTAACAAATGATGATGCCTCGGTTCAGGAGAGAGTGTGCGCTCTGTATCTGACACTACACCTGGTATTCTTCAAACAAGCCTTGCGGTCGACAGGCAGAAGAAATGTGTGGAAAACCCTTCAAACGGTCCTTTTGATTGGGGTTCCCTGTTTTTCCCTTCCTGAGATTAAAGCCTTGCTTTTCCATCTCCAGCAGTCGTGAGTCGAGTGATGCAATCGTGGTGCGTTGGCCTTTCCAGAAGCCGAGAAGCAAGACCATGCAAACAAAAGCATGAAGCCACCTGAGTGATGACAACAACAGAAGGAGAAGAAAAAGAGAGAGAGGGAAGGAGGAGGACAGAATGATGAGAGGGAATAGAAAAGAGAGAGAGAGTGGGAGGGAGGAAGAAAGAGAGGGAGACAATGAGGGAGTGAAAAGAAAGAGAGAGAGAAAGAGAGAGGGAGGGTAGATAGATGGAAAAAGACGTATCTAAATCATTTCTTTTTTGTAGTGAACAAAATGCCCAAATCTCTGCTCCCACTCAGTTCAATTGAATTTAATTCACTTTAATTCAGTAGTGTTTTACTGGCGTTAAAGCAGAGTAACAATGCCTCATGCTTCCAGAGCAAATCAACTAAAAACCTTAAAGGAAATGAAGAGTCAACCCCCCCCCCCTCCATGCGGGATGCTCTTACAGCACACTCACGTCCAGCTGGACCTATCTGCGCACAGCACGTGTTTAACTCAACGCTGTGTGTTGTGTGGCTTATATTATTACAAAGAAAGAACAGGAAACACCCCCCCCCCCCTCGTTCATACCTCTTTCCCTCTCTCCATCTCTCTCTTTCAAGCAAAGCCCTCGGTTTGTAGCATGCCCCAGCATGACACTACACTACACACACACACACACACACACACACGCATGATTAAACATGAGACAGGATGGAGGCAGACAAATCCACCACCTTGGTGTTTCTTTCATCTTTGAGTGCTGCTCACAAACCTCCCACCGCTGACAGCCACCAGCGCTTCAACACGCTCCCGGACGTCTCCGGAAACTCCCAGCTGACAT
Source organism: Tenebrosternarchus preto (assembly GCA_025802075.1). NCBI lineage: Eukaryota > Metazoa > Chordata > Actinopteri > Gymnotiformes > Apteronotidae > Tenebrosternarchus > Tenebrosternarchus preto. Next base: position 10,405,617 of record JAOYMR010000016.1, on the reverse strand, counting down.
TTCAAATTACATTTGTTGCCATACATATATAAACACAGAGATGATTGTATTAACATTTACACCTTTCTATTAAAAAAATGTAACTTTCATTCTGGTCTGTCTTTTTTGTTGCTGTGGTTGGATCATGTTTTTTTTGTGGCCAGGATGATGTTTTAGTGTATAGCAATCCATCCATTTTTAATACAGCACATCACCACGCCGCCAATCCTGTCCTGAACAGCCATGAACCCTCAGAGAATCAAACAGGAAAAGGGCTGTAAGTTTGGACATCATCAAGTCATCTGAAACAAAAGGGAAAATGTTGGCAAAAAGAAGGGACTACTGTATTTTTACATATTCTTCTAGTATTTAGGAGGACTGGGTAGCGACATCTCACAACCACTTCTGTGTGTTCAGTGTTAATTTTCATACTGTAACAACCTGCTTCAGGGTACGGAGAAACCTCCGGAAGAAGGGGTGGGGGGGGATTAAACTGTGCCAGGTGGTGTCCCATTTTCTTCGCAGTGTCCCCTGCTACGCCTCCAGATATAAGAATAGCACATTTCAAGCCTTCAGATTGAGCCCGTTCCAAAGAGCAGGCCACGCGAGCCGCACGCTAACTTAGCTGTGGTGAATTGTGTGTGTATGTGGAGATCGGCTCAGGATTCCTCTAACGTGGGATAACGCAGCCAACCAATACCAGTGGACTCAATGGATCAAGTGGATCTATCAGTTCTTGATACAGTTTAAGCACCCTGACGTGTCGTTAGCCATTCATACAAAAAGCCTGGAGAGACAAGGCCTCTGCAGGGAGGGGAAGACAACACTGATACATGACAGAACAGCAGCCCTGAAGCATTTTAGCAAAAGCAGATTTTTTTAAAACCCATTTGTTTACAGTTGCTTTTCCCTTATGCAGTACACATTGTTTGTTGACTGTGAAACGAAACCACTCTGCTGTCTCTCCCAGCCCCAGACGGCTGGGATACCATTTCCCAGGCTCACACTGAGATGCTTCAAAAACGAAACATCTCTCAAAAATGAGCGAAGCCCCACTAACCGAATCCCACCGCCCTAACTGAATCAGCAGTCACACCACAGGACAGGAAAGCACTGGGATACTGACCCACTTATTGACTAATGCCGTGACTATATTCCAAAACAGATGGCGCAATAGAGAAGAGATGAGACAGCAAGCAGTGAAGCTTCACACGGAGCCCCTCTGCTGTTACGTTTGATTTTACATTTCATTTTCTAAAGCAGTTGCTTAACGGCAGATGCGAGGAGTGACATTAATTTATGGAACCAGACATTCTCCCTCAGTGCACAATCACGTGTGAGCTCTCTTTCTATATTGTAGTGCTGCAGATGTCAGAGAGCACGGCAGACGCGTCTGATTGGGTGGAGAAAACCTCCACTCAGCTCACCGTTTACGCCTCACTGTGGACGACCACCACCTTCCTCATTACAGTGGGGAACAAAGCCCTTCAGACTATATATGGAGGCACACACACAGCTCTCTCTCTCTCTCACACACACACACACTCACGGTTCTCTTTCTCTCTCTCTCACACACACACACACACACACACACACACACACACACACACACATATATACCCTCACACACTTCTTAATTCCATTGTCCCCAAAGCTTGGAATCTCTCTTCCTCTAAATGTTTTTCACGCTGTCCCTTTCTCTCCATTTTTAAACAGACAATGCCAACATTTGGCAAAGCAAATACAAGGGAGGGAGAAAAAAGAAGGGAGAGAGAACATATAACCATGACTGGAACAGTAACAGTCATTTCCTCCAGCTGTGCTGGTGTTATAGCCCTGTCCATGTACAGCAGTTCTCAGGTTCACAGTGAGACTGGTGCGTCTTGCCATCCAGGCGCTATCCAACCATCCACCTGTGCACATGGAACAAAGAGGAGCCTCAGTGCACTGAAAATGGGCAGCGGCACAGAGAAACAGTGTCCTGGTGGTGCCAGGCCTACAGCAGGGCTGTACAATTCCTACAGCGTGAAGGAAAACAAGCAGAAGCACATTTAGGGTTGGTGTGTGCTATTCTCCGAAGAAACGCAGAAGTGGTGTGAGATCCTTGCACTGGGCTCACACTGCCCTTTGGGTCACCCTGAGCAGATCCATCTTTCAACTCCAAAACAATGACAGCGGACGGTGGGGGGGCGGAGGGCATCTCTGGTTACACCAACGACTGCATACAAATAGGGTGCTGCATTCACCATGAACTGACGAGCTGAGTCACCTGGCAGGCTTTCAACTCCAATGTAACCAACTGTTTAAGATCCTTGGTGAGAGCGGAGAACATAACGTCTTTCTCATGCTGGACTGATTAAACACTGTATAGGTAATAATAAAATAGATCTGAGCTCTGTCCTGCAGCTACTGCAGCCAAGAAGATTTGATTTAGTCTTTTGTAAGACTTGCTTAATATTGCTCATGAGCCTAATTGTGTGCAGATATCTGCTTGCAAGACTTTCTTAAAGCTCATATATATGCCTTTCAAGTTTGGGACTCCCTGCCAAGAAACAAGCCAGACATAAGAAAGAGACAGTACAATAAACCTTTAATCACGACGTCTTTATATGAGCACACATGATGAACCCCTTCAGAAAGTCCCCGTCTCTTGGAGTGGTGGGTTTTTTTTGGAGGTCTACACGTGAACGTCTGCAGCACAAAGGCTGGCAGGATCTCCTGGATAACGCAGCTAAAGGGAGACACCCAGAACGAAGATGAAAATAATAACATCTCATCTCATCAACAAATAAACACTCATTTTGTAAAGCCCATGATGATGTGTACGTCTGCTTCTGAGGTGGGCGTGTCATCCTTGGCAGAAGTGTGATTTCCTGATTTCTCCTGCGTGGCACTAAAGTGTAAAAATAAATAGTCTCAAAACAAGAGCGGTAATGTCAGTCAACAAAACGAGGAACTGAAAAGGAAGAATTGTGAAGAACTCAGATTGGTTAACACCAGTTTGCATGGCTGCAACATTAAAGCTGTTTAAATGTGTTAGGGTTACTTCATAGCCTCTGATTCAATGAGCCTTTCCCTCATCCTTAATGACTCAGAAAAGACTTCGACCACATAGAGGGGTTTGGTGTTGCTTTTGTCTATTTGCCCATAAATGTGTTTAATCAGCTACGCATAGAAACAAATGTCTATATATGAAACCCTAAAAAAATGTAAAAAAATCAGGAATCCAAGCCTTCCATTCCACAGTGAGATGCAGTCGGAAATGTTCATTAGCATTCAGCAGTCAGCACGTGTGTGTGTTCGCAGCGCACCATCCTTTCTTCGCTTGGCCCATTTCCATTGCGTGGGCGCGTGGATGCCGAGGGTGACGTCTTCCCAGGCACGTCCACAGACGGCGCTTCAAAAGCAGCCAGGCGCTGGCGGGATTTAGCCTCGCCGCTCCGAACCTGGACCTGAGGCGTCCAGCACATCCACCTGCCCCACACCTGCGTCCCTCACCACCACACAGCAACACCATGCATCACGTTACACACCCGTGTGCCTTTGAAAGCGGGTCGCCCTGTAACCTGAGCCCAGCCCGTGGAGGAGAGAGAACATTTACAGAGCCAGAACAAAACCTATGAGAGAGAGAGAGAGATGGAAGGAGAGTGAGTAGACGAGGATGACAGCCTGGAGCAAGACACATGCTGAATAGCATGTAGAGCAAAGAGGCAATCGCAGAGGACGAACAACAGGAGGAACTCCAGCTAAATAAGTGAGATGAGCACCAGAGCGATTAGGAACAGGACAGCTGCCTTTCAAGCACCTGCTGAAGGTTCGTTCCTGTGTGCAGGTCACAATAACAAACAGATCCAAGAATCTCACGGTTTGTTCCCTCTTTTGCTTCTCCTCCGTGAACCAGCACATCTGCTGCCTTCTCCTTCTCCTTCTCTATCCAAACTGACGTCTTAATTATAAATTCCTCCTGAAACTCGCTTCCCCCCAGTGCTCATAATAGCCCATTTAGGTGAGGTATAATAATCGCACTGAGGAACTGAATGCATCTGCTAAATAGATTAGCTGTGGCTATCCTGGCGCTTAAGCCTGTGCCCCAGCCTGTGAAAGCGAGTCTTTGTGTGGGAGGGAGCCGGGCGGTGAGAGACAGGCAGGGCGTCTCGCCCGTGCTGCCACTCGCTCTGCTTGGGCAGCTGCTCTGCCCACCGCTGCTCCGGCAGCCAGGACACACGTGGGGCCGTGACAGCTGTGGCGACCCCCCCGGACACAGGGAGGACGCTCCACCTCTAACGTTTGTGTTTTTAAGCCACCCAACACCCTGCTCCGCACCCCCGCACCCCACCAGCCCTGCTGCCTCCATTAGGAGAAGCCGTTACCTCCGGCTCGGCCGGCGACAGCTGCTGAGAGTTTGGACAACAGGTGAAACCGTAACGGCAGGTCAGTGGAGGAGAGTGGGGGGCTTCAGTGACAGGATAGCAGCTCATTAACACCTGGCCAGGCACCACCACCATCATGCGCTCTGTATTTCAGTGGACACTCCCTGTTTGAAGGACCGACAAAGACAGAAAAAACAAAAAAGAAGTTTTTTTTCTCTTCGCTGCATGTGTGATGTAACTCAACCCCCACCCCCGGCAGTAATATGATCATCCTCAGGGTATGGTAAAGCCATGACAACAAACAGGGAGGAATGTGATTCCAGCCTGAAACCAGAAGGCCCTCACACCGTCTTCACATATGCCACACTCAATCAGGGCCGAAGGTCAGTAGTAAAGCCAGTCCAGTTTGAGTGGGCCGGGGATTCGGGAGGGTCCACCCAGCCAGGGCCACAGAGCAGACCAGGGAGAGGAGGGGCGGGCAGGGGACATCGCGACTCCGCTCCACCCGCCCCTTTCCAGGGCTCAGTCAGACAGCTACCCAGCTGTGAGCAACAGTTCAGGATCTGAGGAGGATTTTTTTAGCAGGCCCCACCCCAAATGCCCCCCGCTCCAACGTCCTTTTTCATCATGCAGCTCAAAGTGTGAGCAAACGGTGCGTCTCCTCTGCCGAGATCATTACAGCGCATTTAACGTCCCCCACCACCTTTAATGAGGGACACTGTCCGGCCCCCCATATTCTCCCTCTCTACGGCCTCCCTCTTGCTCTCCCCTCTTTAACAACTAGGCCCCGCCCCTGCGTGGACATCTGGCTCCTCCATCGTACGTGCCGGCCTAATGGCCAATTAGTGGCCCCGCAAGGGCCACGGGAGCAAGGGCAGATTTATCACCTGCTGGATTCTGAGCCAAAGCTCTTCGGTCCATCACTATTGCATTAAAGGGGCCGTATGAGACAGGAGGAGCTTCAGGCTTAACCTGCTTTAGCCCTGTTTGAGAGGGGCTGTTAAAGACTCCCAGCACACCATGCTCGCACTCACATTAAGTTCCAGACTGGTGGAAAGCACCACCCCCTCCATTACCCCCTTCTTCCTCCACCATCCCCCATTTATGACTGTCTTCACGGCAACATCTTAAAAACAGTTTACATCCTCTTAGCTCGAGGGTCAACGCTTAACGTTTTTTCCAACTTGGGTATATTTTTAGACGATTAATAAATGGTGGGTTTTAGTTTCACTCTTTTTTTTTCATTTTTTATATCGTTTTCCATAAACCAGGTTGGGATTGCCCTTGTGGCTAAAGGTGGAGCATTTCTATTCCTGCTATATTTTCAGAGGGTGATGTCCACCTTTGGTCCCCACTTGCTATGACATCAGAACAGGGAGTAATCTGTATACCATGAAAGACAATCATTTCCTGTCACCGTGTAACAACCTCTCCGATTACTATTAATATGTTTTATTGGATAACTGTGACAGTGAAGAATGCAAATGATGTCACCCTGAATCCTGGGAAACATCTGGGAAAAATCAGCTATTTACCTACTGAGGCACTTAATAACAGGCCTGAGAAAGTATTCTGATGAGAAAATCTGTGAAGCTTGTTCTCCCTGGTCCCCAGGCCTGGTCCCTTCATTTGTCAATGGGCTTTAGTTCCATCTCTCCGTGAATTATTGGAACTATTAAGTATTTAAGGCATTTAGTGTTTCAAATGACACGGATTACGGGCCAATTAATTGGACTGATTTATGTGGAAATTTACCCTGGGTGCCGAGCCTTAATTAAGCGAATCGTGAAGCACTTATGCAGCTAACAGGACACAGTGCAGCGTCTCACAGACACCAGCGTCCACTCACTCTTCTGCTTCATAATTAGCTTGGGTCCCACTGCCAGAGTGCTTAAGAGAAATTCAAGACGAGAGCACTCTCGGTCGCCCCAGACAACCCAATGTTGTTCCATGTGCTCCCAGGCCTCCCAGCACAGCATCGCTGGTCGAGGTGGAGGGCCTACAGACACAACAGTGTTAACCATGTCAGATTCACCGGAGAAAGACTGGGGAGGTCCATACGGGGCCCACATAGTACTCTCTCTCTCCCTCTCTCTGTCTCTCTCCCTCCATCCCTCTCTCTCTGATGAGCAACACCTCTTGAGAATCCAGTAAAAAGAGCAACAGAACTTACACACACACGCACACACACACACACACACACACACACATGCACACACACACACACACACACACACACACATGCACACACAGCTAAGTGTTTGTACGCATTTCTAATATCAATCTGACCAGGTGGTGTATGAAGACGTGAAGAGGGTGGTCTGTTGGACCAGAGCCTGATGCTTTTCAGGAAGTTAAAGAGGCGAACGGCAGGACTGCACTGCTCTGCTGAGCTCCACCATCTGGCCCTCAAACAAACTTTGAACACACAAGTTCAGAACAATAGACACAGAGGAAAGCTTGTAATTCTAGAGCAATGCTATGCAAAGGCCAGGATCAGTATCACATCAGTGATAACATCAACAATGGCTCCACAGTTTATGAGTGTGCTGTTAGAGTCCTCATGTATGTCCATCAAAACTGTGAAATTAACAAAACTAAAAAGAAGCACCAACTGAATCCTGTTTTGTTGTTTTGTTGCTACTCCAACCATAAACATTCCCATTCCCTCAAGTGTGGCTGGTTTTTACTGGTTTGCCTTCCCTGGCCAAACTGCCACAGCACAAATGTTTCGCCCAGCAGGAGCAGGAGTTCCAGAGAAACGCTGGGACAGTAAAACTGCACCTCCTCCCTGAGCCCCCCTGTCTCCCCACAGGGAGTGGGGTTTACACTCGTGTGTGAATGAGCTCTTTGGCAGTGAGGTGTCTGAATGAGGGGAGGATGACATTCCCATCGCTTCTTTCTACCTTTTGTTTCAAGAGGCAGGTGTCACTGTTAACACGTGCGCTTGCCGGTCCGTCCCCTACAAGAACCTGCTGCAACAGAATGAAACCTAGCAGGTCAAGGTGTTGGAGAACCCCTCCCACCCTCACACACACCCCCACAGCCCTGCTGGTGGCTGTTTTCCACCTCGAGCCTGTGTGGGGAACCTAAGAATAGCAGTGAGGGAAGACGGCTTGTCCCTCCTAAAATAAACCCCTTCACAGTTCAACAGCAGTAACCTGTGGTGATGGTGCAAGGCGTTCGTCTGCGCTCGGATACACTGGACCCGAAATAAATAAATAAATAAATAAATATCTCCTACTCTCCTGCACCTCCTACCACTCCATCTATCGGACATATTCTTTTTCAGCTGCATGTCTTGCCGTGACCCCCCGAAAATTAAATAAATAAAAAAGGTGAGTTGCAATAAACAAGATATCAGGTCTCTGCAGAGGGGAGTCATCGGAACAGCCCTGCTCGAGCCACAAGCATGACAGAAAACAGGGCGGTCAGGAAATCAGAAACGAGGTGGGAGGATGTCACTGTGGAAGAGTGATATGTTAGAAGGTCAGATTAGCGATAGTGGCCATGGAACGTCTTTGCCGGCAGTGACGCATCCTATGTTGACAAAGAGCCTTTTCAAGCAGGCTGCTGGGAACGTACACAGAGCCCCATTAATCCGAGGTGGAAGAGGCTCCCTGCACACATCGGCTCCTTCTCTTCAAGCTTTTATCCTTTGATTACGCTGAAAACATAAAGAGGGGAGATCGAGCTGAAGGGAATCTCAGACGGGCCCTGTGCCTTTAGCATGTTACACTGTGAAGGCATGAACCTTCCATTTCACTCAGTTAGAAGACAAATACCCTGATACCTGAGTCTTAAAATCTTGATAAACCTGAGATACTTAAATTCTTTCTCTTGCTTGCTTGAGCTCTTACTCTCTCTCCGTCTCTTTTTCTCCATCTCTTTCTCCGTCTCTC
>JAOYMR010000016.1:10383141-10396816 GCA_025802075.1 Tenebrosternarchus preto | reverse complement strand
GGGCAGAGGCACAGGGGCGTGGTAGGGGCAGAGGCACAGGGGCGTGGTAGGGGCAGAGGCACAGGGGCGTGGTAGGGGCAGAGGCACAGGGGCGTGGTAGGGACAGAGGCACAGGGGCGTGGTAGGGACAGAGGCACAGGGGCGTGGTAGGGACAGAGGCACAGGGGCGTGGTAGGGGCAGAGGCAGGGGCCAGTACAAGCCTGGTCTGTGGAAACACAAAGGCACATGAGGGCTGTGTGAGCACACTGGATGGCATGATTCATGCAGTGAATCACGACCACCTCACACAGCTGTGAGCATGACAGTGCACAGAGAGAGGATGATTAGAGAAAAAAAGACTTTTATTCCAAAAGCTGCACAATATGTGTCCTTCTTTTGTGTGAGTGTGTGAAAGCGTGTCTTTGTGTGTGTGTGTATGTATATGTGTATATATATATATGCATATATGCATGTGTATATAAACGTGTATATGTGTATGTATGCACATATACGTGTATGTGTTTCTGTGTGTGCGTATGTGTGTGTGTGTACATATACCTGTATGTGTGTGTGTGTGTGTGTGTGTGTGTGTGTGCGTGCATATACGTGTGTGTGTGTGTGTGGCTGGATGGTTCTTTCTCTCGGAGCAGCTTGTGCAGACGGCAGCAGTAAAAACATGACATATTCCTGTAAGACTAAAGGAAGAAATGTGGAATGAACCATGCAGGACAACCACCGAACAAACAGGACACACAGAATGACCCTTTTAAGATCACTTACACACAATTCACCTGCCACATTCAAATGCAGCATGCTGTCCACACACACACACACACACACACACACACACACACACACACACACACACACACACATACACACCTACCAAAAGCATGTGTATCTAAGCACTGGAAGAGTGAAGCCCACCATGCAGAGCTGCCCCTCCCCCCACACCCCGGAGTGGCCGTGCATCAGCGTTTATGGGTGACGCCTCCTGACCTGTGTGGAAGGTCTGGCCGTGGTGCACCTGCCAGCGCCCCCGGAGGACTGCGAGGAGAGGCGCTGGGGTTCCGATCCAGCTGCAAACGTGCCTCCCCGACGCGCCACAATGCCCCCGTTATTCCGCGGCCAACCCCGGCCCTCGTAGACGACGAACGCGCTCGTCAAACGCCACAGCAAAACAAGCAAAACCTTTCGCCCTCAAACACCAGCCCACCAACAGCTGCCATCTCCCTACACTTATTCAATTTGTGGCCGGAAATTTAATAGGCCGGACAAGGAAAACCACTCATTTGAAAAAGCTACACAGACGGTAAGTAATAATTATGTCACTGGCCGATTTGAGGAGCTCGGCGCTCTGGCTCAGCGTGTACTGCACAAAGGCCACTGCAGGTCTGGACAGGGGGGCGTGGCTGACCTTATCCACCAGGGCTTCAGCTCACACTCACTCCAGACGCCAGACGATTAGCAGACAGGTTTCAAGAGCTCACGAGACTAAAATAACAGGCTATAAAATCTCTCTCTCTATCTCTCCCCATCCCTTTCTCTCTTTGTCTTGTCTGCTTTCTGTCTTTCTCTCACTCGCTCCCTCTTAAATTCTTTCTCTTGCTTGCTTGAGCTCTTACTCTCTCTCCGTCTCTTTTTCTCCATCTCTTTCTCCGTCTCTCTCTCTCCCTGTCTCTCTCTCTCTCTCTGTCTCACTCTCTCTCCCTGTCTCTCTCTCTCTCTGTCTCACTCTCTCATCCCTGTCTCTCTCTCTCCCCGTCTCTATCAAGTCCCACTCAACAACACACACAGTTCAACAATCTGACAGAAGAAATACATTTAATCAAGGAATTCCTTCCAACATAACAAACCACAACCTCAGTAACAGTCTTTTAAAACGTTTACCATAAGCAACTGAACTCAGCTGAAAAAAATTCAGAGGTAAGTTGATTATTTATTTATTTATTTATTTATTTGCTGTGTTCTCTGACTGCTCAGCAACACTGTAAATATGAGGCCAGAGTCTGAAAACATTAACAGGCTCTGCAGACGGGCAGTTGGGCGTTGGGCAGGCGAGTGAGTGGGTTGACACACGGCTGAGAGAAGAGAGGAAAACACAGCCATAACTGCCCTGTAACAGCAAGGCTCGAATTCTTTCCACCATCGACCGAAACGAAAAGACATTTTCTGTTGTGCTACAGATGGAAGCCTCACAGTGTTACACACTTGTGGTTGTGACTTCAACAAAAGATAATAAAAATGGTAATATTTCATATTAAATTCCCTTACATTCTGTTCATGAGGTTTTAATTATTCTGTTACACACAGTAATGCATGAGCATGGCACAGAGACTGCCACGGTAACCTATATAGTTGCCATGGGAAAAATATCCTGATCGTTACTACAGGCACAGCAGAAAGAAAAAAAAGCTCCATGCTTTAATTTCTGTGACAAAGTTCAAAGAGAAAGAAACCGTTGCCTAGGCAGGTTTTCAGGCTGTTCAAACAACCCACGTCATTCCATGCAGCCCCCCAGTGACACCAGTGCCAGGCAGAAAGGTCAGAATGACAGGCTAAAGGAGCCTCGTGACCAGGCTCTGAATTAACATGAGATAATCGCCTCTAAACTCCTCCAACCAGCTCCTGGGTTCTCATCTGCCTTAAAGGTTACATTACTTTCACACAAACTTAGTGAGAGAGAGAGAGAGAGAAAGAGAGAGAGAGGAAGAAAGAAAAAGAAAGGAAGAGAGAAAAGAGATGGAGAATGAGAGATGGTAAGGGAATAAGAGAACACTGAAATGAAGGAGAGCGAGAGCGAGGGAGCAGTAGAGAAGACGAGTGGATGTGGCGGGGGCAGAGGGGGTGGGTGAGGATAAGAAGCGCTTCGCATCAGTGATGAGCGGAGCTGCCTGCTCCTGCCGATCGATCCCCTCGTCATCCGGAGCCTGGCTCCTCTTGCAGCTGAGTCTGTCCAGGGTTTCATGAACCGGGACAATTATGATATTTACTTTGTGTGTGTGTGCGTGTGTGTGTGAGCGAGCATAAATGTACTGATCCCTTTTAGATTACCATTCTCAGAAAGCTCGGCACGTTTGCAGCACAGTGTCCCGAGTCCTGTGCTCTACACTCTCATGCTCATCCTGTGTCACCGTAGACAACGAAGCTCAATCCAAGGTCTTCACATCAGCTCAAAACAATCCCGAGGATGATATTCCAGGTTTAATCCCACCTGGGAGTGGATACGTGGCTCAGTATGAATTCAGTAATGAAGAAGGAGGCCTCCTTCTGGTTACAAGCATCTCACTCCCAGACTTAATCTGGTCCACACACACCCCAGATCATGCATATGTGTCTGAAGAAACTGTGTGTGTGTGTGTGTGTGTGTGTGTGTGTGTGTGTCCGGTAATGTTTCCTGCCAATGACTGCTCACAGGACGTGGAGATCCAGCTCTGGTTAGTGTCACTATAAATACTGAAGGCAGTACAACCAATATAAGACCCAATGACACGCGTGCAAGATTGAGGAGCAAGTCCACCACAGCCCAGGAAATGGCGGCTGGTCAATCATAAGGGGGGAGGGGCCCTGTCACATCTGAGATAACACTACATCACTGCTGGCAGAGAGACGCCATTTTCCAGTGAACAAGGCCTGTATCATTTCTAAATCAAGACAACTGCAGTGGAATAACAGGATAAAACCGACCGGAAGGGGGGGGGGTTCAGCGGAGCACTGGCAGGCAGAGCAGCATTATTATCCGAGCTCATCTCAGAAATGCAAACGTACACTCTAATTGGAAGGGGCCACATCAATTATTCACCATCAATCATTTATATGGACTAAGAGCAGAGGAGGACGGCAGAACACAGAAGGTCAGGAGGTCAAGACGTGGGGCAATCCATCACAGAGGAGATGGGGGTGGACGGAACGAAACACAGGGCGGAGGAGGGGATGGATAGAGAAAGAGAGGGAGACGGAGGGCAGCGCATAACGGAAAGGACGAACACACCTGTCCGCTCAGAAACATTGCTGCGTGAAACCCGAGCCCTGGGTGGGAAGTGTACGGGTGTACGGTTAGAGCAGACAGGAAGTGGGTCCTTGTCAGTGGGGTTATTGGATCTCATCTCCAACATCCACAGTCTCCTCCTTTGTGTCTAAAGCTAAAATCGTCACTGGCCGAAAGCACAAGACATTATATGATTTCATCTGATTTACACCAGAGTGTAACACTGATATGTGTCCTGCACAGGAACACACTGAACTGCACTTTTTGACTGTGTGTGCATGTGTAAGGGAGAAAGAGAGTGAGAGAGAGAAAGAGAGCAAGAGAGAGGAAGAGAGAGTGTGAGTGAGTGAGTGAGTGAGTGAGTGAGTGTGCATGTCTACCTGTCTGTGTCGTTGTGATCCTTCCCTAACATACCAGCCTTAGTTCACAGAGGGAAATAATTACCTGATCGGTTGGATCAAATGTATGGGAGTGGGGAAAAACCCAAGTGTTTTCAGTGCACAAGCTTCCCAAGACACGGCTTAGGAAACCAGTGGGCCAAAACCTTATCAGCCTCCTCTGCTCCTGACCGCCTGCGGGAGCTCTGGCCCTGTCCAGCAGACTGGTCTCACCCCGATTCATTACAACGGCGTCTGTTGGGCGGGTGTCACGCACGGAGACACAAGCACTCCAGCAGTCGAAACCTGACGCCGAGTGAAAGGGAGCCGCACCCTGTGCTGGGGCCCCAGGCCACCGAAGCGGGCCAGACCCGGCCAGACGGCTGCTGAAAGGCATTTTGTTTTGGGACGAACTCCCCAATCATTTCCTTATGTTCGATGATGACCAAGAGGCAGGCTGCAAAACTGAAGAACGAGAACAGGTCGTCTACATAATGACCACAGGGAAACGAGAGAGAAACACAGAGGTTGACAAAGAGAGAGAGAGACACACATACACAGGCTGACAAAGAGAGAGACACACACACGCACACACACACACACACAGAGAAAAGCCTGAAAGATAAAGAGTAGTCAGAAAGAAAGCAGGTGAGAGAAGAGAGTGCAAGAGAATACGACCAGACAAATAGAAGAGAGAGAGAGAGAGAGAGAGAGAGAGAGAGCATAAAAAGACAGAGTACTCAATAAAAGAGGCGCTAAGCAAGCAGGTGGTGTACAAGTCCTTCCTCCCCACACTGCATGAGCACATAAACCTGATCAATGCTACATATGTCATGGAAAAAAAAAAAAATTTCAAGTCGACCAACCTCTGGTCAAGGTGGGTTAACTCCATAAGTCCAAAATATTAGAGTTGTTTGAGATGCAGAGTTTGCTCCACTCTACTCATCTGTTGTTTATCTACCCCTCCCCACTTTCCGTTATGATATTCTGCTTTGTTCATAACTGAATGTCTCAGTAGAAAAAAGGAACTTGAGTGGACATTATAAAATGCATTTTGTAATATATGATGTCATCACTTGCCTTCAGATGTCTTCTTTTGCATAAATAAAGAATTAACAAAAAAAAAAATCAATTCAAAGTCACTGAATGTTGTTCAGTGTGTTGGCAGCGCATTGCATACATACAAGGCCTCTTTGCAGAGGAGCAGACGTGGGAACAGGCCAAAGGGCCTCCACCCCTCCAACAAGCCAGAAGAAACGAGTGCGAGAAAAGAAGCAGAGAAAGAAAGAGGAGGAGAGAAAACACGCACGGCGGCCCACTGGCAGGAGAAACATTTGGCGGTGAAATGTTGATGTATTGTTTGCCAAGTGCCTGGATGTTGTCTGTGGTCTCCTCCCCACCCTCCCACCTAGTTAGGAGCGCTCGCAGAAAGCCAGGGCATGTGCTGCTATTTCTGCTCCTTCTTAGACTCGGAGGTCATGGAAGGCGCTCCGCACAGCTCCAGCGGGGCTGGCCAGGAACGGCAGAGAAAAGCCAGCTAAAGATAACACAGCCCTCGGTTTCTCACTTACACGTCAGTGCAGGGAGGAACAAAAGAGGAACGGGGAGCAGTGAGATGTTCTCCTGTGCCCTGGCTGTTGTCTTCATAGTCGCGCACGGCCCCTCAGGCGGGCTGTGCCATGGCTCCACCCCCTCCCGCAGAGACACAACACTGGCACGGTGACCCAGGTGCGGCTTCCAATCTTTTAACCAACCTTCATGAGCTCCAGGGGATCACAGCGGCCATCACCTCTGAGTCCGTAAAATTATGGTTTGTGGTAAGTGTGTATGAAATTGAATGAGAGGAGAGTGGGAGAGAGAGAGAGAGAAAGACAGAGAGAGAGAGAGAGAGAAAGAGAGAGAAAGAGAGAGAGAAAGAGAGAGAGAGAGAGAGAGAGAGAGAGAGAAAAGGAGAGAGACTACAGATGAGATCTGTTGCTGTTTTTCTTAACAATTCCCAACTGTGGCCCAGGTGTCAGCTGCAAAGAATCGCTGATATGATGGATCACGTAAAAGCGTTGTGGATTTGACCGGGCCAGTTGGGGTCTGTGCCTGTGCTGAGGGGGCCGTGCTGTGCCTGTGCTGAGGGGGCCGTGCTGTGCTAACCCTAACCCTAGCAGCTGTGGTTTTCACAGTTGTGTCTGTGCAAATTCGCTGGCCCACTCGAGCGGAACCGAGATAATTATACACCAAGGACAAACGTCCGTGTTAACGTGAGATACAAAATTTAAAAAAAACAACCCGTGAGGCGCCAATGTCATCGTCACTCACGTGGAGAGATAACGGCTCACAGCGACAGACATGTGGTGCAGGAGACGGGAGACAGGCGGCATGTGGGCGGAGTCTCGGCAAGAGCTGAGGGCTTTATCAGTGTTGGGGCATTCCAAAACCCCTCCTCCCTCCCTCCAAGCAGCTCCACGCAGGCGAGCGGACGATGCACAGACCACCTGCCCCGATAAGGACTTGGTGACAAAGAAGGTCAGACGTGAGTAAAATACCATCGTCTTCTGCAGAGGCTCAGATAACCAGCACTAAAAGAGGCACCCCAATCGGTCACAGTAGGGTCCCCTCGAACCGCCGCGCTGACCGCACGACTATCGGCTCTGATAAGGGCCGGAGCGTCACGGAGCCACATCTCGTCCAGGCGTGCGCAGACTCAGAGACGGCAGGGCCCTGGAGTCGGTCTGGACTTTCTTAAGAGACACCATATCATAAAAATATATGAATGTCATCGTGAGATGTGATGCTGTAGTCCATGTCTGTGGGACACAGTCAATAAACTCCTCATTACCAACGGCAGTCTATTACAACCAAGGCCCAGGGGAGGGGACAGGGGAAGGGCGGACGGCAAACGTAATAGGCTGTTATTTCAATGCTATTCTACAAGTGTCTGGAGTAATTACATGAAATATAATATACTACACTCCATACACTATCAAAGTCCGGCATCTGTCTTTTTAAGGGTGAAATAAATTATGGGTGCATAAAGCCGCATGGTCTATGACATCTTCTAACAGATGTGCCCTGTGGGAGCTGAGCACAGTAAATCCACCAAATGGTTTCCTTTAAAACTCCAGGAACCAATGCCACGGCAGTCCCAGAGTGAGAACTTTATCAATGCGGTGCTGGAGGCAGCCTTAACATCTACTGACGAGCAGCTGCAGCAATTCAAGGCTAATACTCAGCTGAATGTGTGGACGATGAGTTCCTGTTGTTTCTCATTACCTACGACACAGCCGTGTATGTGAGATAAGATCGAAACAGGCAAAGTGGAAATAAGTTATTTCTAAAACACCCTGTCACATGGATCTCACACCATAGTCATGAACTCACAAGTTTGTTCTGGAATGTTCCGTAAAAAAAAAAAAAAAAAAACAGCGGTTAAACATCCCCAAAAGACGCTAATTATACTGTAGTTAAATGGAAAATGGTAAAAGACGTTAGATAAATGTTTAGATAAATGTTTTTGATTAATAATTGTGATCCAGAGAAACAGTGCTGACATGCGTAGAAACAGTGCTGACATGCGGAGAACTGTCTCCCTGCACGGCTCCTCTGATGGTGGTATTGGAGTGAGCAGGAAGGCACTATAGTGTCAAGGGGATTTTTCACGTCTCAATCCAGCCAGGCAGCTGCAGTCTGCCGACTCCACTCATACACACGTGGGGGCCGAGTGGCGGAACTCCACCTTCATTACGCCATATTGATTTGCCCAAACAAAGAACCTGAAGCCATCGATTGGCTCGCAACTTGCTCAGGGATGCACACCCACAGGCCGTGTGGAGAGCGCAGCGAGATGGAACGTGTGCGGCTGCTGACCCAGCAGTGTTGCGACGGCGTTCCGGACGCAGGGCATCGAGCCATGGCCCAATCTTGGTGGCATCATAGCGACTGGTTCAAGGAAGTGAGCTTCTGCTTCGTGTCTAAATGAAGGCCAGAGAAATAGAGAGAAAGAGAAGAAGCACAGACAGAAGGGACCCAGGGGAACAGCGTGGCTCATCTCAGATCCACTACTGACTCCACGGTCTTATCAGAAGCCTGTGAAGTGAAGTCACACATCTCGTTCCTCCAAGCCGTCTTTGAGCGTGCGATGTTCAGAATCAAGATCAAATCCATCTCCCGCTGATCCGGCAGCCGGTTTTAAACACCGGGGCATGTGGGGAGTCACGTGGGCGCCATCCATCTTTTAGGAACGCAGAGTCTAAGGGTAATACTGCACAGGACGTCAGCTATCCTTAAACCCGTGAGGTCCAGCCTTAAAACTCTGTCCTCCAGATCTGAGCATGGTGATGCCGTTAGCCTGGCTCCTGCCGTGGTGTGATTTACAGCTGCTGCGTGTCCCACAGCCCAAGCTCAGCTCTGAGAACATCGCTCAGAGGTACAAACGGTGGACCATCCAGATTTAAAGGGATCGGGTCACCGAGGGTAATGCTTGGGCTAAACACGATGTACTCTAAATACTTCAAAGTGTCCCGAGGTGCACCTGGACCTGCTGAAACTAGACCTCATGCAGGGTGTGGTGCAAAACCCCCGTACACAGAATCTTTAGTCAGGGATTGTACAGCAGGTTTCCTAACACACCTGCTACAAATCAAGATGATTATTCATTTCACTCCTTACTCTTTCAGTCCTTGAAAGCAGGCTCAAATGTTTCAAAGTTAAGAGCACTTTCCTAATTGCAAAAGTAAAGAAAACGACTAAAAAAAACTCTTTAAGCATCTGTGAAAGGTCTGTGGCCAAGAAGAGACATCAAAGAAATCAAGATATTGATAAACATCTTACTGGAAAGTTTGCGCTTGGGGTAAAGGGGGTGTGTCAGTATGAAGGAATCTGTTGAGAGCAAGTCGAGCTCAGAACCAGGACAAAAGACCAAGTCCAGTTTCGAGTGAGCAGCTCGTACATGAGAGCACATGGATTTTGCTTGTTTCTACCACATTATGGAGTTCAGTCAACTGTATCTTCTGGTTTTGACCCTGGCAGTGAAGGTCTCAAACTCAACACAGCCAACATCTCTCTCTCTTTCTCCCTCCTTTTGTCCTTTTTTCCTTCCTCTCTGCAAGTCTATCTCTCTTGCTCTCTCTCTCCATGTTGCTGTCCTTCCCTCTCTCTCTCTTTTTGTCTTTGTGATGTCGGAGCGTGTGTGTGTCTTTCTCTCTCCCTGAAAGCATGCAAAAAAAAACTGAGAAGGGCGCTAGAATCCACATTCGACCCTTTTCTTCATGCCAAGAAACACTTCATTAGCAGTAAAAACACATGCCATGGAGTAGAGGGGTGTGGGGTGGGAGAGCTGAAGGAGGGGGTGCTGGGGCAGGATGGATGGCTTTTGAGAGGGCTTGGGTGGAGAGGGGGGGGCGCTGGGCTGTGCCATGAAAATGTATCACGTTCAATTAGGCTTTGGGGAGGATTCATTAACCCAGTTTTAGGAGGGGAGTCAAGTCTGCATAATGGCCTGAGCTGGATCATGACGGTAAGACTAAAGATGAGCGTTTAAAGGTAGGCCATTACAAAGCATCACTACATTAGTGGAAACCTTTATCAGGGGCTATTAAAAATAGCAAAGGGAGAAAGAAGCCACAGTGTGCAGCACACAGAACAGTTATGGTCCCTTTAGCTCCATTCCTTCTACCTAAACACAACTGCAGCATGCAGGAAAGGCCAATAAGACCATAAAGCTTAACTAGAGATTTGCATATAGTGAAATACCATCTAAGAATAGGCTAATCCTATCTGGAACATTTTTCTGGAACACTGTACTTAAGAGCTAGGAATGGTGGTGGTTATCTGTCTGGACACACCTGTCTACATAAGTCACAGGGAAAAGTTCCCACCCTTTTCCTTTAAACCCTTTTTAGTGAACTCTGTGGTCGTCCCTCATTTTGTTAATGATTTCAAGTCATTTGTTTCTTTTATACGTTTATAACCCGACAAAACTCTTCAACTGTGTTCCGTGCATTAGAGTTGAGGTCATCTTTTTTTTTTTTTTTTTGGGTAGATGACAAACCACCCCTGTGTTAAACTCCTCCTGGCAGAACAAATAATTGGTGCCTCCTCCTCACACACATGTGACATATCTCCCTGACCCGGCGAGTGTGTGTGTATACGTGAAGCTTCAGTTCCAGCCAGTCCACACTCAGTCCACTCGTTATTTACAACCTGCAGGCCCTGCACTAGCCCACTCTGCATCATCAATCCCACCTCATACAGCTATGTGTCTCCTGGAAGAAGGGGAAAAAACTAGTCAAAAATACGTACTCAACATGTCTGCATGTACACACACACACACCAAATGCTGTGGGGAAAATGCTAAGGATGCGATTTCCCCAAACACTCAGCAGGGTGCTGCTGTAAGTCATGTGAGCGCACAGGATTGTGGGTAGAGAGGGATGCAGAGCTGGGAGGTATAGAACACAGTGCTCCTCTGATCCCATGCTGGGGGGGGGAGCATCGTTAGAGGACAGTGTTTCATTAGTGCGCTACCTGCTTGTTAGCTATCCCATTGAGAGAGAGAGAGAGAGAGAGAGAGAGAGAGTGAGTGCTCTGCTCTGGTGCACAATTGCTGATGCCAGCACCTGGCATGTAGACAGAGCTCTTGACAAAAGGTGGTAAGGGGAGAGGATAAAGATTTGAACATGTACCTATCAAGGGTTTTAGAGAGCTGGCCTAGAATCAGGTCCACTCTTCCTCTGCATGCAGTTTCCTTAGAACGTGAAGGGTAGAGTCTGATCCTAGAGCAGTATGATAACACTGTGAACCATCCCAGGCTAGGGAGGCTTCTGCCACCCTGTCAGAATTGCTTACCTGTTGCTCTTCTGATAGCCGAGGAGGCAAAGTGGCTGCGTTGGGGCAGAACCAACAGAAAGGGGTTGGAGACAAAAAGGCGGGGAAAGCAACCCATGACCTCTGACCCACTTGATCCCGCCTCCCCCCAAACCCACTCCACTCACTTCCTCTGGTTGGACCCCTTCCCCCACTCCCTCTCTTTCTGTCCCTCACTACATCACACTCTCCGCTGACTTCTGTCCCATACATGTGAATTTTAGCAGCACTGTCTCAGCTCTGCCTCCGGCGCTAAGGTAGAAAACAGGCCGACCCCCTTTGGGAAGAGCTCCGTTCGGAAGCAGCCGCTAATGAAAAGCATGGCTGTGGAGGGTGGTGACGCCGAGGTGAGGACTCTGTGAGGTGATGAGTGTCGGGCCATGACTCATCTGCTCACAGTGCACTGACCGATCCTCACCACCCACGCCACGCATCAGCTTCAGTTGCACGTTCATTTAAAACTGTCAGGGAGGCTGGATGTGCTTTGCTCCTATGATTTCCTAAAGAAAAACCTTTCATTCTCCATTTAATTTCTGAAGGGACAAAAACAAACAACCAAAAAATAAAGCAAAGAAGCAAAGCACATTTGCTGAAACCATTGCACCAAACCTGGGAGAGGACAGAGTGACGGAGCTGACAGGTCTGCTCACTGCTACATTCAGTCCTGCGTCAGTCAGCTCTGAGATGACCAAAAAAAAAACCCATTCTCATTCTAACCCATCCTGTATTCCAAAGTGGAAGTAGGTTATAAGAACAATCCCACTGCAGTCTCAGGTTCTGTTAAATCAAACGGACAGAACATCTCTGGTACAAGAAAAAAAAAAGCATGTTCCACTAAACACACCAAGAACCAAGCAGCATTTTTGATTGATATCTTTTTCTCAAGAGCAGGAGGAGGAGGAGGAGACACTGAACGCAGTCAAGCTCAGAGATCACATGACGCGCAAGTCATTCCGAGACGTTTCAAGAGTCTGCGTTTGACGAGAGTAAAGACAAGGATGTTATTCTCTCTTCTCCTAACCCACTTTGGCAGGTCCTTATGATCTGGGTGAACAGACACTTGCTGGGTGTGTAGTGTTATACGTACACACAACATCACATGTACTGATTCCAGCAGAAGCCTCCAATACAAATGACTGTCGAAGACCCACAATATTGCACAATAATGCGCTCCATAAACATACTGCACATACATCTTCCAAACTGCTCATTTTCAGAAAAATCCAAGGAACACGATTTTCTTGCTCTAACTGCGGACAATTAAAATGGATTGTTTTACCAGGAACAACAAACTCCGTGAGATTGGTTTCCCCTTTTTCCATTGTGCTCTCTTCTGGCAGGAGAGCAACACAAACTCAAGAAAGTGGAAATTCAGCAAAGCTCTTCAAAAAACTCTTTGTGCAAGAGTCCATGATTAGAAGCAGAGCTTAAAGCCCTCCAGATTTGCCCTTTTATTGGCATACAAACCAAACAACATGCCATTTAAACCCACATAACAGCACAGCTAATGGTTTAAATATGTCTGAAGCTTGTTTTCACCCACCATAGCACAGAGCTGCACATGGAGCCAAGACATACATACAGACACAGACACACACACACATGCACACACACGCACCTACACACACACGTCCACGTTGCTGTTCCAGCACCTTATAAGCAGCACACATGTCCACACACTTTCACAAAGCACATCTGATAGCTTTCTCTGGGTCTTCTGCCCTCTTGGTATGCTACCAGCAACAGCTCAGCAGCACAAACATGTGCATAACACACACACACACACACACACGTTCCTTACCGATGAGTAGCGGCACCCCCTCCAGCAGGGATTCAGGCAGGGGAGCATCATAGATGTGTTGGGTGAAGCCCGGCCTGCACGCCGACCCCAGGCCTCTGCTCTCCAAGCCCTTCTGCAACACACAGGCAGCGACTCATCAACCCCCAATTAACATTCCCCACTCCTCACCCCTTTACCCCCTCCCCCCAACACACACACACATATCCACACACACACACACACACAATGGCAGCACCTGTTTTATAGAGGGACAGTGAGTGCAATTAGGGTAATGAGGCCTGTGAGGTTAAGCGTTCTGCAGGAAAGCGTGGCAGGAAGCAAGAACAGGGGTCGTTTGTTTTTCACGGAGGGGGAGCTCGTGCTACGGCCAGCCATCGATCGGCAGCTCAGAACAGCCACGACTCTTGACAAATGACTCCACCGGCGTGGCGGAGTGTGGCGGTCGGGAACACGGGACGGCGTTTCGAAAGTTCAGGATCGGGGCACTGGCCAGCCAGGATCTCCTGAATGAAGTCTGGGTTGTGCTGAACCAGGGAAAACACAAGGGTTTCCTTTAATAGACTGATAAAAAAAAATAAAAACAGGGAAGTTAGGGGAAGAGAGAGAGAGAGAGATAGATAGAGAGAGAGAGAGAGAGAGAGAGAGAGAGAGAGAGAGAGAGAGAGAGAGAGAGA
>JAOYMR010000016.1:10318093-10374615 GCA_025802075.1 Tenebrosternarchus preto | reverse complement strand
TCTCTCTCTCTCTCTCTCTCTCTCTCTCTCTCTCTCTCACACACACACACACACACACACACACACATACACACACACACACACACCATGTGTGTGTGTGTGTGTGTGTGTTCATACATGTGAATGCTTCAACTCAGCCACACACATTAAGAACTTCACAGGGGACAACAGCACCAAGAGGAGAAGTTTTCCTTGTGCAAACCCCTGGCACTGACAAGCTATGTATGTCTGCATTGTGTTGTGTGTGTGTGTGTGTGTGTGTGGGTGTGTGCATGTGCCATGTTGACAGGCTATCTCCTTTCTGTGTGTGTGTAAGGTGAGTGGGTGGGTGCGTGTGTGGGTGTGTGTGTGTGTGTGTGTGTGTGTGTGGTGGCGTGGAAAACTCAGCAGATGCTGGCTGCTAATTGCGAGCTGTAGGTGGAAGCTGGCAGCTGAGGTTTCTTTGAGCACCTGATCTAGAGACAGCACAGCACACCACAGTACACCATACCACACCATAGCACAGCACAGCACACCACAGTACACCACACCACACCACAGCACAGCACACCACAGTACACCATACCACACCAGGGCACAGCACAGCACACCACAGTACACCATACCACACCATAGCACAGCACAGCACACCACAGTACACCATACCACACCATAGCACAGCACAGCACACCACAGTACACCACAGCACATCACAGCACAGTACAGCACACCACACCACAGCCACATACTCACAGTCGAATAGGCTAGTGATGAAATCTTCTGCAGAATTTATACTGGCTATGTGCTCTACAAGCACATGAAGTTGATGCACAGGAATATGCCTGGATGCACAATATATCCTCTCACTCTTTCGCCATTAAGATTTGCTTGATTGCTAAGTGTGATAATTACTAGAATTTTTCACTCTAACTACATTTTTTAAAAGCCACTCTTTACAAAAGTCACAAGCTCACAAGTGTAACCAGATGAGATTAAACACCCAAACACAGAAGAGCTTTACCTACTTTCTTATCAACACTGCCGTACTTCACTAGCAGCAGGTCAACAATCCCTTTTAAGCACATCTACTAAGCAAAGGGGTTTCCTCTTGTTTGTTTGCATACCATGTGCTCTTTTGGCTGCTCTTAGGTCATGGGCTCTGATTAGGGCTCATTCTGTGTGTCATGCTCACCGCGTTCACGTTGGTGTTCACGTTGGTGTTCACATTGGTGTTCATGTGGGTAGGGCTGTGTGCTGGCACGCTCTCACCTATGTATGCATGGAAGCTGACACCTTCACAGCAGAAATAAAGCTCACAAGCAAAGACACACAAATCACAAATATACAAATATTCATAACATTTCTTTAAATTACTTGTGTTATCACGGACGTGACACAAGAATGGATTTACTGTAGCTTCAGAATATTGATGTTTTCTCAGTCAGAAGTAATTCTTCAGGACCTTGATTGGTCAACATTTTTAATTATATAATTAGGCTACATAATTATATAAATTGAAGAACTGATTCGCTTTTTGATGTGCTTGATTACCAGGTCAGATGGAACGTGAAGAGTAAACTACAATGATAGAACATGGGTAAACAACAATGATAGAACATGAGGAGTAAACAACAATGATAGTTGTGAATATTGAAAATTCATTTCCAATTCATGCCTTGGCTTAATGTGTCTCTGGGATACAGGCCATTCGATGTGGAGGAGCACTTTGTCCAACTCCTGTGTCTCTGCAATAAGCTCTGAATATTCAAACATTTGATCAAACACTTTAAACATGGCAAAGAGAAAATGGTCACTAGACCCGAATATGCCCAGGCAGTATTCTGAGCCAAGCATATGTCATGTAAACAGTTTATTCCAATTCTGTATTCTGAAAATGACTCCAGTCCGATTATTCCAGCTCAGGCAGGATGAATACTTCCCTTCGTGTTACATTATGCCTTTCTGCTTTCTTGCCAATCAGAACTTATTTGCATTTGCATTTAACTGACGTATTTGACAGTCCCCCCAAGAACATCTCGGGGCCAAGTGGCTCCACCCCAAGGGCATAAAGGTAGTAGCCATCAGCCAGACTAAACCAACAGTTGCTGTGCTCTCTGACCGCTGGGATCCTGAATTGTTCTCTCTTATTTGCAGAGCTGGTAAAGGACTCTGACTCGGTTTTACTCTGTGACCAAAACTTGCATCATATTGTACCCAAAAATCCTGCTTCAACACCTGTCTACCTCATGGACACAACCTGCATCATAGTATTTATATTTCTTGTTTGATTGGTACAAAAATGATAACCGGCAAATACTGGGACAGTCACTGATATGTGTAATTGTGCATTGAAACGCCCAGCATATCTCCCCTTCTGAGCTCACAGTTAAAGAGCCTTTTTAATGAAAGGAAACTTGCAGGGGGGTTGGAAGGCCATCTGCACAGTGTCCCAGAACTTTGGGTTTGATGGTACCAGACTCTACAGTGTGGGCGGAATCAAAAGTCTGAGTAGCGTCAAACTGTCAGGCAGGCTGTCGAGTAGCACCCTGCATACTTTCTAATCCCCCAGCGTAACTGTTTTCACGCCAAGTTCTGTGGGAGGCACTGCTTATGTGGGATAAAAATATGGCTCAGTATGTGAGAACAGGCTTCTCAAAGTCAAGGGGGAGCGCTGGTGAGGCACACTCCAGAGGCACACTCCAGAGCCACAATCCAGAGGCACACTCCAGAGGCACACTCCAGAGGCACACTCCAGAGCCACACTCCAGAGGCACACTCCAGAGGCACACTCCAAAGGCAGACTCCAGAGTCAGACTCCAGAGGCACACTCCAAAGGCACACTCCAGAGGCAGACTCCAGAGGCACACTCCAGAGCCACAATCCAGAGGCACACTCCAGAGCCACACTCCAGAGGCACACTCCAGAGCCACACTCCAGAGGTACACTCCAGAGGCACACTCCAGAGCCACAATCCAGAGCCACACTCCAGAGGCACACTCCAGAGGCACACTCCAAAGGCACACTCCAGAGGCAGACTCCAGAGGCACACTCCAAAGGCACACTCTAGACCTGTGCACTCCTGTCACATGGATTATTCCATGAGTGTCCTTTGTGTGTTTCTGTCTGCAGGAGACATGCACTCTCTTGACCATGGCTTCCCCTTTTTGTTGCCTCCCTCAAGTACTGGAGCTTAGTAAAAAAAAAAAACATTTCCATTTTCTGCTGTCCAGAGGTCAAATCTTTTCATCTCAACACTTAATAGTAAACATTCCTAGATTTCCAGTCATACCAGGTGATTGAACTGTCTAGCAACAAGTCAGGGAGACTGGACTTGTAATATGATCTTGCAGAGTTTTCAACACTCTGCAAAGAGCTTCCTCATTTCAGCTGGGGATCCATCAAATGACATGGTGACCATCTAACCTCCACAGACTTAGTCATGTGGCGGTCATGTGTTTATTATCGTGTTGAAACCCAGGGTTGTTTACTTTTGCAGACTGACCAAGTGAACAACACTATAGCAATGGCTGATCTGTTGTCCGGGCCACTGTGATCTGGGCTTGTAAAGTAGGTTAAGTGCAGACATACATTGGGGCAAAGGCTGGGGTCCGTGTTCAGTAGTCAGGACATCACTGTTACTACTCACCTTTACATACTGATATACTGAATGTTAGGGAGCAGATTACAGTATATCAACTTACAGTATAGCAAAACTGGGTTCTAAAGTTCAAATCTTTAAAATGATAGGCTGGACTGTGACTATCGATGGATTCAGCATTGATGCCATGTACTTGTGTATGGATTCCATGTCACTATACATAGTCAGCGGAAGGAATGTTTGATGTACCCACCCAAGTTTTAAGGTCGGAGACCAAACAACAGGAAACATCACTTCTTTGTCTGTCACACAGGAATGTAAATCCTGGAGCTAGACCATACCATCGAACTCCTTGATTCACCCTGAAGAGTCTGAGATTTAAATCTCAATGTTGTACCATGTTGTGTTGGTCGCAGTTCACCAGTGCAGCTGTGTAACGTGAACCTGGACGAGAGGTTTAAGGCAGTGGGGAGATGGAGCGAGCTAGTGGGAACATCTGGAGAGCAGACCCCGGCAGGTTAAGGTAAACACTGTCTCCTTTTATGGAAGCATGCAGAGGTGCAGAGACTTTCAAAGCACCGCGGGGGCCATGACATCTTGTTTCCATTCTGTGTGGAATCTGGTCAACCTCTCATAGACCTTACAGGAACCCTGGCACAACAACACACACCCATTCAAACACATGCACACACACACAGAGACATATACACACTCACTGAAATATGCACACACACGACTGCCAAAAACTGTACCCAGCCCACGCACACACACCCACATGCATGGCCAGACACACACACACACACACACATATGGCTTTGAAAGTAAGGCGCTTGCCACTCCCTCACAGAAGTTCATACTTCATCTGGTCTACAGCGGCTGGCATCATCCATCATAACACCTGTCGCCACGCCAGCGATCGGCACAGAGGAAACACTGGTTCGTCAAGCTCGTGTTTTTAGAATAATGTTTATTTTTGAGGGGCAGAGGAGACCGAATAGAGGGGAGGTGGTGGAGAGCGACAAAGAAAAAAAGCAAAGAAACAGGCAGCCAAAAAGAAAGAGAAAGAGAGGGGGGGGACCACCATGGAAACTGCAAGGTGGCAACATTAACAAACCTGAAACTTCCTGTGAGCTACTGAAAAAAAAACTAATTTTAGCCCATTAAAATACCTCAGAGGTTAAGTGGATTCTGATGTTTTTCTGAGCTCATACTGCCCCAAGTGGGCTGAGTTGACCTGTTTACACAATTGTGAATGACTGGAAATATTCCCACAATGCCTAGCAGTGCCTGCTTTGTCTTCCATTGCTCCTTCACAGATGTTCACAGTTTCAGTATCATTCTGCAAACTCCTGCAAAAGGTCTGTGGACAAAAATTCAGGTGTCTGGGGAAAAAAAAAACACCTCACTAATACTAAAAGGTGTTTGTATGTTTAAAAGTACTGGAATATAAATTAATGCAAATACACCAGCTAAATCACGTATCTATTTTTTACAAGCATATCTAAACTAACAATATATATGATGCTGAAAAACTGATCCACGCCTTTGTCTCCACCAGACTGGATTATTGTAATGCACTTCTCATCCGGATTTCTAGAAAAAATCTTCAGAAACTGCAGTCCATTCAAAACAGCGCCGATAGGATTCTGATGAAAGTGTGAAAGTATGAACACATCACTCCCATCCTCCGTTCTCTTCACTGGTTGCCTGTCTCTGCCAGGATCCAATACAAGGTCTTCGTTCTCACTCACCAGTGTATTTATGGACATGCTCCTGACTATCTCAAAGAACTGATTACCACACAGACTTCATGCCGATCCCTCTGCTCTACAAACTCTAACCAGCTCATCTTTCCAAGAACCAGGCTCAAAACCATGGGTGATCAGACCAGTCTCAAAACCATGGGTGATCAGACCTTCTGCTCTGCTGCCCCCCACCTTTGGAATGCCCTCCTGGAACATTTGAAGGCACCCTAGACAGTTGGGGATTTTAAAAAGGGACTTAAAACCTTTCTTTTCAGTAAAACATTTAAGAGATTTTAATATATATTTTTCTATTTTGGTGATTACTGCTACTACTACTTACATTTTTTATAGTTTTGATGGCACTTGTAGCACTTTTTAAATGCACGTTTTTGTCCCGTCTCGTTTCTGTGTGGGCGTGTCCGTGTGGGTGCGTGTCTGTGTGTCGTCTGAGTGAGGGTATGTCTGTGTTGGTTTCGTGAATGTTCGTCGGCGTTCGTGGATGCTTGTCGGTGTTCGTGTATGTTCGTCAGTGTTACTCGTATCACCTGTCTCGTTAGGGTGTGTGTATATAAGCGTGTGTATGGCACTACGTCTTTGTCGGTCTATGGTTTGTCATGGTCGTGTGTCTGCATTGTGGTAAGCGTTTCTCCTTTTGTCAATATATTTGTGAAACGAAACCGAAAATAAACGGTTCATTTAACTCATGTGTGTTGGAGTCCGTGTCGCTTGTTTCAGCTCTCCGGGACTCCACAGCGTGACAGTTTTAAATGTAAACTGCGTTACAAATAAAAATTTATTATTATTATTATTATTATTATCTATAATTAACAGCAAAAGATTTACTTATTAGACTAATATATTACATTATAGGTGCTAACAGCTCAGCATCCACACATGACTCTGTCCTAAAATCACAGGATCCACAATCTGGACCCAAAACAATTCCACCACAGAACCGACACCAGCAGCATGTCAGGGCACAAAGTGGTCAGGGTCATGTCAGGGCAGAAAGTGGTCAGGGTCACAGAACGACACTCCCGGGTGTGTTTGTCATGTTTTTATGTCAACCTTTGATTCCTCAGAAAGGATTGCTGTGTTTCCTGACAGGGAACCAGCTGATGTGTGTCTGCTGGGTTGGCCGGTGCACTGAACGCGAGGATAATCTCGCCCGGAAATAGAGGCCCACCTCGGTCGCATATGCCCCGGTGTTTTGGGGGAATTGCTCACGAGGAACCCTTGATGTCCGTGGAAGACAGCAATGCACCGCATTGTGTTGTCAAATCCGTGGCCTCTGGGTCCAGGAGGCTGAAATTGCTTTCATTGCTCTGTGGTTTCAGGCAATATAAGGAGATAATGGTGGATAAGGGAGAGGCTGGTGTTACACAGCCTCGGTCAGTGCATACGCCTGTACATAATACACCTCTATTCCTACAAGAAATGCTGGAATGGTTGTGTGGGGAGATGAAGCATTCCACATGCCCTGTCTGACCTGTGTATGAATGTTCTATGGACCTGATTTCTAGCTAAAAATATCTGATGATTCCATCACCATCAAAGTGGATTCAACCCCTTTAGAAAAGTCAATGTGATTCAAATAAAAAGCAGTCAATTTCGAGCGAGCCCAAGGTATGGTTTACATTAGGGATGTATTAACCCCATTCCTACATCTTCAAACCAACAATCATAACAAATATCACTAATCACATTTGCTCAGACACAATTCCACATGTCCTTTCATGGCTCTTGACTTCAGAAACTGAAAATCCAGGAAACAGGAACAATCTGAAGGAGGAAAATACAGATTGGGGAAAATGTTCACTATGCCAAGTAAAAAAAAAATCAAAGCAAAGTTCAGAAAACAATTTTTTTTTTAGCTCAGCACACACATGTATGTCGTCAGACTTGTCTAGCTCTGATTCAAGAGGATGTGGCCTCACACGCCAACCAGGTAGAACAAGGACAAGATGACAGTGACAAACTATCACCTTGCTGAACACGCAGAGCCGTGACAAGGAAGGTGATGCACACTGGCCATCAGAGCTCAGACCTCCGACCACTGTAGCAAAAACTCACAAAACACTGAAAAACATCGAAAAACATTAGAAAACATCCACTCAGACATCCGCTATGGGCTCGAAACGCCACTTGTAAAGTGACATTACTGCGGATCACTCTGTGATCAGTCATTTCATCCTCTGCCTGAATAAGAGGTCAGTCGGGGAGCAGGGGGTTATTGATGGCAGGAGACAATACCACGCCGCGGGGTCCAGTTGGAGGAGCAGGTGGCAATTCGGCTCATTTGGGAGACAGCCCTCTTCATCAGTGGGCATGGTGCCTCGCCCTGCCCTCCAGTCCTCCAGTCTGAGCTTTTCCCTTCAAAGCACCCAGCAGGAACAGCTCTGCACAGGCCACGCGAAAGTCACAGTGACTTTAAAGCTCACAGGCTAGCGGACAGCGAGCTTCACGAGGGCAGACTTAAAAACGTGGAGAGTGCATTCACCCCTGCATATGTCCGGCTGTGTGGCCAGCGGCTACGTCTGTAACATCCTGCTCTAATGTAAATCATGGGAAAGCCACTAGTCCTACGTTGTTCTCTCTGTGGGTTCCTACGTTGTTCTCTCTGTGGGTTCCTACGTTGTTCTCTCTATTTTTTCCTGTTTGAAATAAAGTATCTGCTCCCTTTTTTCTTCCCAGGTACATCTCAAGCCTTTCAAACAGTTCAACAGCACTTCCACTAGCAATTCAGTGAGAGACGTAATTTTGCTGACATCAAGTGTATTATCAACACACCTCACTGAAGAGGTGCATCTTTAAGGTGCATTAATATGTAGGTTTATTGTTAATGCCTGTTCCTGACTGTTCAGACTTGAGCGTGAGCAGCTTCTGTGGAAACAGCGCCCCCATTCCTTCTGTCAGTATCTTACAAGGAATAGTGCTGGTGCCTCTATAGCACCAGGTTCGTTCAGAAGTCCCTGATTGCGATTTTAATGAAGGAGGCACTCCTCTGGTGTTTGTCTTTAGTGCACAGAAGGAATTTCGTATTGAGATGGCACTAATTGGCCCCTCAGGGAGTTAGTGAGCAAACCCCGGAAATAACTGTTCACCTCCTCGTAACTTTCTCATGAACAGGGATGCTTTTCCTCACATGTTTCTGTCATTACTGGGTCATTTCCTGTAATGTAGAGTCACTATGACAGACTGCATAATCACATTTCGGTAGTTTGACTGTTACATGGGATTTGAGGCTGGTTTCAATGCTTGCAGGAGCAAAGGTTTTAGAGGATCATTGGTAATTCAGTTTGGCTGTTAATTAAATTTCTTGAAGTTTAAAACAAAATAATCACAGTATGTGTTCCAGATATTTACTCTTAAGTGATTTGTTTTTCTGAAAGGGACATTGTGTGCTCTACCAATAAGCTCATTGTAATTTCGATGTAATAAGATCATCATAATTTCCATGTCAGGTGAGCACACGGACAGGTGAGCACAAGGACAGGTGATGCACACGGACAGGTGAGCACAAGGACAGGTGATGCACACGGACAGGTGATGCACATGACTTCCACATCAAAGCACAAGTTAATGAGGAGTGTGTTGTCCTACAGGAAAGTTATATTTCAGAATCCAATAATGAACACAGGACCCCACAGTAAAATCGTTTTAATGTATAAGCTGATTTCTTTCATTTAATTTAATGGTCAAATTAGACATTGTCCTGCACACACCTAACATATGCAATTTTTTAAATTGTTGCAAAGAACATTACAAAATTACAAATTCCTGTTAATCTTGTTAATCAGAATGACTTTGCTTTAATAAATTCAGTGCACAGTATATAGTGTTAGTATATAGTATACAGTATATAGTGTTAGTATTTAGTATACAGTATATAGTGTTAGTATATAGTATATAGGGTTAGTATATAGTATACAGTATATACGTTTGGTATATAGTATACATTATATAGGGTTAGCATATAGTATACAGTATAGAGTGCCCAAGCAATACAAAAAATACTTCAATGTAATAATTTAAATAATTTAGTTCTGCATCTTTTTCAACTCTACACTAAGAGGTATTCATTTATGCAGTATGACTCAGCACCAGAAGAGGGCACTAGTTCTGTTTTTTCAGTCTATCACAGGACACTGCTGTTCTGCAACAGTACGCATTTGTTTAGTGATTTCAGTTTCATGAAAGTTGATGAAAGGGTCACAGTCACAGGTTGCTGTTTTTACACATAGATCAACGGAGGATTACTCACACTTACAGTCCACATTTGAAAGGTCATTCCCATTGTCATAAAATGTCATAATAACAGATTCACGGTTAAGCTTGTGCACACACACAGGCATACACACACTCAACCACACACTCAACCACACACACACACACACGCACACTAGCGTTTACATGTTTCTGGTCCCACCCTTCATTCTCATTCCAATCCCACACCCTATATGTGAAATACCATCAATATTCACTGCAGTCTCTCACTAAATCACTGCCATGTACGTGGTTGCACACACCCTGAATAAAGCTTAATCATCCCTGCTGAGGGACTGTTATAAAGATAAGTATTAGTGACAAAAACACCTTATTTGTTAAGTTAGAATATGAAAAATTTAACAAATCCAGTGAAAGAACGAAAGAAAGAAAGAAAGAAAGGAAGGAAGAAAGAGAGGAAGAAAAAGTATTTGTGTGAATAGGACACGCCCTTTCATTGTTATATCAATGTGGTATGTCACTCATAGCCATGTGTTTTTCTCCAGAACAATGACCTCATAATCCACCCCCTGGCAAACTAAGCAGTAATGACTAGGGAGAGAACAGCTCAACAGTAACACCTACTTTTTGTGCATTTATTATATCAAAACCCCCAAAAATTGCTCTTCATGTTTCAGATTCTCTGCTCCCTTCTTACTTGCATGCTGACAGTCTCATGCTGGCACAAATGCTCGTTCACAAGCTGCCCAGGACACTCTGGAATGGAGTGAGTTGTTAGGAGTGTAGATGTGGGAGGAGGCTGTGTGACCTTCAAACTCAGGAATGTGCCTTTTAAGGGTCCATTTGATTGAGGGTCTTTTGTACACGCACAGTCCTCTCCCCTCCCACAGAGCAAAACAACCCCTAACACACACA
Organism: Tenebrosternarchus preto; assembly: GCA_025802075.1. Lineage (NCBI taxonomy): Eukaryota > Metazoa > Chordata > Actinopteri > Gymnotiformes > Apteronotidae > Tenebrosternarchus > Tenebrosternarchus preto. Next base: position 10,364,151 of record JAOYMR010000016.1, on the reverse strand, counting down.
CACACACACACACACACAAACACACACACACACATACCCGAGTATGAACTAGGATCCCTCTAAACTTGGATTTTCTCAAGTGGAAGTTGCTAGGAGAATAAATAGGAGGAGGGATTCAGTTTATCTGAATTGGAACACTGCCCATGAACCAAAGTGTTTTCACACATTGTTGATAACAGTAGGGTTCTGTGAACATTAGTGCCTCCAAATTAGGCTTCTCAGCCCTGTCCAGTCACTCTGTTCAATGTGCATTTCAAAAACAAGCTCCTTTGCCTGATAGGTGTCAAATAATTATAACTATACACTTATAACTATACAATTACAACTGTACAACTGTGCATAACTAAAAATGTTTACAGATGTACATAATTAAAACTGTTTACAGAGAAACATAATTAAAACTATTTACAGGTGTACATAATTATAGGTGTTTGTGTCAGTGGTGTTGCTTTGGCTCATTCTCTCAACATACCAGAGACTTTTAGATTTTGACTAGTTTCCTTTCAATGTGATCTTTTGGAGATAAGTGTAAGGACCCTGTAATTTTTTGTCTCGCATGCAGGACCTGCATACATGCACAGTTGAAATATATGAGTCACTGTACAGTGCCATGCCGAGGCAGGAAACCTTACTGTTTGTGCTAGTCATGCAAATATATTTATAGGAGATATAGTGCCTACTAACAGGGAAAAATAGACCAGCATATTCATACACTAGCAAACCTCACACCAGCTTTAGGGACATTCAGCTATGTAATATCCTCATTTTGAAGGCATTGTTAGTGAAACATTGTTTAAAATGAACATAGAAAAGGCTTGAGAACATCAGTATACTTACAGAGTTGTACAGCTTCGAAGTGAAGGTGTGCTACAGCTACATTACTAATGAAGAAAAAGATATGGGTTATTCAACAATTGAACAGTGCAACAATTACTGGTCACATATCTCATAACAGGCTGTCAAAGTTCTGCTGAAATGTTTATAACCACTAACCCTAACCCTATTTTCAATTTCAGATCCCCTAAATGTAAAACATGTAGTAAGACATCTACAGCAGTTCAGTCTTTTACCATCATCAACCCTTTATACCACAGTAATGCATTCATTCATTCAAACCTACAAACTATTCCTTACTGATATGTCCATGCTGGGCATTGATACTGGGCTCAGGGTGTGTCTCACTATTAACAGCCTCTGATTTGACATCTGGCATGTCATGGATTCCTCTACCTGCCTGCTCCTCAACCTAATCTGTGTCATACACTGAATTACTTTCAGTGTGGCTGAGGTGTGTGGGAGGCCAGGTGGTGTGTGTGTGTGTGTGTGTGTGTGTGTGTGTGTGTGTGTGTGTGTGTGTGCGTGAACACCCACCCATTTCGTATCACTGAGGTTAAACATCTACTCAGCACTTGCCAACAGCAGCTGTTGACCAGATTTCTATAGCAACTAATAACAGGAAGTCTGGCAGTGCCTTTATCTGTTTGCAATCTTCCTTGCTGCCATCTTCTTCCTCAAAATCTTCTTCTGGTCCAAATCTCTGCTGAGTATATCATCTCAAATTTAGAAGAGAGCACCCTGTTTTTACATGCCAGTAAGGACACCTGACATGAGGTGGTGCCAGAGGCCAATCAGGTTGCACAGGTTGCAACTCAGATAACCTGGTCCAGCTCCTCCAGGTTGGTGCACAGGTAACCCAGCTCCTCCTGAAAGGTACATCCATACATGCCCTCACAAAAAAGTTTGTTGTGTTTCATGGAGGAGCTGGGAGCATGGAGGAGATACCAGAACACAGGACAGTAGAACAGGGCTGTATCTGCTCCTTTCTGTGAGGAGGATCAGAAGGACTGCAGCCAGAGCCCTACAAAATGACCCCCAGTGTGATACTGATGTACAGACTCTGTGAGGGTGGCATATGGGCCGGACATCCTCTGGAGTGACCAGTGCTCATAGCCCAGCACTGTCCCACTCGACTGGCAGTCACAGAAGATCACCAGAATTAGCCCAGACCTAAACACCCAGATCAGCACAGACCTAAACACTCAGATCAGCACAGATCTAAACGCACAGATAATGCAAGCACCAGGCTCAGAGAGGCTCGTCTGGGGCTTTCTGTCTCTCTGCAATAGCTTGATACTTTGTTTTAGGTACAGTAAAACTTGTCATTAGCTGATGGTTCAGATTTCCTGTGAAATACTGTGACTGTTAAGTTATAATAAGTTGCTACATTTTGTCAATTGTGATTTTCACCCCAATCGAAATTTGTCCTACACATTTACCCATCTGTGCAGTTGAACACACTCACACTAGTGATTACTAGGGGGCTGTGGTGCACACGTGCCCAGAGCAGTGGGCAGCCCTAGCTCAGCACCCAGGGAGCAGTTGGGGTTAGGTGCCTTGCTCAAGGGCACCTCAGTCATGGCTTCAGGCCTAGGAATCAAACCCACAACCCTCCGGTCACTAGACCGGTTCCCTAACCACCAGACCACGACTTAAAGATGGTTAGTCACAATCTGTCATCCTAACCTGTCATGTTATTGGTATTCCTTGGTATTTCTTCATTTAATATGGAGAGCATATATTAAGTTTTAATGACACCACACCTTACACACTGAGAAACAAAAACATCTGAATGTCCATCTCCATGGAAACTCGTTTTCTTGACCTTTTCCCCTTCAAGCAGTTCTGCATGTTGAGCAGAAACTACAGAGCAAAACTAACATTCTCATCACCAGGCCACCAGCATAGTGACAATACTGAGGATTAACAAGCCCAATTTACCTCAATGATTTAGTGCTGTTTTTGTTTCACAAAGCATTACCACACAGATTGAGCTCTTTGACAGACCAGTTGAGGGGTTGATTTAGGATACAGATTGCAATCTAGATTTTTTTTTCATTCAGTAGATGACAATGGAAGTGCAATACTGTGCAAGATCTTTGGCAAAAAGTAAAAAACTGAAAAATGCAAGTGCAGACATTGATCTCCCATAAATCTGCGTTCCTCTGCACCACAAGTTTCTCAGTTCTGCTTATTGCTATGGTAAAGTTAATCATTAATCACAGTTGCTTTTGTAACCATGAATACACTCTTACTAACAGAAGAGACTTTATTAGTTAGGACTTTATTACCATCTGCACAGTAATGCAGGTTATAACTGCTATATCTACTGAACGAAAGGAAAAACCACACACAATGTGGTACCTGTGTGTAATGGTTAGGAAAACATGATCTAGACAAATAAAACCTGTTCACTTACAAAAGACATAACGTGTATAATGTGTTTTCCCTTCTTGAGAAACGTCTTTACTTTCTTAAGAAGCTGAAATGATGCAATAAGATAAATATTTTCTTGCCTCCTGCAAACGTTTATTTTCACTCAGCCGTGATGGGAACAGATGACTAACCCTGGCTGCCTGTGTCTCGGTGTCTGTGAGGGCTACCTTTGCCTTCCTCATCAGCCACGCCCAGATAACAACTCATATCAGAGGCAGTCATCAGCTCACATTCAGCACCACCTTACACCTAGAGCCCTGTATGGTGTGTCTGCGTGGTGCGCCGCAGAGAGGACTGATGAAAAAGAACAAAGACAGATGGGAGGAAGAGGGAGAGAGAAAGAAGGGGGAATGAGTAGGTGGATGATACTGTGTGAATGTGTGTGAGAAAGACAAAAACAGATTTAGACAGACAGAGACCATGTTAGGTGAACTCTATATGCCCTGGCCTCAAGGATAGGTCCTTGCTTGATGATTTGTGATACTCGATTGAGCACAAATCTAATCAGAGAATACCACCATGCCCTGATTCCCAAAAACGTACATTCATTAAGCAATAAATGGGTATTTCCTGCACATTTCCTGTCCGCCATCTGCACTGTGCTCTAAAGTCAGGAATGTGCAACCTACCGACCAGTTTCTTTCTGGTTCTACTGTTGGTACAGTCACTACTACTACTTCCACTGAAATGTACATTATGCATGTTTTCTAACCCTAACACTCTAATAGTAAACATCTCTATTAGTAAACGAGGCTCCATATATTCCTTGTGGTACCTGTCCATTGGAAAAGTACCGACACCACATCGGAGCCAATCGTCTATTGGCTCCTGTCCTTCTAAAAAAAAGCTGCTCTGCTAACCAACGAGTCTGACTAAAATGTCACAAAACATCTAAAAAGAAATAGGTCTGCTAATAATATTTTATCAGCTCCTCTGTGCAACAATCATCCATGCATCAATGCAACTTCCTCTACCGCGACCAATGGTCGTCTAACTCCAGACGTAACTCGCAAGAAGCTCCACCCACAGCCGATCTGTGCTTTTCTTCAAGGTAGGGCTTCCTCGGGAGCGACACTAGTGGTTCATCCGGATGCAGTAAACAGCAAGTTTTAGGAGTTATTTAAGAAAATTTAAATGGCGAAATTGTTAGCGATCAGGGTTTTTCTCATCGCGTTCGTAGCTACGGTATGTAAACTGTCTTCTGTGAGTAAAATAATTAGAAAAGTTTTTCTTGACAGGAAAACGTGTATCCTCGGCTTGTAGCTAACGGTCTCCAGAATGTTTCGTAATAAATGCTTGTTGCTTAGTTTGTTTTCTTAACGTCCTGCCGTTTCATAATTTGCCCTGAATCGTATGCTTATGGTTACTGTTATCACGCTTTAAAAGGCCGAAACGTCTCCGTCACAATTAACTTCGGGGTTGACATGTTTTATGTCAAGTTTTGTTTCGTTTTGTTGTTTAGATTGTTCTCTATATTTGCAGCTTCTGTGGCCAATGTGAAGGAGGAAATCAACTTTAAGTAAACTATTCTTGGATTGTTTGTTCGCTAAAGAAACCCGAGGGCAGACCTCCGTTGTTCCAAGTACCTTGGTCATATTGAAGATCAATTTTACTCGTATCTGATTAGGTTTTTTTTTTTTAACCTGTTTGGGATGTACTCTCTTCCATAGAGTTGCTATTCACATTATTAGTCATTTATTTTTCAGAAGCGTTTTGCGGGTGTACAGTTGTAATTATAGATTACAACCCATCAGTTTCTTTTCACAGACCTGCGATTGACTGGTTGGTTGGATTTCCACTGTTGACCCTGCTGTGACACTGACATGTGTAACACCCACAGCATTGCTTCTGTGCCTGTTACACTTTTGACAAGTGTAACTACCATGCTGGAAATTGGCCCATAGTAACCAGTAAGATGTGGCCCTGTGAGGAATGGGCCAGAGCGAAATTTAATGGTGTTGTCCCAATTCTCACCCTAAGCACTAAAGTCCTCTTTGAAGTGTACACTTTGATAAAGTTGGTGAAGGATGGGTAGGGGGAGTGTAAGCATTAAAAGCATCACTGGATAGAAGGGCAAGATCGAGACGCATCTTCGTCTTACTTCCTTCACCTGTCTGTGTCACTGCTGCTGAAACGTGATTTATAATATTTTGTCAACATGCTGTTGTTTTTGCTGTCCTATAACCACATGAATGCACTGAACACACTGGATTGTGTATGTATTTCTCACCTACAAAGTGATACACTCATATGTCCAGCTTTTCTGTTTAACCTTAACATTGTCTAATTATACACAGTTACTAAAGCTGAAACACCAGTGAGTTGTTTGCTGTCCACATTACTGATTCTGTGCGAAGGCTTTATTAAATTTACTTAGAACACCATATATTTACCCAGGTGGGAGATGAACAGCATGAGGAAACAGTCAATTATATAAAAATTGAGGTATTTCTAAATGACTGGTTCTTTGCATTGTCCTTTATCAAGTATATGTTGCGACTTGTTGCTAAAAATGTATATGGTGCTTGTGTGTAAGCAACTTTGCAAACTTTCCCCAGATCATGTTGATTCCTGCCCTGCCCGCATGTTAACACAAGTTTGCTCATGTACACAAGTTTGTTTGAATGTCATTTCAATACAGTGTAATATTTATCATACAAGTTTTGTGGTGTGATTTTAACAGAAAACTGGTTTTCTGTTATCATAAGCTGGCGTCTAGCAGAGCACTACCGCCTGTCTTGATATATTAATATTAATATCACTACTTCAGATTAAATAATGCTTTCTCCTCTAATTGTGGAATTATCAGATATACGGCCCTGGAAAAAAACAATCTTGGTGTAAAAAAAAAAAAAAAAAAAAAAAAGACAGATTTCACTTACACTTAGAGTTTATCTTTGGTTGCTTTTTTGAGTCTTTGGTTGATTTTTTGAGTCTTTGGCTGGCCTATGTGAGAAACATCACGGGATCACAGTGAAACGTGGGTAATTGCGTTCACAAAAGTGTGTACAGGATCTAAAGTATACAAGTAGACCGAAAACATCAAGCTTTTGAGCACCTGTGTTGGAGAAAGTAAAAGAAACTTCTTCACAGCCTTAAACAGTTAAATTGGAAAACAAGGGAGTGAGGAGGTGAAGGGGTGAGTGCGCAAGGGTGCAAGTAAAGGTAATGGAACAGGGCCATTGTGCCTTTTAAATTGTACACCTGTAAAGGGCAACTAAAAGTCAGGTTTACATAAAGTGTAAGGTAGGTTTTGTGGGTAAATATGTTTAGCCTGTGAAATCATTTCTAATTCACCATGACTGTGTAATTGAGGTTTTTGTATCAGTCGGCAAAATGTACAATATGTGTGTTTGTGTATGAACAGGTAATTGAGGCTGGGGTTGATGGTGGTGAAGATCAAACACTGAGGAGGCAGAAGAGAGAGTGGATTATCCCACCTAGGAAGCTTCTTGAGAATGTGGATTATACCAAAGATGAATTCATTGCCAAGGTAAGAGCCACTGAACACTTGTGTATCTCTGCTGAAGAGGCTCTGTGTGGAGCTTTAGTCCTGTGTATCGTACACACACAGTCACAGAGCAGAAGAAGTCAGGAAAAACAGAGGATGGCAAAGATTAATTTAAAAGAGAACCATAAACCAAACCGAACATTTTCCCTTGTTAGGTTTTATTGTGCATTTATTCTTGTTTAAAGAACAAACATCTTGTTTTTCTATGACCTTGTATTCAAATACCTAAGATGCAGCAAGGCTGAGAGGATGAAAAAATATATATATTTACATTATTCAAATAAAAAACAAATCTCACCACAACCTAAATAACTTGATGTACTGATAAATCCAGAACTAAATGCTTTGTGAGGGTTTAACGTTGACTTTAAATCCATCTTTAATGGACACATAGAAAACAAAATCCCAGTTTTTTCTGCCATATATACTTGACCTGTCACTGTGCTCCTGTTGTTCTGGCATATTTATTTTATTATTAGAACATGTTATTCTACAAGCTGTTTGCCTGTGCTAACAATTCATTCCAGGTGAAACCCCCACTATGCAGTCATTGGTTCAGTTCTCAGGAGAGTGCCCTATCACTGCCCAATGACTGCCAATGAGAGTGCCACCCATCCTGAGCAATAACTAGCAAGCTTCAGAGAGGAAAACCAGCTCACGACTAAACAGTGGTTTGATTTCAGTTTTACCTGTTTTTCAGGTCGAACAACTGATAGCAAATCAAGTTTCACATTTTTTCTCATTCATTATCATTCAGTACTTACTTACCTCCAGTTTCAATACGTTTCAATATGAATTTCAAAGTTTCAATATGAATTTCAGAATATTTTCTTTACTTACCATGTAAATACTTTCACTACCAACAAGAATATACCATTGTTGTAAAATGAGTAAAATAATCAGTAATGGTCTTGCCCACTCCTACATATTTATTAACTAAACATCCACTATAGCTGGAGCTAAAGCTAGCATTTGTCACATTGCACCGGGCACCCAGACACACCATCATGCCCACTCCTTCACCACGCCTCCCATCACCCCGCTCTACCTCTCTGGGTTACTAGGCGCACCTGTCGTCACTTTCACCAACCATTATCTCTCCCTATATAAGCCCACAGGAAACCACCATCATTTCTGCACAATCGCTTGCCACTGACGGACATTGCCTGCTGCCTCTGTCTCAGCCCGTTGTCCCTGCTGCCTCTGTCTCAGCCTGCTGTGCCCGCTGTCCCTGCGTCTTCGAAAGCTTTGAACTGCTATTGCTGTACTTTATCATCTATCACGCTGTATTTTTTATTTTTTTTTGTGCTCTGTGAGTCGTTGCTTTGCTGTACTCACTATTCTGGAGAATAAAGCTCCATTTGCTGCAGCCCTGCCCTCCGCTCCTTGTCTGCCGCCGTCATTCTCTTCTCATCCGTTTCAGTATTAATTTACTGATTCACATAGCTTGTTCTTCACACAGTTGTGCCATATTTCCAGTAGCCTCTTTCATGATTGGCCTGTCTTAAGACAAGGGCAGTGACTGAATGCTTTGCATGTCTGTATCTACATGTATATTTTCAGTTTATGCTGTTTTTAATAAGTGCTTGGATTACAAGAGCATGTTAATAGTACCAAGTTAATCACCTTCCAAAAGGTGTGGAAAACGTATCAAAACCAGGTCACTCATGATCAAGACCATTAACTGTTAACAGTTTATACACGTTATAACAGAATCAGGAACTGGGTGGGGATTGGATACAGGCATGACAGGCATTCACTGAGGACTTTTATCATTTATCGTTTGTTGACCTGCTTTGCCCACATATTTGAGGATACGTGCATAGCTAAAGCTCACATCATGGCAGATGTGTTATCGCTTGTTGTCATTCTGCAACACTGAAAATGCTTCAAGTGGTTTGTACAGAGGACTCTGTACCTGTATCTGGTAAAGAGAGAAAAAAGATCTTAGTTCCAAATATGTTTGAGCTGTGTGTACCATCTGTCACAACCATGTAACCCTTCCTTTAACACCCAATAATACCCTATGTGTATACAAAACAATACCTCTCACTACTCCTTTAGCTTACAGGAAAATCTACTTCATTTGTTGTGTACCCAAACAAAGGAATTATGCTTTGGTTTAACAATTGATCCATTTCCAATTAAAATGCAATTTAGAAAGAATAAAATTCTCAAAAAAGCAAAGCTGTCATTTTAGTATTAACTTTTATTATGTAGTATTAACTAACTTTATTAAGAATGTCGACTTTTAACAAGTTTCTTGGATTGATTCCTTTTGCAGTTGTAACATGATATTAGTTGCAGTAGTTCTACTGTAATTAGGACTGGTTAAATTAACCAGTAGAGACAGAATTTCTTCTGGTTCTTTTAAAATGTAGGAACACGAGTTTGTAATTGTGGGCCATGACCATTACACCTCGAGTGTAACATGACCACACACCTCGAGTGTAACTTGCATACCACAACTTGTAAGAAAAAATAACAATTGGATATTTGCTCTGTTTGTTTTAGATCCGATCAGACGAGGAAACCAATACAACAATACGGTACTCTCTGGAAGGCCCTGGAGCAACTGAAGATCCAAAGGGATTATTCAGAGTGGATGAGAATGAAGGCACAGTCAAGATCTATGGAATCTTGGACAGAGAGCAAACTGCTTCCTTCACAGTGAGTGTATCCAGAAAACATCGTAGCATCTTTAATGACTATAACAATAATGAAGTTGATGTTTACTTTGATACAGCTCAGTGCCAATAAGATGTTGGTGAATATAACGGGAAAAACAGGATATTTGATTTAACCAAATTGTTTAGTTGAATTTTAGTTTGGTGTAATAAATACACTGTATTGCCAAAAGTATTTGCTCACCGATCAGTAAAAAAACCATGTCATATAATTTTAACTTCACTGACGGACAACGTTGCTGTGTCAGTTTGCCTGCTTCATATCAGTATGTCATGTTGGAATGAAGCCTGTTCATCCTGTGGACAACAAATACAATGAAAGAAAATTGGTGATGGAATTTTCAGTTGTTCACCCTCGGATGGGAGCAGAGGGAGTAGAGTGTGGTTACAGACTACATCATTGTAGTGAGTGTGTCATCATCAAGTGTGTGTAAGATTCCTCAGAAACCACAGAATGAAGCACCCTTCCTGGGAAAAACAACTTTCAATAGAATTTGATATAAACCTGCTGTATGGGGTTTACTTTAAGAATGTGTAGAAATGCTAAATGCTAAATATTTCTTTTATCTTGATAGCCGTCACTGAAATAGTTGCTCCATAAAATAATGTTTTGATAACTGTCCATGGCTTTGTAATCAGCAACTACAAATTTCAACACTTACTGACTGTGGTAGCAAATTTGGAAATGTCTCCACAAGGAGAACGCCGCCCTCACCTGTCTGTCACTGATATTGGGTGTGCACATAGAGGAGGAAGGGTTAGGATTTTTGCACTACAGAATTTTGCAATTCGCCCCAGAATTTTGCACTACACCAGCTTGTGGCTCTGTCTTCTGTAATGTGCCTGTGTGGCCTGTGCCAGCACATGGACTGTGGTTGTAGTGGTACGTTCCAGGCAGATTGCACTGGAGTGGTACGTTCCAGGCAGATTAAACTGGAGTGGTACATTCCAGGCAGATTGCACTGGAGTGGTACGGTCCAGGCAGATTCCGCTGCCACTCCCCTACCAGCTGCAGATGCTTGGGGAAATCCTCCACACTCTTAGACTCCTTTACTTGTCTTCAGTCTCAATAAAGATCTATCTATCTATCTATCTATCTATCATCTATCATGTTAGGGATAACAGTACCACATTATATGCTAAAAACAGTGGTGCTGCACAAAATTCTGGGGCATTGTGGAGGACTTTTTAAATAATAAAAAAAATAATAGTAATAATAAACTATGTTTGTATATCACTTTCTTAAACATGGTTTACAAAGTGCTTCACAGAAAATCAAGGATAATTAGAGAGAATACAAAGAAGCTTATTGCATCCTGAAATCTATCACCTCAGCCAGGTATTTGCCAAAACTGAACAGAAGAGGCACTTTTCCTGAGCGCCACTGGGTCTTCACAGAGTGAAATTCTGTGTGTCTTGTCTTTTAGCTACAAGGGGTGGCCAAGTTCTTGAATGGCGAGCGGGCTGAGAAAGACATTGAGTTGCACGTTGTGGTTCTGGACCAGAATGACTGCCCGCCTGTGTTTAACATTCAGCCAGTCGGTGCTGTTCCAGAGTTAAGTCCCGCAGGTATAAGGATCCTTTGCTTCTCTGATATGTTGGGACAGTGGGCCAAGACAATTATTCATGTTTTACAGGTTTTATTTATGGGTTATTTTTGTTTATTAATGTTTTTATTAATAAAATGGAACTATTTATTATTTTAAGACCATTATATTATGAGTTACTTAATCTCTCATTTCTCAAGGAACCTATGTAATAAATATCACCGCCACTGATGCAGACGAACCAAACACACCCAATTCGTTGATCACCTACAGCCTTGCCAAGCAGAATCCACCAGCGCCCAGGATGTTCAGAATTGATCCACAGTCTGGTAGGATCAGCGTCAACCTGAACACTTTGGACCGAGAGGTGAGTGTCTGTCCTGCTGTATGTCTTTACTGCCCCCTGCTCCTGCCCCCTGTTCCTGAGGTAGATCAAATCTGGTTAGTAAAAGTTAAACTTTATAAGTCATTTACTTATGTAAACCTGAAGCAGAATTTAAATACGCTCACCAGCCACTTCATTAGGTACACCTGTTCAACAACTCATTCGTGCAATAATTTAATCAGCCAATCACATGGATCCATCCTGCCTTGTATCAAAGGTTCAACCTGGTGGTGTAATAGTGTGGGGGATATATTCTTAATACCACTTGAGTGTCATTTAAATGACATGGCCTACCTGAGTACTGTTGCTGACCATGTCCATCCCTTTATGACCGCAGCAGATCATCTCAAACTGGTTTCTTGAACATCACAATGGGCCCACTGTATTGAAACGGCCTTCGCAGTAACCAGATTTCAATCCAATAGAGCACCTTTGGGATGAGGTGGAACGGGAGATTCGCATCATGGATAAGAGCTGAAAAATCTGCAGCCTCTGTGTGATGCTGTCGTGTCAGTTTAGACCACAATGTCTGAGGAAAGTTTCCAGACCCATTTTGAATCTATACCGCAAAGAATTATGGGAATTCTGAAGACAAAAGGGTTCCTACCTGGTACTAGCAAGGTGTCCCAAATTAAGTGGTCAGTGAGTGTAAGTTATGTTGAAGTGAATCAAGTCAAGATAACATGTAGAGATGCACAATATGTCATCAATGCAAAAATGTACCCATAATCCTGTGCCTTTTAAGTCTATGCATCAAGATCTCTGACTTAGTCTCAGGAAAACAGTGAATAGAGGTCATTAAAATTATTATAAAATTAAGATACTGTTATTGAAGATGGGAACCATATAGATACTGTACTCTAAATACAGATGGTACATAGCTAAGACCGGTTTGCTTCATAGTGGGTGTGTGAAGTGTGAAAAGCACATTCCTTTATTTTCGCAGGTACAAGAGAAATACATTCTGATTATTCACGGCACAGACAACGGGCCTCAAACGAGAAACACAGGCACAGGCACTGTGACCATCAATGTGCTTGATGTCAACGACAACATCCCCATCTTAGAGAAGGGCTCTGTAAGAGGCTTGGTTCCCTTTAGCCTTTGACATTATTTTATGTTTGCTTCCTTTATAACAACACTACTATTATTATTATTAATTACTATTCATATTAATGAAGCTCTAGTTTTAAGCATTTTACTACCACACACACATATTGATGAAAAATACTTTAGTCCTTACTGTGTTCCAGTCATGTTTTATTAATGCAGTACATGCTACAGTGCCCTCTTGTGGAGGAGCAGTGTCTAGACAGGCACAGACGTGCATGGGTTAACTCATGGCTGTGTGACTCCTGTACATACGTATCCCCAGACTGACTCACTGCACAGAACAATCTGCACACGACAGGGTGTTACATTCCCTATATACCGTACTGTCTTAATTACTGCATATTTATCATGTGACATACATGGATACATGTAGTTTTACATTCATATGTATCTTATTACGTTGTAACAGTCTTCTTTACGCTTGCTTACTACACAGTCAGCATTCATATGTATCTTATTACGCTGTAATAGTCTTCTTTATGCTTGCTTACTACACAGTCAGTATTCATATGTATCTTATTACGTTGTAACAGTCTTCTTTACACTTGCTTACTACACAGTCAGCATTTTACTACATTGCAACAACTGTCTATGTAACAGCTAAAATCTACATGTTTTAACAATCCTAAAAGTGTGTGTGCACAGGTTTATCAGTGTGTGTTTGGGTGTGTATGTCTTGTGTGTGTGTGTGTATGTGTGCGTGCAGTACGAGGCCAGTGTGGAGGAGAACACAGTAAATGTGGAAGTGGTGCGTATCAGAGCCATTGACATTGATCAGGTGAATACAGACAACTGGCGAGCTGTGTATACGATTATCACAGGTAATGAAGCAGGTTACTTCCACATCACCACTGACCCCATCACCAACGAAGGCATCCTGGTGACTACGAAGGTAAGACACCTGAGCTAAATCACAAAATGGTCAGATACGGTAATGAGCATTTAATACATATTCAACATAGTTTAATGAAGTCATCTGTGAAACACTTTAATTTTCTATCATTTGATCTGCTACCACTGATCATCTGAAACATAGAAACTTTATTACAAAACCACATGCACATAGCACTCAGAAATCCAAAACATTTATAGCATTTATTAACTAAACTCATAACCAATTTGATATGAATTTGATAGCATTTTCAGCCTATATCTATGAGATTTATATTTTCTTTTTCTCACTAAGATCTTTTATATTTCACTTTTATGATTGCTTCCATCAAAGGAAATCGACTATGAGGAGATGAAGGAACTTAACTTGAAGGTGGTGGTTTCTAACAAAGCAATGTACCACTCTTCAGTGGTGATCAAAGAGCCCACTGTCTACCCGATTAAGATCAGAGTGCTGAACGTTCCTGAAGGTCCGCGCTTCCAGCCCAGCGTCAAGGTCATCTCCATCTCAGAGAACCAAAAAAACATCGACTTGAAGATGGTCATAACCACCTATGAGGCTCTGGATAGTGACACGCTCCAGACAGCCACCAACGTCAAGTGAGCACATCATGGTTCTCTGTCACTGTATTCCAGTGTGGCAGCAGTAGGGCTGGGCAACAGGTTGGAACTAAGATGAACTACGTCACATTTGTTCTTGTTCGTGGGTATTTGTTCCTTTTAGAAATGGACTGACTTCATGTTTCCTTAAAAAATGGTTAAAGAAAGCCAGTGAATAACAATGGTGTCACATTGTCAAAAGCTCTCAGTGTAACAAGTAGCAGACTAGATACTAGCCTGTTATGCCAATAATTCAAGAGTCAATTTTGGAATTTTTTGACAAGAATTGAAAAGAACCAGATATCACAGAAAACACATTCTATGTATTAAACAAGTCAATATTTCCCTACAGTTTAATGTTTTCCTTGAAATCTCGTAAATCAACTTTGTAGAGTAAGTCTGTAATGCGTCAGGAATACCAAGGCGCTTTCAGGTGAGCTTTGAGCAGAGTGGGTTTACTGAGAGCAAGGAGAGTGAAGGAGATCCACACAGGCAAGGGTTAAAACCAGGGTTAGGGTTTGGGTAAAGGCAAAAACTTGCCAAAGGCACAAAGGGATAATCTAAGACCAGTCCAAAATACAAGCAGGGTTAAATATACCATGTGGACAGTCCAAAGAAATCTGCTCAGTAATGCTTTTTAAACATAGGCATTACCTCACAACCAGTAAATACAGAAAACAAGTTTATATGTACAGGTTAATTAAGAGCAGGTGAAACTAGTCAGGATTTGGGAGATGCTGATGTCCTGTGGTTTCTTGGTACATCATGGGAAGTGGAGTTCTGTGTAGCAGGGCCATAGGACAGCATGACAAAGAGAAGCGCACATCCAGAAGGGAAGAGCACATCCAGAAGAGCATAAGCAGAGCTGACACTTGTTTCCAACTGTCGATTGCTTTATACTAAACCAAACCACGTGTTACAGCTTCTGATGTGACAGGGAGTGAATGACCTACCATCAGACTGTGAGCAGGGGAGACGAGCAGGTTCTGTATCAATTATGAAGTTATAAGTTAAGAGATGAGCAGGTTCTGTATCAATTATGAAGTTATAAATTAAGAGATGAGCAGGTTCTGTATCAATTATGAAGTTATAAGTTATGTCTGACTGGTTTAACTCGGTATGCGCAGGCTATGACAGAAGAAGGACGATACTTCGTGAAGACAACAAAAGTCTTAGTGATCACTGCTCTTCTGTTTTGCAGGTATTATAAAGGACGAGATGTGGACAACTGGTTGAACATTAATGAGAAAACGGCAGAGATCAGACTGAACAAAGTTCCAGACCGTGAGTCGAAGTACCTAAGGAACGGTACATACTACAGCCAGATCATCTGCATCACTGATGGTGAGTAAAAGCCAAAGAGCACAAAGAGTTTGGATACCAGAACGTGGATTTGCCCCTATATTTATGGAAAATAGCTATAATGTGAATGAGTAGGATTGGCTGTGTGTATTCATGTGTAAGTACATGTGTTCAACGTTGGTGTTACAGTGATGACTAGGCACACGTGCATTTGTACCTGTCTTCTCTGTTTTGGAACATAACACAAATAACTGCGTTGTTTTTGGCAGAACATCCATCCAAAACTGCAACAGGGACCATCGCAATCCAGGTGGAGGATTACAACGACCACTGTCCAGTTCTGACCAGCACGGCCCAGACGCTCTGTTACGAGGACAGTGTGGTGTATGTCACTGCCGTGGACGAAGATGACTTCCCAAACGCCGAACCTTTTGACTTCAACCTCGTTACCACAGATACAAAGGAGAAGTGGAACATTGAGCGTCTCAATGGTTAACAAAAACAAAAACCTTAACAGACCTTATTTTTAAGACTCTTTGTCACCACTTAGCTAGCTGCATGTCATAGAATAAAGTTTTCTCTTTGTTCAGACATGATTATTTATCTTCTGTTTAGGATTTAAACACAAGATAATTTGATAAACTATGAATTGGAATATTACAAATATTCCTAAAAATCTTTGTTTATATTTGTTTGTTCTCTTTTTTCCAGACACGACGGCCATCTTGCGAGCCCTGGAGCGGCTGTGGCCGGGACATCACACACTGGCGCTGAAGGTGCGTGACCAGCAGGGTAAGCTGTGTGACGTGCAGCAGCTGCACGTGACTGTGTGCACGTGTGACAAAGCCAACGTGTGCAGGGCCCAGCAGCGTAGGACCTCTGACGTCTCGCTAGGAGCAGCCGGAGTGTTTACCATGCTGCTAGGACTGCTGCTTCTGATCCGTGAGTCTATGTTGCGCAGCACTCACACACACACTCATGCACATATACACACACACTCACACACACACAACCTGAACACGGTGACGTAGAAAGAGATTTGTCCCCCGTGTGCCCCATAGCTAGTCAGCTGTAGATTTCCACAGCTATCTGAAATTGAAAATGAAACCCTCGAGTTTGGTTATCTGTGAGCTGCTCTTCTGTCAGTCTGAGTGCTGTAATTCCAAGCTCTCAGAGAAGAAGTTTATCATTTGCAGAATGGTGGTATTGCAAAGAAGTATGCACGTTTCAGCAAAAAAAACCACCCTTTAAAAACATCACACACATCAGTGTGAGTTTTCTGTATTCCCGTTGCATAATGTTTGAATCTAATGTTCACATGGATTGGACTGGCTCAGTCGGTTTTAATATCTCAACAACCATCACTGTGAATTCTGGTGCAATTCAGTCATTTAAAAATGTATTTTAAAAGCCAGTTAGATGTTATAGATAATATATTATATGCATTTATTATCTATTAAATTTTTACTAAATAGGACAGGTTACTGAATGGATGGGAAAGACACCTGCATGCTTGCAGGTTATGGGGCAGAGAGCAGAGCTCTGCTGGGTGTGGTGGGGACTGTTGGGCTGGCTGTGCAGTGAAAGCTCTTGGATGTGTCTGCAGTGATTCCTCTGCTCCTGCTGTTCTGTGTGTGCGGAGGACCAGCCGCTGTTGCAGTCTTCCAGGCCTTCCCCACGGACCAAACGCAGCATCTAATGACCTACCACACAGAGGGTGTGGGGGAGGATAAGGTAGGCCACACCGGGCTGCAACTCCATCCGCGAATGTGTTTTATGTCCTACAATAAACAACTGTATATTATATGAGTGCTATCCAACTACTAATCGATTCTTTTAAGGGTTAGTTTCTTTTGTAGCCTGTTTATTTATCTTTACTAATCCAGGGAGCCTGCTGTCTCCATGAACCTTCACTCTCCTTGTGTCCCAACAGGAAGTACCCCTGTTACAATTTCCTGTAAATGCCCATGACAGAACTAAAGTCTTCGGAGAGCTTGGAGAGCAAGAATGGGGATGGGGTTGTGGGGTACAAGAAGGCCAGCATAACATGAGAGAGGATTGGTCCTCAGGACAGCATGTGGGTGGCTGTTTTGACCAGAGGGATTCCATGGCAACCACCAGGAGACTGGGCACATTTTCAGGAATTGCACTGTCTGAAGGCTTCTTAGGCAGTTACTATTTGAAGGTTAGTATGTTCTTCTATTTGCAATCTTTGTTTATAAATGGATTTGAATACGACTATAATTGGAATACTACGGTAGTTGAAAAGTGTGTGTGTGTATATATATATATATATATATATATATATATATATAAAACAAAAAGTGCATATTTCTATGTAAATCCCAGCTTCCAGAAAAATGTTTTGGTTTGGTTGTGGTACTGGGTGTAGATTACTGCAGTGTGAGGTCAGGAGTGGTGAGATGTCACACGTACCATGTGTGAGTGGTGAGATGTCACACGTGTCACGTGTGTTATTGCAGAAAGCGATGAACATGGCAGAGCACCACTATGAGAATGAGGCCTTGATCATTTATGATGATGAGGGCGTAGCTTCTTCCATGGGCTCCTTGGAGAATATCTGTGAGCATCTTCATGAGGAAGACAACCTGGCATTCCTTGATGACCTCGGGCCAAAGTTCAAGATGCTCGCCGAACTCTGCTGTGGATCAACCATCGAGTCCCAGGTCATCACTGCCATCAAGCCTCCCCCACCAAAACCAGTCGTCAGACCATTTCCGTCTGGAGGCTGTATTGACATGAGGGAGGAAGGCGGGGCACACAACGAGGCAGGAAGCTCCGCCTCCGCTTCTGTCTCTACCTCCAAGTCCACCTCTGCCACTCAAATCGCAGCCACCGATTATCACAAAAGCAGCAGTGCGTCATCGGCAACCATGCTCGCCCACACCACCCAGATGCCCGGCCACACCCTGCTCCTCCAGCAGCCGGCTATGTACTACACCTCTGCACCCCTCTATGTGGTGGAGCAGCAGGCCTGCCCCACCCTGCTGGTGGCCACCGGGCCAGCCCTGGGCCTGCAGGAGAACGTGGTGCTGGTAGACCAGAGAGACGCAGGCGTGACCCTCCCCGCCCCACACGCAGTGGCCACACTGGAGTTAAAGCGCACGCACGCCAACACGATGGCAGAGGGCCGGCCAGCCATGGGCACCGGCGGCTCGTTGGGACTCCCGGGCCTGGGAAGCGCTTCCGGTTCTGGGAGCGTCCGGATCGTGGAGAGCGAGCGGGTGCAGACTGCCGAGCCCCTCCGGATTATGCAGAGCTCTTCGCACTCCAGCTTGAGCATGAGGAAGAGCCTGCAGGCAGGTGTGCACAGCGGGGTTGCTGCTGGGCTGCGGGATGCTTCCACATCACAGAAAGGTCTCACTGTGACGCAGCAGGATGCAGTGCTTATGGCTGTGCCACACGACGGAGCTCACCAGCATGTGCGGGAAGAGAGGGTCTCGGTAGTTAAGAAAAGCTTTCAGTCCGTGTCCACCTCCTAGACAACCCCATATTGCTTTCATGCATTCTTCAGGTTGTGTTCTGACATGTATGGCGTCCTGTGTGAAGTACAGCATTGAGCAGGCGCTCCAGTAGTGTAAGCACTGAAAGAAGAAACTTTTTAAGAGCATGATTCCTATACTTAGATAAGGTCATTCATACATGTTTAAGCATTTCATGAAACAACATCATGTGTGTATCAGAAACCAGTAAGTAAACAAAGTCACTCTTCATTTCTAAGACAACAATTGATAATAGAGGGAACTGGATTTTTCTGTATTGCTTGCTGTATTTGAATAATTGATGTATTAGAATAATTATATGATAGAATTCCCCACACAAAAGTGTCTATTTTTGCACTCCAGAGATCTAAAAAAAAAAAAGCTGAAGTGAAAGAAAATCTTCAGCTGCTGTGCTCTGGTGCCTCCAACTGACAGATCAAACTGGAATTTAACAAAAGTTCTTTTTATGAAGTATGGATGACTTTTCTTCGTGCTGAACAACACTGGCTTTGAGTGCAGAAGAATTGAGTGTATTGATTTGAATGTACTGATTTGAATGTATTGATTATCACTACTGAGCACATTTCATCTTGGTGAAGTAGTGTGTTGGTGTCCTCTTCAGACAGAAAACGTGATTTTCATTCAGAACAATACCTTGTGTTCTCTTCTGTTCTTCTTACATATTTTGCAGATGTTAGCCATGTGTGCAAATTCCTTTCCTACAACCAATTGCAAATCCATAATCTATCTTTACACACTTTATCAGTATGTGATTCAGTCATGTGATTCTCCATGCACTCTAACTAGAACACTGGAACATCTAGCATTGTGGCCGCACTAATGTCACTATTGTAAATGCAAATAATTTAATTGCTTTAGGAGATTTCTAACTGAAAATTATAAATTTGTTGTATGTGTATATTTAGATAACTGTGTTTACTGTGTGGCTTGATATGTTTCCTCTGAATGCTATGATAATATGTGTTTAGAGTAACAGTTGTATTCTGGGTGGTGAACTAGTGCACTGCAGGAGTGGTTGATGTCTGTTTGTACAGTATGTAAGAATGGTCACTTAAATTTTGTTGTTCTAACAAATTGGCAAGTTGTTCTTGCCAAAAATGGATAGAATTATCAACAGGACTTTCTGTTTCTAAAATAGATCTGAACCAAATAAATAGAGTATGAACGTTTGTGATTTACACACATGCTCTTTGTTAAAAATTTGAGAATTTTCTTCTAATTTAAAGAGTTCATGTAGGACCTTCTACTAGATAACAGTTCTGCAAATGTTAACAACAATATGAGTTTGATCATTATTTCAAAGCTGGTTATTAACACTAAAATAATCAATTCACTGTACTTTTGGATTATCTTGTGTATGTTTGATTTGTTTTAGAAAATTGTCAAAAAAAGCAAAAATATATTTCTGTACTATGTAGTAAATCAAACAATTCCCTTAAATAAAGGACATTTTGTTGTTCTTGCTTTGACTTATCTGATGTGCAGTGTATTTAAAATTAATAGTAATACAACAATACAATGTAGATGTATAAATTGTTGATTGCTGTACAGTCTATGTTCCATTTGGCATTATCTTCACCAAGACCCAGATTAAGTCTAAGTCTAATCTAAAAAGAATGCTGAGTGGGAATATTCCCTGTGTGTCTGGGAAAATGGTCCTATTATTCAATATTTTGTATTAAAAACTCAGCTATATTTACAAGCAGTGTGCTTTCTTGTGTTATGGAGGATTGTGGGTATCATCCATGCTCCTTTAGCTTTTGAGGTTCAAAGCTGATGGATGATGGAGCACTAAAATCATTTGTACCGTGTGAAAATATATCTTCATTTCCATTCGCTTCATATTGGATTATTAGCCATGGTCCATTACCCATCAGCCATGGAGGATATTTAATGGCTAATAAAGACTCTGCATTGACCGTTGTAGTTTGTGGTTTCTGTGTGGCCAAGAGCCTAATAACAGAAGAAAGGGAGAAAATGCCATTGTTAAGAGTTTTAGTTAATTTACTGCTGTATGTGATAATTCAGCATTGGGGATTTTGCTGTGTACAGTCTAAGTCTTAACCGCAATATGCCACATGGTTATACTGAATGTCCACAGGAAGCCATACTGCTGCTGCATTTCGAATGATCTAAACCAGAAGTTTAAAAGCTCAATCTGTCTTTCATTAATAGTCCTTAAAAGTGTCATGTGAGGTCACCAGAGAAGCATCTCATGTTTTAATGGTGACATTTATGTAATGATTCCATGTGCATGTGCAGCTGACTCCCATCTTCTTTGTGTTGTCTACTGCTTCCCCAGTGGCGTTTGTATGCTGTGACTCATGATGTCTAGGAGTCCTCTGGCAGACACCCCACTTCCTGCCCGTCACTTGTGTGTGTGTGTGTGTGTGTGTGTAATATTGGGTACCAAATGCTGAATGTCCCTGTAATTTCAGATGCGTCGGAGGTAGTGTGGGTGATGGGGCATGAGCCCAAAGCCTGTCAGATTAAGCCATAACCATCTCCAAGAGTCCATTTTGTATCTCACAACTTCTGTTTGTAGGACATAACTATTGTCATCATGTTTGCTGAAAGCCATGCAGTAGGTCTGGGGAAGTGCACTACAGAACTGTAGGCTATCAGGTAAAAGCCATGACATCTGTTCCTATTGAGGTTACACTATTGAAAACAGCAACAAAAAGTTCAGAATGAAGACATACAAGTATTTAATTTTATATTTAACTAAACAAAATGTGATCTCGATTGCTTTGGTGCTTTCTACATTATCTACAAACACCATAAATAGCATGGGTTACAACTGATTTTTTTCGTATAATATAATGTTACAGTTTAAAATGAAAATTATCTTTATTCTTCATCAGTTAGTAAGGCTTATACTGCCCTCGTCTGGCTAAACAGGTTACTACAAACGAAGATAATGAAATTCTTTTCATATGAAGAAAATTTGCCGTATTGATTTTGCTATGTAATGAAACTATTTCATCTTTGGTTTACTGAAATGTTTCATTTATTGAATACCAAATATTTATACTGACGCTTTTGTTGTAAACTCGAATTCAAACTGACCCTAGTTAGACTGGAATTAGGGCTATACGTTTATTCAATGTCCGAGCTACTTCAGTAAACTCATCAAAGAGCTTTCTGAAGTTTTGGGTTGGTTTTTTAAAAATACAATAAGAAAAGGCCATAAATTAAATAGAATGGCAGCTCTTGTGTAATTGGATGGCTAATAATAGGCAGTCTAATAATGAGTATGATATGCAGCCTAAATGGTTATAGAAATAAAAACAACTTTGGGTCAAATTTTGCAACGATGCAGTCCGCAGCGATGTAGCGAACACTCTTGGCTTTAGCTGACGTTTAATAATGTAGAAGTTCAATCAACTAAATCAATGTTTCCATCTTTAATTAGCCAAAACACCCCAAACTCGTTAGTCTTGATTCAGTTGATCTGTAACGTTAGACTATGTCTATAGCTCCTGCTTACATCCCGGAAATACGTCGTGTGGATTCTCTTTCTTCAAAAACATCTGCTGGATTTATTATCTTAACGCCAGCGGGAGACGCAAGATTCTCCTGCTCCGTGAACGATTATCTTACTGTAATCGGTGGCAGCTGGCAGAACAGAGTGGCTCTATGAAACGAACTTTAGCGTGGTGTAGATCTTGCTTTCTGTAGTTTGCCTTTGAAAGGACAAGATAATTTGTCTTCTGCAATATTCTGGTCGAAGGGTTGGGCGCGCGGAACGATTGAACGAGCACTTGCTGTCGCCATCACCGAGCAACCCGCGTGTCCTCCTCGCGATGGGAAACGCAGCGGCCACCAAGAAAGGCAATGAGGTGGAGAGTGGTAAGAGAACAGTTTTGTAGATCATGAAGTAATTTGGTATAAATACTCGTCGCTTACTCTACTGAAGTATATCCTGTCGTTTTATTCTCGAGCGTACGTATCTTGCTTTGCTTGTTGCGTTTTATCGTTTAAACATGTTTGTTCAAAGCTTGCTAACCCTAGCTAATTGCGCTAGCTAGCGACGCAGATGGATGGCTACCATTATATGAAAATAGCTACTTGTTTGTGTTTAACCTGTTGGTTAGCTAGCTAAAGTTAGCCACACACTTAGCTGGCTGTGTGTCTAGGTGAACGAGCTTTGCTAACACGTCTAGTTGTGAACCAAATCAACTCGACCAGAGTAGTGCTAGCTCGGCTAGCTATGCTACTACGGTTAGCTTTGTCAATTAGAAACTGTTTGCTAGCTAGAAACTAACATATTATTGGTGACTTATTATCGATCACAAGAAATCAACGAAGTGGACTATCATTGTGAATACATGGCTGTTCTTTTCCGTTTTTTTGTAGTTACAGTTTAAAATATATTTAGCCAGCTGGCTGCCCAGGTGCATTTATTCAGGGTCTCACTCACTACGACCGTGGTAGAGGGGCTCTGATGGTTAGGCCCGAAGGTGCTAGTTAGATAACATAGTATTGTTCGCTAACATAGTATAGCTGTAGACAAAACGATGCGATGAACATGCAAAACTCGCTCACTGCACAGATTTGATGTGTTCAGCTTTACTGCCTGTTTCAGCTTCATTAATACAAAAAGCTAGAGAGGTTCAACAGGATAAATTCAGATATCTAGGTAAATGAATGTGCTCATACTTGCGGATTAAGCGAGTAGCTAGCTAGCTAATATTTGCAACAGTAACTTGGTTGTTCGCTCGTATATGCAGGTCAATGCAATGTTTAATAGACTCTGGTGATGTGTCATTTTGAGATTAAAACGAGCAATCTGTCCATTTTACTAGAGTAGTCTAGGTAGTAATATGGTGTGGGACCGATGCCTAACCCTAACCCTAAACCCTAACCCTTCGCAAAACACTATTAGCGTTGTGGCAGTGTTCGTCGTCCACAGTTTGCATACGTTTGGAAAAACAGGAACGCAGTAAATCATGTTTACACATTGACTCGTACAGTCGCGCACATAGCTAGTTAACAGCATTGCACCAAATGAAGTCAATGATGTATTTGACCACCAAACAACTCAAGAATGGAACATGTACATGTTTTGGTGATTTGGTACAGCTCGTGCGTTATAAGCGCCAACTCTTTGAAGTACCGCACAATATGAAGTAAAGCGTGAGCAGACAAAATTGAATGTACAGACTGTTTCAGCATTAAACTCCGCTGCTGCTCATAGCGTTATTTGTACTTATTGCACCTGCATGCAGAAATGCAACACATGATGAACAGTGACTCCCATGTACATGTTGGATTGTGTTCGCTGTGTAATGATTGCACTTTATAATGATTCCCGTTTAGAGCAGTACCAACAGTCCTTTTCCAAGCTCTTATTGTGTTCTGTAAACGACTCTGGGGAAAACTGGGGCATAAGGCTGTAGTACTGCCCCAGTATGCTGAAGTAATGACTAATGCCCATTCATAAAACTGACTCTAAATCCAGCGGTAGCTTTATATTGTTGTGTTTATGTGCAGACACACTTCGCTATCCTAATCTTGTTCTCATGAAGGCGCTCCCCCCCACCCACACACATTGTTTGTCATTGACTTGTACAGCTTGTCATCAGATGTTCGTCAGAGGATAAGTGTGATTACGAGCTTGGAAAGGCTTGACGCAAGCAGCTTCAGGCCTGAGTGTGTGATGCCTCGACAGCTACAGATAATGGATGCGTACAATAGTGCGATAGCGTTGGGTCAAATCTCTGTAAATGTTGTCCGGTGTTGAGCCTGGATATACCAGTCGTGTGCACTGTGTCTCACTCTGTCCTTAAGTCATGTAAAGGAGGAAGTATTTTGTGCAACTTTAGTGTTTGGGCCTAGTCTATAGCAAAGAGAGAAAAAAAGATAAATAAAATTACTGGATTTATCAGATCTTTTTCCCTTAATTCGCTTTTTTTCTCTCTTTCAAGCTATGGTGGTTTAGTCCAGTGGTTTAGTCCAATTTTGTTTAATTCCATGGTCTTTGATATGACGTTGAGAAAATGACCTGTGGTGGGTGGGAGGACCTTTGTTTTGACTGATGGGCACATTTCCCTTCACGTATTTGAAGAATGTAGGGCCTCAGAAAATGTTTTATCCACTTACCAGGTGGCATCTCGCACTAGAGTTTCATATGCAGCAGGTACATGTGCATGAGAGTGAGTGAATGTACAGTGCTCATTGGTTTACTGATCAGTCTTATGGTTCCATGTTCAAAAATGTTTCTTTTTATTATGTGTACAATTGTTAGAGTGACTCCCATGAGGTGATCAAACTTCTGAGTGATGGGGAAAGAGACCTACATGTATGAATGAACGAACGAACCCAAATCAGACCTACGTTTGCCAGTGTTGAGTTGTATTATTTTTTTGGAGGGGTGTCTTGCATAGCAGAATATTTATTCTTGCATTTTCAAGAATGTCAAAATGCATGTTGGATAACCAGCTATAGCCTACATGATGGACTTTTCAAACAAAATATTTTTCTCCCAAATATCTGAAATCTGTTGTTTTTGTTCAACATTTGTCTACTCGCATGTAAACTGCTGCTGTTGTTTAGAAAACCAGGCCTAGTTTAAACTGGGTAGCAGAATTTCACATAATGTGATTATAAATAATGCAAAAAGAATTCAGAAACATCTGATTTTCTACCTCTTTGTCTGTTTTCAAGCTCTGTAGCCCAGAGCTAATATTATGCCACGTTTTGTAAGGAGGGGGCCTTGTTGGTTCCCGCCATGTCCTCACATGCTTCCAGAGAGCACACCATAAAAGGATCGGACTGTGAGCGTTCTCCTACACACGTGCATGACTTCAGCTCATCTTTAAAAAAGGAGTCATGTTTACACTTTAATTTCGCTGTTGATGGAATATCATAAGCAATTTGCAGCTAGTAAATGCCGTTCTAGATGTCATTCCATCAGTTGTTTGGGCTTTTGTGAAGAATACGGGGATCCAGTCCTCATGTTGGCTCTGTCTGTCCTCTTGAGAAGCTGTGAACGCTGTAGTAACAGGCTGGGGCTCCGTCTGCCTCTGGGGTTTGTTAAATGGGGAAAAAGTGGTGGGAGATCAGAAGAAAAGCAAGCAATGCGGATCTCCTGTGTTTTATTAGCTGTTATAACATGTACCCTAAACCTAGCTTTATTAGCTGTTATAATAGCTTATGCATGTTATGATGTAGCTTTATTTTTAATAATATTTTTCAGCCCTTATTTTATCCCTCGTCTCTTTTCGTGTTTGACTGAAAAACTAACGGCTGTAGTTTTTGTTGTATCTGATCCATGTGTATTTGATGTTGATGTTTTCATATGAAACTTTGTCCTGTCTCTTCTCCCTTTATCTCTTTCTGTGTCTTTGTCTCTTTCTTCCTGTCTGTATCTTGATCATCCCATCCGTGTGGGTGAATGCTCCTGCAAATCCTTGGTGATTTATAGAGACTTTTGGTATGACCATTATTTCATTAGATGACCACAATGACCGAAAGCGTCCCGATTGGCTCAGTTTGTTTGTGCTATTCAAAGCATGATGCTTGTTTTTGACCTAGTTAAACGATTGCCTATAATTATCATTCTTTACATCATTGGGTCATCTAAAGTATGATGTTCTATTTTGTGTGATGTGGCTTTGACATCGCTTGTACTAGTATAATACTGTGGTGTTTTTTGCTAGACTTGATTAATGGGGGGGGGTGTTGTGCATGCAGGATCACAAGTGACTCATGGGACTGCTTGAATTTGCTGTGTGAATATAGTCTATAAACTCACAGAACATTCTCCCTTTTGTTAATCCTGTGTTCCAATTTAATTACATATTTGTGTGTGTGTGTGTGTGTGTGTGTACATGCGCACACACATACATGTATAAATAACTGATCCAAATTATTATTTTTTACACAGGAACACTGTGTAAAATGGAAAGGGGGTCTTTAGAGTGGTCTCAGTGTCTCATTAGCCTTATGCTAACTGAATAGTGCTTGCCAGCTTTTGTTCATTGACTGCGGTGTTGGCAAGAACTGTTTGTGTTTTCATGTGTTAATGTTGGTCCCCTCTTACCCTTTGCAGTGAAAGAGTTTTTAGCTAAAGCCAAAGAAGATTTCCTACGAAAATGGGAATGTCCACCACAGGTGAGTGCCAGAGTTTTCTTCCTATGCATGATACAAGCTTCATATGATGGTAATTCATAGTGTTTTCAGAAACTGGGAGGCTCCCAGTATGTGTGTGCATTTTGGGAATGTGGGGAAAATCTACTTAAGTATGGAAGTTGTTGTTGTTTGTATTTGGCTTTGCTTCACACTGTACCTGATCACATAACAGTAACGCACATCTGAGAACAAACCTTGAAATGCACTTGTGCTAGCTAAGCCTCTTTAGTTCTTTTTTGGGTCCTCTTCCCAGTCTTCGTGAGTTCTGCTATTTAGGTGTAATTTGAGTTTGAGTAACTACTCTCCAGTGCTTCTAATCTTTTCGCCCACATCAGGCATTTTAAGAATAACCCACTGCAACAAGGTTACCAAATGGCTCCTTTTAGCCGTTATAAAGCCAGAGAAGGTTTGGTCATCCTTTCCAATAGACTGGCAATGTGCAGCGTTCTTGTTCTGCTTTGACCTTTTGCTTGCGGGCATGGTTGTGCCGGCTTCCCCGTAAACGTTGTTGAAAGGTGCCGTTTCTACTCCAGTGCACAAGTGGCCTGGAAGACTTCGACAGGCTGAAGACCCTCGGCACAGGCTCCTTTGGCAGGGTCATGCTTGTGAAACACAAAGGGACGGAACAGTTTTACGCCATGAAAATCCTGGACAAGCACAAGGTTCGTTCACCACTAGTGGTGCCTGGTAGATGCATGCGAGGTGCTCTTGTGCTTCAGAAGAAACCAAGTTCATTTGGTTTCCTCTGAACCAAGTAGTCTTGGTGGTACAAGCCTAGAAAATATACATGTATGATTATTTACCTCCTGCTGTTGTGGCTTGGTTTGGTTTGTTTGTTTTTGTTTTACAGGTGGTGAAATTGAAGCAAATAGAACACACACTAAATGAGAAGAGAATATTACAAGCAGTATCTTTCCCTTTCCTTGTCAGGCTGGAATATGCCTTCAGGGTTTGTTTCAGTCCTATTTTCTGCTGTGTTCATTTACACAGTTCACGTGGGTAAAGCCTATTTTATTAGTATTTATACATTTATTATTGTTTCAGGATAATTCCAATTTGTATATGGTGATGGAGTATGTACCTGGTGGTGAGATGTTCTCGCATCTAAGGAGAATCGGAAGGTTCAGGTGAGTATGGCCATGGTTGGTGCACAGGCCAGTCTGCTCATCCAGCCCAGCTGCTATCTCATGTGCTGTTAGTGAAGTTCACTCAGGGCTTAGTGAACTACAGCTGGATCCTCAAGCAGCTGCTTATAAGTTCAAATACAGCTGTACAAATACTCAAGGTTTCTGTCATGATAAATCTGCATAAGATCAAAATGCATTACGATTGTTCAGTAGGCACTGAAACGTCTTAGGAAACAATGTCCTGCAAGTCTTTAGCATATGTACCATTTGTGTCCATATGCCAATGTTGGCTGCGCTGGCTCTGTGCCTGAGTCTGTCCCGTTCCTCTCTACAGTGAACCCCATGCGCGCTTTTATGCAGCACAGATAGTCCTGACCTTTGAGTACCTCCACTCTCTAGACCTCATCTACAGAGACCTGAAGCCTGAAAACCTGCTCATCGATCAGCATGGATACATACAGGTAACCAGTGCCAGCAGCTGCATACTGATTTCACAAACAGCAGACAATTTTTTTTTTGTTTTTGTTTGTTTTTTGGGGATACTGTATACAAAAGAGGTAAAAGGAGCCGAAACATCCTTTATTTATTAGTTTGTTTATTCATTCACCTCTGTGATTATTTATTTATTCATGACGCAGCATTATTGTCGGGAATGTCTTGTGCGCCTCAGGTCACTGATTTCGGCTTTGCAAAGAGAGTGAAGGGCCGGACCTGGACATTGTGTGGAACTCCGGAGTACCTGGCACCTGAGATCATCCTCAGCAAGGTAGGACCAGCAGCTTCATCAACGCATCTATCACAAGAGACCAGTCTGACGATGGTGCTGGGCGACTGTGGCAACGTTTCTGTTCATTTGCGCAGGGCTATAACAAGGCCGTGGACTGGTGGGCACTGGGAGTGCTCATCTATGAAATGGCGGCTGGCTATCCCCCGTTCTTCGCAGACCAGCCCATTCAGATCTATGAGAAGATTGTGTCTGGAAAGGTACGGGTGGGTCCCTTCTGTGCTGGTCGCGCTTTCCTGATGGAAGCACGGGTTTGGTCTGGTCGGTTTGATGTACACCTCACGGAGGACTCTTCTTTGAGGAGTTATCCTCCTCTTGCCACTTTACTGGCATCAGTATCTAGAGAAGAAATCTTCTACAGATTTTTCAACACTATTATGTCCTTACCACCCAGGTTTGAATTCAAAGGCTGGGAGTATTGCATGAACCCTAGATGGTTGACTCTGATTAGAAGAGTATCCTGCCAGATGTACATATAAGTATAGTGGTCACCTGTCAGGGAAAAAAGCCCATATTCAAGTCAAAGAGTTGAATATTGGCTGAAAATGGGCTTTCAGCAGTGTCATTTTGAAGCAGAACTGTTATTTAAGTCGATGTTTATGGGAGCCGCCAGAGTTGCATTCTGTGTTGTTCTGAGCACAAGCGCCCACAGTTGGAACACCAAGATATTCTAGATCCATGGAGAAACAAGGAACATTGTGGAATTTTCCTTTCATGAAAGGACGGGCAGATTAATATATCTGTTTAACATAAAGGTCTACAGAACAGCACACTTGTTCATGAAGAGCACACTCGAGCCAGTGTGAGCTGTAGGTTTGGGGCACACCAAAGCATTTTAAAGATGCAGGCATAGCCACTGTCCACCCTCGTGTCTGACTGAACTCTGCCTGAGGGGAAAAAAATCCTACATCATGGGGTTTGTGTCCTGCAGGTCCGATTCCCGTCTCACTTCAGTTCGGATTTGAAAGACCTGCTGCGGAATCTGCTACAGGTTGACCTGACGAAACGCTATGGCAACCTCAAGAATGGCGTCAGTGACATCAAGAACCACAAATGGTTTGCCACGACAGATTGGATCGCTATCTACGAGAGGAAGGTTGGTTGGATCTCATGCGAAATGAATTCGGTATTCTCCATAAGAGAACTAGTTCTATCTTGGCCTGTTGTCTGAACATGGCCTAAAACATTCTAGCTATTCCAATCTCTCAAATGTCTGAAAAAGATGCCATTTCCTGAATGACAAAAATAGAGTGTAAGCGTTTTGGAACCTCTTTATTCTTCCAGTATCATTTCATTATAGATCTTGAAGTCATGGTTAGTAATGATGACACTAGAACTGCTTTCAGAATCAAGTTTCCACAGACAAAGATGTTGCACACATCTTCCTTTAGGCAAACTCACAACAGCTCTGTTTACACCCAACCTAATGATCCATCTGTTTTAATGAAAATTAACCTTCATGTAAACATCTGAATTGAAATGGAGTAAGCCAATATCCTGGTCATAAAACCCAACCTGTGTTTCACCCCTTCTCCAGGTGGAGGCGCCCTTCATCCCAAAATGCAGAGGCCCCGGCGACACGAGCAACTTTGACGACTACGAGGAGGAGGATATCCGTGTATCAGTTACAGAAAAATGCGCAAAAGAATTTGCAGAGTTTTAGTTGGGACACAGAGCTATACGTATGCATATATACGTATATGTATTTATATAATATTGTGTGTGTGTGTGTATATATGTATATATGAGTGTGTGTGGTGTGAGAGACTGTGAACGTATTAAATGCGTGCAGGTGTGTGTGTCATGCAAATGAAATAAGGGGATCTTTGCACTCTAGACTCATGGTGATAGAGCAGAGTCAACATCACCAATCACCGTTACACCACAGCTCATTCATTCCATCAGGGGCAGCGAGAAATCAACAAGACTCCTGTGCTTAAACGGCACTTAACGTTACACGTCATACCAAACACTTCACTCCTCCATCTAAGAACCAACCCTTCCTCCCCCCCTGTGTGTGTGTGTGTGTGTGTGTGTGTGTGTGTGTGTGTGTGTGTGTGTGTGTGTGTGTGTTTCTCCCTGTTTTTAAAAGGTGAATGGAAGAAGGTATTATCCAGTGTTGAAGGCTAAGACTTGGTGATAAAGAAATTCAGAGGCCAACGTAACAGTGTGTCAATGTTGCATTGCATGGTGCCAGCTGGAGGACTGCCAGAATCCCATGGTTGTGATTTGAGAGATAGATGTTGCCTGTAGCGTTCAGCAGATTTGTCTGTTACATGTCTGTTTTGCTTTTTGTTTTTATTCTGAGTAATGACGAATGTTTTCTTACCTCAAACTAGACCTCTGACCACTTCTTGGCCAGCTTTCCGAGGCTAAACTTTTTTCTTGCGCGTCTGTCTTGTTTTTGAAAGGGTTTTTACTCCAAGCAGTGTGAGTGTTGAAAGCATGACCAAAACTGTTGAGCTGCAGGTGGCGCTGGTGGAGATCTTCACTGATGGAGATCATCTTCCAGACTTTTGCCTCAGAATCGCCCAGCACTGCTGAGCCTGCAGAACATCGAGTGGAGAACTGATCCTTATGCAACCGTGTTCCAGTGGAAGGCCAGCTTGACCACACTGAGCCGCTCCATGCATCCTGACACAGTCTGGCCTATTGCCTTATTTGATCAGTGCATAAGATAGTTTTATTTTTAGTGTATTTCAGTTGTTTGAAGTCCGTGTAAAGCGGGAATCGTGACACATTTGTTTTTCCATGATGTGACTTATTTCTGAGTGAGACAGGAATTAATATTGTGTGGTGGGACTTAGTTTTATTCATTGGGATTTGATTGATTCAACATATTGTTGATTAATCTCCTCACTCCCACCCCTAGCTTTGATGTAGCCAGAAATAAGATGATGTCTTCGAACTGGGCAAAGTCATTGTATTTTGCTAGATTAAAGAAAAGATGAGACTTTTGTCTTTTAAATGATAGTGATTTATGCACAATGTGACCAGGAACATGAGCTAACTAGGTAAAAGGTCAATTTTGCTTTTAACATGTCTTTAAACAAAACATTTCCTCTTAAACTTTTCTGAAAAACATTTAGTTCAAAACATTTCAAATTCAAATGGGTAGATAATTTTATTAAGAACATCTGCACAAATTTCTAACATAGATCTTGGAATGGCCTAGTTTCTAAAAGCATCTAGTGCTTAAGCTAACAAATTTCTCAGTATTAAATCTTTTGAACTGATAATGCTGCAGTTTTGGATATTTTTCAGTTCTGTTCCAGAAATGTTTGGTTTCCAGAACAGAATGGAACAGATCCAAATTGTATGCTCAGAATCGATCATTTTTAAGTTTTTAAACTGTCAAATGTCACTGTTTTGCAAAGATCTTACCAAACTTGTGGAACTTGAAGTTCCCTGCCCACATTTTTGCTGTTAAATTTATGCCCCTCCCCTCCATAATACAGTGTAGAGGGGCAATTAGATTTGCAAAGTGATGTTTGATTTTCAAGGTACATTCTCACAGACACCTTTTAAAAACACTAAAACAGACTGAGGTTTGATAACTTCTTTGTATCACAATTCTGTTATTCTGATGAGGCATATGCATTGTTTTTATTTATACACGCACTAGAGATGCTAATAAATTTTATTTTTAAAATTGCTTGCCTAGTCATTTTGTTTTGTCTGAAGCTCTTACTCCCATATTTATATATTTTTAAATGTAAATAAATCTGGAGATTATTCCAAGCGAATAGCTGCAAGATATTGAAGTATGTAAGAAAAATTGTATATATTCTAAAGCACAGCATAAAAAACTTAATGATAATAATTGAAAAAGAACACTGATCAAAATTGGAGAACACAGGTATCGGGTATCTAAAAGTTAATGTTAATCTGGCACCTAGTGATAATTTCCTTAATTATCTATCAAACCCTATTTAACTGGCAAACTTTCCAGTTTTCACTGACTTTGCAAAAATGGTGAGTCATTCCAAAGTGATTGGAACCCTTTCGGCAGGAGGTTGTCCAAATGAAGGCGAAAGGGGTGACCCTATCAGCGATAGCTAGGGTTGGAGAAGTTGGTTGTTCCAAGTCTGATTTCTAGAATATTGCATCTTTATGAAATCACAAACTCATTCAAGTCCCCCAAGAAGGCTGGTTGTCCATGAAAGACAAAAGGTGGAGGAGGAAGTGTCATGGTTTGGGGAATGTTTTCGGTAGCAGGAGTTGGACCTCTCATACGGCTACATGGAAGAGTGAATGCAAATGTGTATCAGAACCTTCTTCAACAACACGTGGTTCCTTCCTTGCGTGTATATATATATATTGTAGCCTTCGCTTCGCCACAATATATATATATATTCCAAACAGTACTGTGTATGTATATAATCACATAGCCCGACTTCACTCAGTTCACCTGTATTTCAAAAATTGTAGAGGTATATTCTATTTAGATTTGTGTTCTGTGAAGAGATATTGACAGTAACCCTAACCGTTCACAGACCGCGCTGCCCCTAGCGGAAGCTTCGCTGACACTGAAATAATTTTGTGCCAAACGAGGACCGGTAACGCGTGTCACGGTACTACATCACATGTCTTCGTTTTCGTAGTGGGATTGAAAAGTGTACAAGAAAACCAAATGGCAGGACTTGAATTGTTGTCAGACCAGGGATACCGGTTGGATGGACGGAAAGCTTCCGAACTTCGTGAAGTTCAGGCCCGCATGGGTGTATTCGGCCAGGCCGATGGATCCGCATATATCGAGCAAGGAAACACCAAGGCGCTCGCGGTGGTGTATGGCCCTCACGAGGTAAGCAGGGGAGCCACATGTTTTACGTCGCATTCCAAATACGCTGATAATCGCGCTTGTTGGTTGTGTGTCGAAAAGTGTCGAGGTGCGCTGTTAGCTACGTGTTTGTAGTTAAAAACAACGGCAACACCACCACCTTGTTTGGAGAACTCGCGGTTACGTTTAGCGCTAGCTAGTGCATAACTAACCACTAGTTTTGATGGGGAAAGTCGACGAATCGCTCGCTTTTTATATGTATGCCTGGGGTGTTTGAACTTTCACAAAACGTGCCTTTATAGCGAATTGCCTGGTGATTTGCAAAGGCGATCAACACAATCCTGCCTTTTTACTGGTTCATTTAGGGCACCTCAGGCTACACGCGTTTGTTTTGTGTCTCTGTACGGACCTTCGTGAACTACTCTTTTAGGTTCGAGGTTCCCGCAGTAAGTCGTTGCATGACCGCGCGCTCATCAACTGCCAGTACAGCATGGCAACGTTCAGCACGGCAGAAAGGAAGAGGCGACCCCATGGAGACCGCAAGTCCAGCGAGATGAGTCTACACCTGAAGCAAACCTTCGAAGCTGCCGTGCTGACGCAGCTACACCCCCGCTCCCAAATCGACATCTATGTCAAAGTACAGTAGATTTGCCACTTCTTCCAAAGTGTTCAGCGATCGTTTCCTAAGTTTTACAAGATGTAACTTTGTTCAAATACATACAATGCTCTATTTCTTAAACGTGGACCACATCACAATAATATATGAAAATATATATGTAGTCTGAATTCAAGTATTGTGTATAATTGAACTTAACTGGTCTGGCTCCAATCCTACCCCGCAGATTCTGCAGTCGGACGGCGGGAACTACAGTGCTTGCGTCAACGCGGCTACCCTTGCTCTAGTGGATGCTGGCATCCCCATGCGTGACTACGTGTGCTCGTGCACGGCAGGCTTCGTGGAGGACACCGCGCTGGCTGACCTGTGCCACGCGGAGGAGAGTGGTGGGGGCACGACTCTGGCCCTGGCCCTCCTGCCTCGGAGTCAGAGCATCGCGCTGGTGCAGATGGACGCCCGACTCCACCAGGACCACCTGGACACGCTCATGGAGGCGGCCATGGAGGCGTGTAAGGGCCTGAGCAGAGTGATGGATGGCGTGGTGCGGCAGCATCTACAGGAAGTGTCTGTGTTGAGCAGGAACTGAAGAGTCTTGTTGTGGTTTGTTGCATCTGTGCAAGTCTGCAGGTTCACTAGAACCACAGTGAACCCAGAAAAGGACATTTAACAACCTGAAATGATGCTGATGTACAGTCACTGTTGTCAGTTTGTCAGTGATGAGTCTTTTCCAATGTTTTTGGAAAAACATCAGTAGAAAACCTGTCTTGTATTTTCTCAGGTGTTCTTACAAAGTTATTATTTTTATGATGACAGTTTGAGGGGAAATCTGGATGTAGTGTGTTTGTTTTTGTTTAGTTTTTTTAACTTGATGGGTTGTGCTTTGTCTTCTTCAGTTCATTACTGCAACCTCAACACTATAAAGATTAAGAAAGTTGTGTTTCTCTTCTGATACGTCATTTCATTTGTGATCATCTCTTTACTAGTTGTCTTTTCCTTGATCAACAGTGTGTGACAGACAGAGATGCAGCAGTGAACCCAGTTTAATAATGGTGGTCGTCTTCTCATTTAGGGTTACCTCAAACTATCAGAACCTTTTCTGTTCATGTTTTGGGACAATCACATGTATTCGGGTGGTGGGGCGTCTCCTGCAGTAGAAGCCCACAGCCCATCCCGTCCCAACTCCATTACCAGCTGCAACATGATCATGTTATATCGTGATTCTCTGGTAATGTTTTGTATTGCAGTTGTTTATGTTCTAGAAATAGCAGATTATTATTCCAACACACACTAATAATTGGATCAGGTGTGAAAGTAGCAGTGTTACAGATGTACAGCTTTGTTCTGCTGTTGGTTTTCAGTTCGGTACATAAATATTAACGGATGCAATTAATAAATGCAGATAACACATGTTAGCACTACACTGGGAAAGTAGTAATAATCTGCATCTGCTGTAAAAATCAGAGTTGTCTATATTAATGAGTAATGAAAGCAGAGGCTCATGTTGGATTCCTTTACCTGTATTCAGAACTGTGTTATGGGCACAAAGCAATTTAGAAAATGAAGGATATAAACAATTTGACATGTTCATAGAGGCATTTCAATTTCAGATTTACTTCAAATATATGCCAAGTTGTTCTGACTATATACCACACAGCACTTAGACTGTGCTAAAAGCCACAGTGGTCACTGAGAGTCCATTCCAACTCCCTGTTGAACACTAACTGACAAATAGAAACACGGTTGCCTGATTTGTAATCCACGTCTCTGTGAATTGATAATTGATTTGATGGAATGAAGCAGTGGGAAGACTGAGATATTCCTGATAAAACAACAGGTGCAGATGGTTCAGTCTCCTCTGACAGGCTCTGGTACGACCACAGATCTGACCCTACATCTAGGTTAGAAGGAAAATTCCCCTGCACCCAAGCCCCTTGTGAGCATGCCTAGGGTTAGGGTGTTAACCCTCTGTGGGAACATTGGTCTTACCACTTTTCACAGACGAATAGCCATTAAAATGAACACAGTAAAAAACATCAAACAGTGTTGTGTCTAGTGCTTGAGTTGGAGCGAATAAGGATGCTGTGTGGGAAGTGACGTAATGACTTGGTCCGGATGGTACGCGGAAGTTTTTCGTCATACATTAAGAAGAGTTCAGTAAAGTTCTCCGTGTTTTGCAACTGTGTCTTTTCTCTGTCGTTTTCTCCACTACAAACACAACACAAGGACACGCCTGACTACGGCGACGAGCAGGTGAGTTTTCATTGTTTTAAACCTACAAAATCGATGCTTTCTTGTGCGATAGAAAAGGTAAATTGTGCACTTCAGTCACACTGAATGTGACAGCGCTGACTGCTCACCATGTTTGCCGAGGCACTGAATATTTAATGTTCGTTAACCTAAAACACCACATGGGTTCGTAGCAGGTAAGTGTTGGTTGGGTTGTTTTGTGCTGTAATAACTAGGGCGAAATAAACTTCAGTTTGCCTTTACACGAAATGCTTGCTTGCAGGCTCCGGTTATTTAATAATAGTAACTTATGTTAACTAGCTAGGTTGTTAGCTAAGTCTAACCTAGCTAGGTAAGTTGATTCTTTAGCTCACTAGTTTCAAAGTCGTAACCTATTTTTGTGTTTTCACACTCTGTTTATCTGTTAGTGTTCAAGAATTTGAAGACCCACCATGAAATATTAAAAAAATATAGTCACATTTTCCTTTCGCTCCGTTTTTATGGAACGATCCCGCCAATTACGCTTCATGTTTGTTATAATTGTGCTTATCAGGTTATTGGGTCTAAATATGTCCATTTGTTTGAGGCTCATGATCAGACCCTGGATGTCCTCATGAAGGGGATGCGTGTTGGGCTCCTGATTGGATATGAAGGTGTCTTGCATGATGACGTCCCTCTTGAAATCTTCAACATGGCCTTGGTGGTAGAGGAGACTGTCGTTCTTCATTCAGTCAGAGATGTGACTACTGGTTTTGCCATGTTAATGGGTACCATCTACTGCATGTTTAGTCAATTTAGTTCAAGTTTATATATCACCAAGCCTTTACTAAGGGGATTGATCTGTTAATCTGTTGAATTCCACCTATTCACAGAATAACTTTGTATAGACCCAGCAGTTAAGAAAAACTGCCAATGGCAGAAATGTTCAGAAACATGTTTTGTTTGTTTTAAAAATAATGTCAGTATCTAGAAATTAGCAGAAAATGCATTTAAGGGCACTGAGTAGAGGCAGAAACATGCTTGTTTACATATAGATGTAGAAGTAATATTTTGAATGTTTTGATATTAAAGCCATGTGAGATGTGATGTCTCTCTCACTCCCCCTCACTCACTGCCATTTTTGTCCTCTCCAATAACCACTTCAAGCAGTTTTATTCCTGAACAGCATTTATGGAACCTGTTTACGATAAATGTGTTTGACAGTGGCATTGTCTTTATTTTGGGTACCTTACATTTTTTTTTTAAAGATGAGCCAAGGTGAAAGCTTGTATGACATTTGTTCAAATAAATGTTATTAATGAACAGAAATTGTTGTGACTTGAGTCATTGTAAAGTTTAAAGAACATTGGAAGTGTCAGCACGAGACATTTAGAAATAACCTAAAAATGTAAGCATTGTTAATTTAATGATACGTTTTATTGACTTGAAAGTGTCAAAATTTGACTAAATAGTTCATTTTCAAAAATGTATAAAATAAACAAGTTGTTTTAACATTGTTTAACAAGTTGAAACAATGAATAATAAGTAGTTGAGCACTTTGTTTAACTTATTGAGCTGTTACAAAGGTTTTGTTCAAATTGACATTACTCAGCCTTTTAAGGCACAGGTGAACCGTTTGAGTTTAACCAACTTGAAATGTTTTACAGTGTAATGTATTTGATCTTTTTTTATGTACTGGCCACTTAACACATTTCTTGTTTTCGTATTGCATACTGAAAAATGGATAATGCTAAAATCAACAGTATTTACCAAATACATATGTTTAATAATTGAACTCAATAGTCCTGTAATTAATAGTATTCCAGACATGTTATCATTATATGATCATTTTAATATTCTATGAATAATTTATCAACACCTACTGTACTTTTACTTTTGCTTGTTATGCAAAGTAAATTGTACACAGGAATGGATGTTTTGCTGACCAGATGACGAGTTAATGTGCAAGGGGGGTTAGGGTTAATTATGCTGTATTATGCAACACCATATGGTGACTGACTGTGACCAGGGTTTATGATTGTGGTTGTTTGACAGTGACTAGGTTCATGATTGTGATTATTTATGACTGTGACTAGGTTTGATTGTGATTGTGATTGTTTATGACTGTGACTAGGTTTATGGTTGTGACTGTCTATGATTGTGAATGTTTATGACTGTCACTAGGTTTATGATTGTGATTGTTTCTTTGAACCAGTGAGCAGAGAGCTACTCACTCTGGTTTGTATTTTTGTTTTTATAATTTTGCAGAGTGTTTAAGTGCCAAAATCTATACACCACAAAGGCATTGAAGGTCCCTTTTTAAACTGAATAGATCACAATATCACATGTGCTTTAAACCGAATACATAACAATATCACGTGCTTTAAAACGTAACAATTCACGATATCACGTGGTTTTAAACTTAATAAATCACTATCACATGCTTTTTTGTGATTGCAGTTTTGTTTGTAGATTGGGTATGTATGTGTTCTGTGGACAGTCAAGGATTCAGGTAAGTGTGTCATGGTTTTTAATTTTGTTTTTACTGGGTTAAGTAACCACTCATAGAAAAGTGGCTTTGGTAGGGTTAGGGTTAGGGGAAAAGGGTTTGGGTTTGGTAGTTACTAGTTTGTTTGCTTGTTTCTGTTGTCATCTGTGGCCACATCAAAGTCTGGTGTGTTTGCGCTCCCTAAATCCTCACATACTGTATTATATATATTATTAGATATTGTATTATAAATTACATATCAAGGGTTAAGGTATAGAAATACAAATTGGGGGCTTGAGATAGAAGTAAAAAAGCAGGAATATAACAGTTATTGTAACTTCATTCTTTGCAGGTTGAGGCCAACATGGACGCTGATGAAGACGTAAAGCATGAGTGGAATGCCTGTTCACTGCCTTATAAGCAGTTTTCCGTATGAACCTGCTGTGGAGGTCTGCCTGCCGCCCGATGTCTCCACTCAGTCCACCCATTGAGAGAAACAGACCTGACCGCAGCAGCTGCCACATTGATTCCAGTTTTGATTCCAGTTTTTTGAGGGTAAACAAGTTTGATTCCATTTTTTTGAGGGTAAACAAGTTGGATACTTTCCTGTGTTTGAGCAAATAGCTGCCACTTTGAGCTAAAGCCTAAGAGCTTATAGTCTGTATTGTTAACCCTAACCCTAAGAGCTTATAGTCTGTATTGTTAACCCTAACCCTAAGAGTTTATAGTCTGTATTGTTAACCCTAACCCTAAGAGTTTATAGTCTGTATTGTTACAGTGCCGACTGTGTGGAAAAGCCCATAAGGGGTGTGCTCATTCCTTACTGTGGTGGACAATTACGATGTCATGAAAGTCTCAGTGCTAAGGGCTTGTGAGTTGATCTAAAGACAAAATTGAAAACGGTAAGAAAAACAAGTCAGCCAAATATTAATTGAATTTGTAAGGGAGAAGCTTTATTTCAGAACCAAAATATACAAAGCTAATTCAGTGTTGATAATGAGCATAGCTATCTTTCTAACCAAATACTACTAACTGGATAGCAATGAATACAATTTGACGTGTCTTATAATTTTGCTGTTTCTAAGGTTAATTAACCTAACACTCAAGGAGATAATAAGCAGCATTTTTCCCATTAGTAGCAAAATTAAATTAAAGTTTAACAGAGATGACACAGTTTCGATGTTATTGCATAAATATATAAGGACAAAATAGGCATAAGCAAAATATCCACGCCCTTATCAGCAATCACCCTGTTGCACCAGGTCTGGGCCCAGAGGAAAATAACTGAGGGAACACTGGATATAAATGGCTTTGCCCATATCACTACACTATGCGAACCATAACCATATGCATGCTGGCAATAAACTACTTTGGGGCTATTGTAGCCACACCCACAGGCAGTTATTCACTTATTCAATTCAAGGCAGACATAAGGTTAGGCTTAAGACCTTTTAAAGTTATCTAGACCTTAACAACCTCCAGTGATTATAGACATTGATTTTGATTTTTTCCTTCATATGTCAACAAACTTGTTTGGAAATTTTGCTGTAATTAAACCACACAAATAAACCTCTCAGGTTTCCTTGTAAACTGCAATGATGTTTAAGGTAAGGTGTTCTCTTTAACTGTAAATTTCCCCAGGAAGGTTGATAAAAAGCTTTAAAGTCTTAAACATCATAGCAGTTTACAAGATTCTCTTATCAGATGATACACAATTTTACACCAGGGACAGGTTAGTATAAAGAGAAGGTGTTGCAGGAGAAAAGCCTAAATCCCAGTGTGACAAATGGCATCAAGACATACTATCCTGTGAGATCCGTCTATTACAGGATCATGGTTGGAACGTCCAGCAGAATAGTTATGCATGTATATTAACATGAACTAGTTCACTATGAAACTATAGGGTGACTCAAAGACTTCAATCCACAGATGAGGACCAAGGACATTGGAGGATCTTAGAAGATTTAGAATGGTTTTACATCAGGGTTAGTTTTCTACCTTACCTTCTATTAAAAAAGAAGACTATGAGCTGTTAGGTTGACTAAAGAGCATGCAGTGTATAAAGAATATGCACAGAGTTCTAAGTGCCAGTGATTACTTTTGTTGCGCTGTCATTTTCATTCTTTTTCAAGCTATATATTTTCAGTGAGAAATCAAGATTTTAAAAACAACCAATATTTATACTGTTAGGGTTGTATGAAAAGATCTTGGCCAGCTATGGCACACTTAACAAGTTCTGAATATTGTGTGATAAATGTATTGTAATAAAATTAACCTCATCCTCATCACTAAAATAAACCATATCTAAAAATTAAAATGATCTTATACAAACTTTTTTTCCATATTGATTTTTCTATATTTGAAAATATAATTCTATTTTGTTAATACATTATAATGATTTGCATTTTGACTGAATCAAACATCCTATCAGCTATTGGATAAGAAGAAAGGAAGGGATGTCCTATGTGAACAAAGTTGTATCAGATGAGTTCCTCTATTAAGAGCATGACATTAGAGAGATAAATATCAGATATTTATATAATGGATAACTGATGATCCTTGGCACATTGTGATTGAGCTAACCAGGGATAACCAAATGCAATCTAATGGTCTACAAAATAAAAATAATCATCATCAAGTGTTCAACATAATTAATGTAATGTTACATAGGCATTCAGTGAAAAATGTAGTGTAGAGAATGGTATACTTTCTTTACTGAAGAAACACGGTTGATAATTTTTTCAACAGGCATTTACAATGTTGAGCCTTCATTGCCATGACAGCTAACAATACATGATCAGTGGTCCGGCTGAAGGACGAGGCTCTCCATGAGCTTCCCCACAGTGAGATGTGGTTGTCACCACAGGCACAGCCTGGACACTGAATCCTGTTGGGAAGCACTGAGAACTGTGGTAGGATATCCTGTCTGAGAGGATGCTGCTGTTGGAGAACAGGACTGGTCAGTACATGATATCTGCAGCTCCTGTGTTCATGTCAGACTCTTTGACCCCACGGAAAGGAAACTGAATCCCTGCCAAGCGGATCAGTAGAATATTAAGGCAGTGCATGAGGAAAACTAGAAATATGAGCCAAAAGGAGTAGTCAAATTTCTCAGTGTGTGTTTTGTAGACAAAGCCACCCTCTTTGTAGTTAGCGATGCTCTCTGACAAATGATGCAATTTGACCTCAGATGCATAGAGTATTAGGATGAGACAGCTGCACAGACCTGTCAAAGGGAAAAGATTTCTGATTACAAGAGTCATCTAGACTGTGTTTATTCATTATCTATAGAATGGTTTTCAGCATGTATTTGAGGAGGAAATAAAAATAAACCTTTTTTACCACAACAAGTAACCAGCATTCTTCTATAATATATATGCTCTTAATTGGTGATTTAAATTGGCTTTTGACTGTTTTGACAGGTAAAAGCACAAAACAATATTTTATATGTATTATATGTATTAAGTACTAAAGCACATCATTATTGTTCCTATTTGTCACCACAGCCCAGATGGTGCACTCCAGACCCCTGTTAATAAAACTATCCCAGTACACTGATGCATCAAACAGCCACTAAAAAGTTGCTATCTATCTATACCAGCAACAGAAATATTTGACACCTAAAGAGTGTAGTGTGGTGAAGTTAAAGACAAATATCCAGAAATGGATAATAAAGTTTCTGTTCTATTCTTTTCTAATGCACAGGCCAGCAAAACCGAGTGCAAAGCCAACAAGCCCAAACTTCCCCCTAAGAATTTACTAAACAATAAATAGATGTATGTTGCCAAGCTTCAGAAACTGCCTTTCCGTGTGTGTTTGTGCACGCTTACTGCTGATCATGTTCCATAGGTATAGGCCCAGAGGTCCATGCAGAGTCTCATATGGACTGCCAAACGCATTAAACACAAAGAAGGCAGAACATAGAGAAGAGAAGAGGATGAGCAGTGCAGAGAAGAAGAGCACGCTGCCATGGATATGAACGGGGATCACACCCACCAGGTCCGGGAAAACTATGGAGTCAGGAAAAATATACAAAAACTTTAAAATATATATATATATTTTTTTTTTTCATTGCAATCTGTCACTTTGCACAGTGACAAATCTGTCATTATGCAGTTCTGTCCAAGTAATTTTGTCCCTTTGAATAGAAAGATAGTAAAGCATCAGATTGATTAATTAACCTGATGCTTCAGGAGTTCTGATTTTAAAAGGAATAATTAATAAGGAATTATTCATATGAATATTATTAATAATAGTGATAATGTAAAAAAGATTTAAAAAAAAACTTTGTCTCATGATACGAATGTTTGAGTAACAGGAACAACAAATATGCAGGCATGCTCAGATACCTGAAAATTAATCTATCAGAATTTCTTTAATATGCGATTATTCCAAACGTCATTAAAGAAGAATCCTCTTGAGCTAACAGCCAATATCTTATAAATTGATACGTTCAGTTAGATAGATCAATGAGGAAACCTAAATATGTTTTTCTTTCTTTAACATTTTGACGTTTTTTGTTTTTTTTTTTGTTTTTTTTTTTTACAGTAAATTGTAACTAGAAATCTTGTGCGGACACTGTGATTCACTTCTTTGCAAGTAAGCTTATCGTATGCGATGGCAATGTTACATTGTTCATTCGTTCGTTTGTTTGAGCCGTATCACCGTAAAACCTAAGCCTGTAATTAGCAATGAGTAATTAATATTTACATGAGTTTACGTTAACAGTGAAACAGCTACTCACAAGAGAAGGAAAACGACCTTCCACCCAGTCCACACTGTTTCAACCTTCGGCCTTGGAAGAGTCCATAATTTACATCCCCGATGAATTTATCCAGCTCAGATCCGGTTGCGTTGACCAGCTGAGCACCGGTTTTGCACAGAACAG
Source organism: Tenebrosternarchus preto (assembly GCA_025802075.1). Lineage (NCBI taxonomy): Eukaryota > Metazoa > Chordata > Actinopteri > Gymnotiformes > Apteronotidae > Tenebrosternarchus > Tenebrosternarchus preto. The sequence continues at coordinate 10,320,294 of JAOYMR010000016.1, read as the reverse complement.
TTGCTTTTACCCAGAAACGCGTTCCCATGGCCGCCGCAACGATCAGTACGCAAGCGAAACTAAACAACCCGCCAGCAGAAAATATAATTTTCTTTTGCCGATTAGGCATTATATCTGACAAGAAGTCTTGACAAGTCTCTTTAAAGACACAGCATATTCGACTGGTGTTATACACGGGCGGCTGTGCACTGTAGAGCGACCCCACTGAAGGCGCATGTGTCACCACTACCAGCAATTTCTCATTGAACAAACAAACAAAACAAGTTTTTATAATTTCCTTAGACGAATGCTTGCAGCTGTGGTTTAGACTGTATTGTGTCGTCTCTGGATAAAATTACAGTACTCGTTTTCTTTGTCCTGCGTCTCCAAGATACCGGTTTGAATTTCCAGCACCGCAAGGGGGATAAATTACATGACAAGAGACTCGTTTCCCCTGACCTTAAGTTCGATTGGTTATTCGATTGAGTGGCTCTGAACAAATTTTGCTCTTCGATTAAGATCATAAATGCAGCGAATAACGTTTTGCTGGCCATTGCTCTGCACCGAAACGAGTAGCCGAGCTTACTGGATACACCCGTAGCCTGGATAAACAAGCATGATTTATTTGTTGTTTGTCAACCACTACACAGCGTAGGTAAATTCTTGATCTAATACTAGTTCCATATTTGCAATCCTAATGCCAGTAGGGTTAAAACAAACCACCTGAAAAGGTTTTAATTTCATACCCTTTCAGCATACCGCACATTCTGCGCTATACAATTTTAATATAGCATGTCTTATTCTGAGCAGTTTGCAGACACATTCAGTTTCACAGTAGCGCCAGTCAGCTTTAGTCGTGCGCGTTTTCTAAGTGCCCGCTGTTTGTATTCTTCAATGTATTCTCCGAAATCATATCAAATTAGTGAGCTACGTCAGTAACTCGATGGCGTACAATCAATCTTGAAATTCATATTATATACAAATATAAAACTCAGTAAGTTGTCGTTCATTGTTAATCCTTGTGTTGTCTTAAGGGACAAGAATGACCCGCCACCACATTTAACTGCAGAGAAAACCCCCTTAATGATCTTCTTTCAACATGATATTTGATTACTTTTCCTAAAGTGTCTCCAAGTCTGGAAAAGGTGAAAAAAACACAAAGTAACACAAACAGGTTCAGACACACACATTTACATTTATGGCATTTGGCAGACGCTCTTATCCAGAGTGACTTACAAAAGTGCTTAGGGATACTTGGAATATCTAATGTAGTTCATATAGACTTGAATTCATGTTCTCTAAGCTGGAATACTACCAGAAGATCTTATGATACACAAGCATTTCCTATAACCATAATATACAGCTAACTTGTGCTAAATTTTGTGCAACTCTAAAAACTAAAACTTTTTTGTGCATGTGCAGGCCTCTATGATCCTACAAATATCTTAAGTTCAAAGATTAAATAAAAATTAAATAGATTAAATTCCAGACAAAATAAACATTTCTTGAAAGCATTGTTTACTAAAGAGGAATGCAGTGAAAAGCTATAAAAGGTGTGACAGGTGACAGTACCCACAGTTCTCTCTTTGCTGAAGACATGAATGCGAGTTTCAGTGCCCAACAGGTGGTAAATAGGTCTATGATTTTAGTTTATCCTTATTTATTATTGTTGTTTTGTGGGTGGGGCAAAGATTTTAAAAAATGGGAGACTGATATGTTGTAGTTAAATACCTCGCTGTATGGTGCAATAGAAAATATTACTATATTACCAAAAAATGTTGATGACTAATTGTTTCCCTCCAATACAGTGCATTAAAAACTACTTTCTGCACATTTCTGCTAATTTCAGAAGTTACAGAATTGCTATCTCTTACTAAAATGTTAATATTTACATAACCTTCAGCAACAATATAATAATACATCTCTACTTTAGTGTACAAAAAGAATATAACAGGTGTGCTCAAAGAAAAATAAGTGGCAACCACTGATTAAATTCAGTCTTTCTTCAATGTGAAGAGAAGAAACTCAGGTTCAGTTAGGGTTAGGGCTAGGAAGGAGAGAGGTTAAGGTTAGGTTACTAGCTCAAAGGATTGGCCTGCAAGGGCCCTGAACATGTGTTTGGGCCTGTATTACTAAGTGCATTCACCTAAATGGCTGACTTCAAAAGTTAGCCACGCCCCAACCCTTTGACCTAGGGGTCTGAAACTGTAATATGTCGGTCA
>JAOYMR010000016.1:10298795-10317993 GCA_025802075.1 Tenebrosternarchus preto | reverse complement strand
CTGAACCCCTTTACTTACCCAATACAACCCCCCACCTGAACCCCTTTACTTACCCATTACAACCCCCCACCTGAACCCCTTTACTTACCTAATACAAGTCCCATAGCAAAAGTTTTGAAATGCACTGGGTCATAAATCCAGACGTACACCTATCAGTAAAGAGTGATGATCAAAATATTTCAGTGGTCACTTTCTCATTATCCAACTGATTTTTACACTGTGACAATATATTTATATATTAGTATATTTATATATTAGTATATTTTGTATTCAACTCTAAGTTGCATCATATTTTTTAAACATTTTTCTTTCTTCTATTACAGAATGTCCAATCTAAGAATTTCCTCAAACACGTCTGCAAATGCTTTTAAAGCCTCTTTATTTCTGTGAAACAGAAGTCACCCATAATACTGCTTGCCATGTTTTTAAGTTGTTATGGTTACCCTAACCCTTCTTTTACCTCATTTCCATCTAGAAACAGCTGCTCCTCATGAGGCTCAAGTTTAAATTTCTTCTTAACATCCTTCTTCTTTTTGGGTGATCCCGGACTGTCATCCTACAAAGGCATCAGATATAAAACTCCAGATCTCCACGGCTTTTAATGTCTCTTACATCAGTGTCTGTGAAAACATTAAAAACATTAAAAAAAACAAAAACCTTACAGTCTTTTCCTTCTTTGCGTCAGGAGACTCAGAATCCTTCTTTTTGTCCTTCTCCTTCTTTCCTTTTTTCTCCTCTTCTTTGCCACTATCACTTTTAACCTTCTCCTTCTCTTTCTCCTTCTCTTTCTCCTTCTTTATGTCCTTTTCGGGCTTCTTCTTCATCACCTTTAGAGCTCGGTGGAAGAACTGCTTCTTCAGAAGCCTAGTTAATAAGATCCATACAACAGAACTGTTAAAGAACACAATCACTACTGTACAAATAACGTGCTCACGATCTGTCAGCCAGTCACATTTGTCAAATACATAACCTATCCAGAATGTATATATTCAGTACTGAAGTTAAAAAAAAATCGAAAGTAATTTCTAATCATCTGTATATGATGTATAGAGCTGCAAGAAATACCTGTTGCAGTATTCCACCACTGATTCTCTGGTGGTGAACAAAGTTTCCTCACCCTTCTTTGATTTGGCCCATTTTGAATCAAGAAGAAAGTCCACTGCTTTAGAGGCTGTTCCACAGAGCAGACCAACATTTAAGTCAATAAGACTCAAGCATAAACTGGTGTTAAGAAAACATACTTCTTCAAGATCAAGCATTTTTTAGAATCTGCCTTTCATTTGTACAGCCACAAAAAAAGACAAAACAGAAATACACTACTAACCTACAAAGTAGTCAACACGATGTCCCATCATGTTGGTGGACTTTGTGGGACAATTAAAGCGTAGGTACTTGGCCACAGCCTTTTCTTCCTTGGTAGGTTCACTGACCTCCTAAGGGGAAAAACAAACATGTTCCCAACATAAACATGGCTCCAAGGACAAGCCTTGTCAGGTATTTTTAGCTAATTATAAATATGAAGCTTTTCCACTGGCCTTCCTTTAACATTCACTGGCTCTAACTCTATTCTACACATACATTACACAGTGAAGCCTATGCAAGTAGTGCCAGATGTCCATCCCTGAGTAATTCTAGGTAATAAAACAGAGAGGCAGTCATTCAGTATGAGTAATTCTCAATACATGAGCCAATCCATGAAACACTGTACATCACATTTTCACAGATACAGAGCTGAAACAACAGCTTGCGTCTCAGTAAAAGCCTTCTCTTGCAGGAATAACACAGTAGAACAAAGCCAATTAAATACTTTAGCTAAACACAGAACACGGGCACACACTGCTGTGGGAACAAGCTGGTCCTCAGGACCCTCCTTTATGTGGTCAAACACCACTCATCACTTTGCTAAAGCTACTTAGAAAGAGCATTTGTAAAGTCAGAATAAAAGATCTAGGAAGATGAAAAGTGAGCAAATTTAACAAATTTCAGAATCTGCATAATGGGAGGAGGGGTCTGTATCCATTAGCATGTATAGTATGTATTACTTTTTTCTTTACCAGAGGTAGACATGCCTTTGTCCAGCCATTAGGCTTCTATGTAGAAATTGTCGCATCAGCGCTAAAATACCACAGGTAAACATTTAAGAATTTGTTCAAGTGACAATGTTCTAGTGACCGTGTATATCGACCTGTTGCGTCACATGTTTTATTACTAGTGGACAAACGGAAACCACCATTTAGGGGAAACTCTCAGTCACTGGCCTTTTATCCAAAGCAAGCATTATTACTCAGTCCTAGTTACCGATGCATTACAAAAACAGCACAGGAACTGGTTGTTGCTTCGATGTAACGGTCGCGTTTAAAACAAACCGGGCCAGCAAATATTTCGCGATGTTTCACTTCAGTAAACCATCCACACTATATATATATATATATATATAACTTAACATCGTTAGGTAACAGACATTGTGGTCGAGGAAAACCGTGTCTCTGATCAAGTGGTATTTTTTTCAGTTACCAACATGGCATTTGGCTCCATATCGTCATGCTAGCTAGATGTTTTAACAGCACAACAGAGTAGTGAACGGATATCCTGAACATCAACAGGACAGAGGCTTATTTGCTGCGTCTAACAAAATAAGCTGACACTTGTTTCTACTAAGTCGCTGGTCAGACCACTAACGTTAAATAATACATCCAACTTGGTCAATTATCGCTATCTAGGCAAATTCGCTAAAGGCATGTAGCAAAGCCATACAATAAGCTAGACGTTCACAATGTCTTAGCGAAAAGATAACTCCTAGCCATATAGCTACCAGCATCGGGTAGCTTTATTGCATTATATATTGATTGCAAGTCATAAACCAAACAGAAATTTAACAAGTTGCTAACTAGCTAGCAGACGTTCATTGCTTCCTGAATAGCATATATCAGCCAGGTAACTAGCTAGCAATGTAGCTCATGCTAGCTAGATAGCGAACGTCATTTAGTAGCAAAAATGAATTGTGTTTCACATATTCCAATGCATTACAGTATCTGCAAAACGTTATATTGTTCACAGTCCACCAACACATGTTCCACTGAAATCATCAATGAACATATTTATTTAGTCAAACGTACTTGAACTCGCTTCTTATGTCTCCTACGCTCTGCCATGATCCAAATTGCTCTTCCGATGTGCTCACGTGGTCACGGACGTAGGGTTAAAATCCCGCGATAACACCTATTTACAACTGTTTGAGATAAGATCCGTCAAAGCCGCCCTTGATTAGAATTCGATTTCTCGTTCATTTAATTTTTCTTTTTTAAAAAAAATGACATTCGTTATTGTTGATAATGGATGGTTGGCAATACATGGTTGAGAGCACAATAACCAATTTTATTCCCGTAACTTCAGATGGGGGTAAATTTATACAAAAGAAAACTGTCCCTATATATAGTTTTATCTCCTTTTATCTCCTCTTACCTTGGGGTTAACGTTATTAAATTTACATTAATACAGATAAGGTTAAGTTAAGAGAGCTGGCATTGCCAGTAGATATTCCATCAGTTGGTCAAACAGAATGTCAATTGGATGTTAGCTCATCTAAACACCTAAATGGAGCGAAGATTAAGATGTGGCGTGTTTTGCAAAAGTAGGATTAGAACCAAGGTTTGAAGATGTGCTGTATCATGTGTACAAAAATGCACCTGAGGTCTTGACGTTTTTACGGAAGATTATGGTCATAATATGGAAGAAAATAATTAATCCCAAAAGAACATAGGAGAGCAGGGAGTACTCTTATTCCAACAGAAAAGGATTCTTTGGGTATAGAACATCTTCGGCCACATTAAGTCTGCTTAATGTGGAGGGTGAGATTTGTTTCAGTGTGTGTGTGTGAAAGCTGTAAGCACATTTGAAAGTGAATAAATTGATACACCAATACAAAAGGCTGGGATTTCTGGCTTTGTAGGTTGTTTGGAACACAGTAGAATGATGTGGCATCAGATTCAGGTAGCAAAGAAAGAGGTATGGACTTACCTGAGGTTTTCTTAGATGTAACTAATACATTTGGTTCAGTACCGAATAACCTCTTTTGGAAAGCATTTGGATTTTTTTCCAGGTACAAGATAAGAGTACTAGATTGGTTAAAGCATATTTTTGAGGATATTCATTTCTCAAAAATGCATTAACCCTAACCTGGTTACTATCTTTGGTGGGCAAGGATGAAGATTAAACCTAACAAGTCTAGACGTCTGTCAATTAATGAAATGAAAAGAAAGAAAAACATATTCAGGAAAACATCTTAATGGATCTGGGCAAAAACTTAAAAGTTTAGACAGAAGGTATAGTGTAGTGCTAATTGATAAAGAGCAGGCTGTGGGGTTGAAATCTGTTAACATAAATGGATATTACACACACACACACACACACACACACACACACACACACACAATTTGTTAGCAGTTACACTGAAAAATCCTATAGCAATCTTAATTAGTGTAATTAATTAATTCAAGAATGAATGAATGAGTTCACAAAATAAGACACAAATAACCTGAAAATGTATTTGGCCCCTGTCTGCATGTGAGGAATCTTTGCAGATTATTAATATTATATGTCCAAGTGGAAATGTGACCTTTTCTGTTGCTGTTGTGGGTTTAAAGAGGTTAAAGTTGCTAAAAATAATTTCTTGTGTAGACTTTGCATTCCAAGGTCATGAACAACCAGCACACACTTTCTGTTGTATGTCGTTGTCATTCTTGTTTTATATATACACCCGTTAAATAATATTAAAATAAAATCTCACTTCACTGTATCTGACACTAGAATGAAGATTGATGTCAAAAATGGGTTTATTATAAGTCTTTTTGAGGGTGACAGTTACATGTCTCCAGGTACAGATCAACTTTGTCCATATAAACCACACTGAATATTATTTTATATCATCAGCACATATGACTTGCAGTCATAAACTGCAGTCAGTCCTAAAAATAACTGCTCTCACCTGATGTACTTTGTCCTTTATGGTGCACTGGAAAAACAGCATTTTACCAGTCAGCTACAAAAGGCTCTTTAACCAGACTGTAGTCATTCTTTACAACAAACCGTCACGAGGACACACTGAGGGCCAGTAATGATCCAAAACGTCTGATGTGCATCATTCTGATAACTTTTTAAATACCTCAGATTTTTTTTGTACCCCTATGGCACAGTTTGAAAAGTACAGTGGAACACAACATACAGACACTGGTTTAATTACACTAATTGAGATTCTAGTAGGATTTTCATATCAGATTTTCGAAAGTGGACACTGACTTGCTGCAACAGCTGAAAGGAACTAAACTGCCCATCAGGAAACATTTCTAAAGTATCTTTTCAATAATTCAACAGCAATGTTTGAAAATCATACAAATATATTTATCCTATATATATCCTGTTTGATTTTAGCTTTTAATTTAAGCAGCAGTTCCAGACATTAAAAAATCCCACAGCAATCTTAATTAGTGTAATTAATTAATTCAGTAATGAATGAGTTCACAAAATATGACACAAATAACCTGAAAATGTATTTGACCCCTGTCTGCATGTGAGGAATCTTTGCAGATTATTAATATTATATGTCCAAGTGGACATGTGACCCTTTCTGGTTTAAAGAGCTTAAATCTGCTAAAAATAATTTATGTAGACTTTGCATTCCAAGGTCATGAACAACCAGCAAACACTTTCTGTTGTATGTCGTCATCGTTCTCGTTGTAACTGCTTTTGTACTCATTCTTCATGATTCACCATATAGCCGTAAGTGTCTTTGAGGAATACTGGTTTGGATAAGAGGCACTGGACCACTGCATGCAGGAGAGTTACCTCAGTTCAGAGCGTTCAGGGGGTCAGCTGTCGGAGGGTCCTGTCCGTTAGCTGGATACGAGTGCATGGATGACTGGTTTATGGTGTTACACTCGTGTGCGGGCTTTGTTGTATATTCCATTCCTTTCTCATATTGGCTTCATTTCTCTTGAAACAGTTCAGATCGATATACGTACAATGTACTGCGATCACAGTGTGTTGATGGAACTCCTATGAAAGAAGAGCCATCTGCTGGGAAGCACCTAACTCTCCTGGGCCGGGTCTCTCCGTGCTGCAGATTTCACAGCCAGGCCTTGTGGACTTGTTTATGAAAGTACAGGAAGGGCATGACCATCCCAGCTAAAAAAAAAACCCAGACAGGCTGCTTAGTGTTTCAGGAAACCAGTACAGTAGGGGCCCAACTCTAGTCTCAGAGATCTACCACCCTGCAGAGTTTAGCTCCATCACACCTGGTTGTAAAACTCCAACCACTGAAGGCTTTGATTTGCTGACTCAGATGTGTCATGTTCAGCATTTGAACTGAATTTTGCAGCAGGGTAGATCTCTAGAAACAGTGCTGAACAACAGGCAGTGAAACAATCAGCTCATGAATTCATTTAACTGAAAACAGTGCTCCCTGAACTACCATTTTAAATGCACATCAGTCTAGAAAGTGAAAGCCTAGATGTTCTATAAAACAAAATCTACACTTATTAAAGAACTTCTGCTCTGTCTGTGATGGGAGTTTGGTTAAACTGTAAAAACATTTAAGAATTTAACGTGTGGTTTGTGGCAGTGCGTGTGGTATGTGTACATTTAAAAGGTACCTGTGTGGTGCTCTGCTTCATGTTGGAACCACCCAGCTCAAGCATCTCCAAGCTTATGATGTCACTAATGTTATGTTTTTCTGCTCCGCCCCCACTGTTCCCTGTTCAGAAAAAAACACAACCAGTGAAGCATTCCCAAACACCTCCACACACACACACGACATTCCCAAACACCTCCACACACACACACGACATTCCCAAACACCTCCACACACGCACGACATTCCCAAACACCTCCACACACGCACGACATTCCCAAACACCTCCACACACACACGACATTCCCAAACACCTCCACACACACGACATTCCCAAACACCCACCCACACCCACACACACACACACACACACACACACACACGACATTCACCTTATGTGCAAGAAGACAATAAGGCAGACAATTTAATAAGAGAAAATTGCTGTGAAGACCAACAAGGACAATCAGCATTACCACCCTAAACCTCCATCAGAGAAGCAAATGCCAGAACAGGAAACCAGCAGGACAGGACACTAAGGAGTTGTCCGGAGCTGTTTGAAGTGTGAAGGGAGAAGAAGCACCTGTGCTGGAGTGATGCAGCCTGGGTGGGAGGGTGCTGTATCCCCTCCAGTCATGACCAGCTGGGCCAGTAGCGAACGCTGCCGGGGTTGGCGTGGGTTTGGGCGTGGGTGAGAGCAAGGCGCTTTCCTGGTCCTGCTGGCACTGCTGCCGGCTGAGGTGGGCGTGGCGTGCAGACAGCAGGTAGAGGAAGGCCGTATCCTTGTCCCGACACACGCCGTACGATGCCAGCGAGCGCGGGTCCGAGCACAAGCACTGACCTATGACCCACCGCTGGACCCGCGGGTGGAAGCCGTACTCCACAAACATCTGCCACAGAGCGGAGAACAAAACGTCCCTTAAGTGTTAACCACAATTAGAACACGAGTCTTCCACGTTAACATGTCATCTGGCTGCACTGTGATGTGACTTCAGCTAAAAGTTGTCAAAATGGCCCATACAGGCACACTGTTTGTAAGGGCGGTTTGTCTTTATGTCTCTCCTTACCTGCTGCTTCAGTGATGCCACAGTCATATGGGGAACAACTTTTACTGTCACACAACAAGATGAAGTGGCGTCTTCAACTGCTACTGTTAAGCTGCAAGTATGAGACACAAATCACTGGATGTGATTTAAATTTCCATCAAAATAGTTTGTCTATGGTCAGATCACTCCAGAAGGTGTACCGAGAAGTGCTGTGTACATAAGACATTCGCACACCTGATCTCCCCATCTTCAGAGTTCTTCAGAGCTGGCTGAATAGTCAGCGCCATCTGGTGGTGAGCCAGTGCTGTGGCATGTTGCCCTGCAGCATGGGTATCTCCAGCCTCTATGGCTCTAGCCAGCTCTGTGCACAGCTCCTCTAGAGAACCAATGCAACACATGGAAACAACAACAACAAAATGTAAAAGACGTCATTTATTATGAACAAAAAGTAAAAATTGGCATGATGTAATGACTCTAGGAGAGCTAGACAGAACTTTATAAAATAATCGATCAATCACAGAGCAATCCTGGCTGGGTATACAGCACTACTATGGTGTGGATTTCCTCCCCCCCCCCCAACTAATCACTCCACACGTCACTCACCTTTAGCTGATAAAGACAAGGTTGTGTTTTGCTCTGTGGACTTTGGACAGGTCGGTGCATTGCCTGGTGAATTAGGAGCAATGCCAGCAACTGAAAAGAGAGAAGAGAGTTTGGAAGAGTCAGAAAGACTTTAAAAATAAAAGCCACAGGTTTCTGACCAAGGAGGAGCACATGCGCAGAGAACCAGAAGCTCTTTAGGGATTTGCTACTGTTCTTAATGCAAAGCCAGTGAGCTGCCTGTCACTGAAAAAGTCCTGCAACACAGATAAAATACTGGTGCATATAAATACCAGTAATAAGTACCTGTTCCAACACTAGTGCAGCACAGCAGCACTGAACAGTGTAGCACTTTCCGTCCTCTGATATTCATGATTTAGCAATATTTTATATTTTACAAACATATGGCTGATGCATTTATCCAAAGTCAGTTACAGTCGTGACCAGATCCCTCTTGGGGTCTGAACCAGCAATCTTCTGATTACTAGTCAAGGGCCTTAACCACTGAGCTACCAAGTAGCCTATAAAAATCAGGCCGACACACACATGTAGAAGCAAGTGTCAACCCTGACCTCTGTGGGCTTCCCTGAGCGATGACATCATGACGGTGGCCCACTCCTGAGCCTCCTGTTCACTGCGGAAGGTGAAGCGGAAGGTGTCGTGTGGCGGCTTCACGACGCACAGCTCATGAGAGCGAGGCTCTCGGATCTCGTACCGCACGCTGCGCAAATCGAACTCCGCTAGAGACTGAGAAAGAAAGTTGCTTTAAGAGCACTTCAGTGTTATATATATCATTCTTCTTTGTATGTAGTTTTGCATGTACAACATTAACCTATTTTCATGTATATGCAAGAATATTTCTTTGGGCACTTTAGAGCCAATAGCGTAAAGTTGACTTTTCAGTATGTATTTACACACAATACCAGTCAAAGTTTCAAAACATCATAGGTGACTGCCTCATTAAGATGGTTAAGAGAACATCAACAGTGTGACATCATAGGTGACTGCCTCATTAAGATGGTTAAGAGAACACCAACATTGTGCAAATGTGTCATTAAAGTAAATGGCAGCAACTTTGAATAATCTACAATATAAAAACAACAAAAAACAAACATAATATCACACGTTATTTCAATGTTATGATACTGTCAATCTTTTTCTAAACTGTAACTTATTAAAAAGACTTTTTTCCAAAAATGTTTTTGACTGGTACTGTGCGAATTATATTACATAGACATACATACACGCATACATAGATAACTGTAGTTACTTTGTTACCACTGTTATCGTTTGTTACCGCCATGGTAAATAAGAAATTATTAAAATAGGATTCAAGAGGTTCATCGTCCGCTCTAAGCATTAAAAATGTTATGTTACTAACATATATCGGAAATCCCGAGATTTCGGTACAGTTACAGAACAACATGAACGATATGGGCACAAATTACCAAGATTGATTATCTTTAACAGATACCTTAGCCACCTAACTCCATAATTTTTGCTTTTACTTCGTAATTTGGAGGTCAACTGTTTGCTGAAGTACTACAGTTTGTACATCCAGCTTTAATAAGTTTAGCTTCTCAATCAATGACTCATTCAGTGACGTTATACATATGCTTTTATATGTTTAACGTTAGATCTGTGTGCTTTTAAAAGGATGTCAGCTTCGTACCACAATGCGGCCGTTAGTCACGGCCCTCAGGGTCAAGCGAAACTCGCCGACCCGGTTGGGATCCATACTAAGCTGGAGACGAAGACTGTCATCACCGGCTCCGGGAAAACACAGCGGCCGCAGTCCTGAGTGGGAAACAGACACTCGCACTGACATCAACACAGTGCTGCAGCTCGCATGAAGCGCCTTCTCAACGCCCAGTATCGACGTAGCTGGAGAAACCTGAGCCCATCCTCCCGAACTCAGCGCCATGACTTCGTTGACCGTTATTAAACTTCGGCAGGTGATATAATGGTGATATAAGAAGACGAGCTAGGTGTAAATAAATACATACAACGTTACCAACATTCTCGTCCTAGACAAGTACACGAGAAGAAAAAAAAATCAAAACAGGAAGTGAGTCCATCTGATATTTACTTCCCCCTGAAACTGTACCATTAGTAATGTGGACCGTGTTGGTTTGTCTGGAAAAGTAGCCCTTGTAATAATACCGCAATAATTCTATTTTTGCTAAAACACTATCTGACGTAAAAGCTTTAATGAATAAGTTGTATTGATATATGCAATCAAGCAAACAATTTTTGGGCAAGTTTGAATTGTTGTCATTTGATTTACTCTGCTGAAGTCTAGTCATTTCCTGTCACCATGATCGTTGACTCAAGTTTTTTAAGGCCGTAAAAAAAGGTCCTAAAAAAGGTTACTCATTTGCAATTAAAAATGATAAATAAAGGTGTCATCAGAAATCCCAGATGTATTACAGAAAAAGAGGGCATTTTTCTGTATCATTTATTAGTGTACAAAGGAATTAGTCGTAAGTTAACATGAACATAAATCATAAAACCAATAAAATTACTACAGCAGGGAGATTGACAACCATGCCCTCACTAAGTACCATTATAATTATTTGAATACATTTCATCCCATTAATTTTAATAACAGTTTATCCATTTCTCAGAAAGCTCTGTCATTGCACCCCCCCCCAAAAAAAATTCAATACCAACTTTTGTTGCTTTTTCTTATACACTCTAGTTTACAAGATTTACATCAATATGGAAAAGGTTTGCAATCTTTTAGCTCCTAGCTGCCCATAGATCCTGCTGACACATCACCTTCCACAGCTGCAGTTTTACCAGACTAATCCCCACAGTATCGGTACTGTTGCTTATATGAGCTGACTTGAGGCATCAAATATGGTAGCAATACACAAATTATTCAAAAATCATGTTCAAGTTACTTTCCAGTGTCAAACCAAATGACTTTAGGTGAATGGTCTTCCTTTTCTGAAAGGAATCTGAAAATAAAACCAAGAGGTGGGAAAAACATCCTTTACTTCTAGTAGCCCCTCCTTCATCCCTGACCACTCCCTCCTTCATCCCTGACCACTCCCTCCTTCATCCCTGACCACTCCCTCCTTCATCCCCAACCACTTCCTCTTTGGATTTACATTATGACCCACCCTTCACCCCCCCCTCCCCCAAGGCACCACTTTCCTGCCGTTTAAGGCTTGCTGTGTCCTTGTGATCTTTCTTCCCACACAGTAATGATGGTGTTGGGGAAAGAAGGCTGGTCTGGAGCTGATCCAGGATCAATCCATTTGTAACTTAAAACCCTTTTACTTCCAGAAAAGAATGTTCCAGAACAGTAGCCAGCAGGGATACACAAGCAGAGCTAACAGCGGATAGACCAGCGAACCATAGAGAGCGTGGTCCAGGATGCCCTGAGATATGACAGACAAGAAGAGCATCCATCCCTCCGACAGCGTAACCGGGGCCTCCTGAAGCTCCTGGAAGAGGAAGATGCAGTAGAGGATGGTGCAGCCTGGACTGAGCAGAACCACTGCCAAGGCACTCAGAGCTCTGAGGGACAGAGAATCACAGGCAGGCCATGTGTGAGCTTTGGACTGTATCCCAGACCTGCAACCCCAGACCTGGAGAACATACTCCAAAGCACGTTCAACACAGTCATGGTCTGCTGAATAAAAATGCAATCACTGAATGAAATATTACGGGGTGAACTTAAGTCTAACTGGAAAGATGCCCAGTGCACTGCTTCTGCAGCTCAGTCAGATCACCAAGCACTTAATAATTAACTGATGAGTGAATTGGATGTGCTAGAGACAGGAAAACAAGATTTGAGAAACTCTGCATAGGGATGTGTAGGACTGTGGCTGGTTGTCTCTGTTCTGAATATTAACATACAACTAATACTGGAACAACTAGAAGTGATGACTTTTGTGTGCGTGTGTGTGTGCGTGTGTGTGTGTGTATTTACTTGGGCACATGCGGAGTGATACAGGCTGCTGCAGGCACCAGCGTGACAGCGAGGATGAAGCCCAGAGAGAAGTTGATGAGGGCAGTACAGGCCAGTAACGCAGCCAGATACAGCAGAGCCACGAGCTTCAGAACCTTCCAGCCCTGCTCAGTGCCCTCGCCCGAGATCAGCCTAGAGAACAGCAGACACACAGCACAGCCGAGATCAGCCTAGAGAACAGCAGATACACAGCAGAGCCGAGATCAGCCTACAGAACAGCAGATACACAGCAGAGCCGAGATCAGCCTAGAGCCAGAGAACAACGGCCACCACAGATACACAGCAGGTCCAGTTGAGTCAAGGGTTACAAAGGTCGAGACCCCTAATGAAGAAACCAAGGGCAACAGTGGCAAAGAAAAACTCCTTCTGTGTAATAAGGCAAATCTTGGGAGGACCAAGACTCAAGAGGGAACCCATCCTCCATTGGGCAGGCCTACTAGTAACCAGTCTAAACTGGTAAAAGGTTTGTGTAGAATTTGTCATCATCAGTGAAACAGGGAGGAACAGAAGGAAACAAAATATCTAACCCAATGCTTACATTGAACAATTAATACGCATGTACTGTAAATGGAAGAAATGTAACAACAACCAACGTGTGCTTATAAATAATAATAATAATACATTTTATTTCATAGGCGCCTTTCTGACACCAATGGACCGATGTCTATGTGGTAAAGCAGAAGAGCACATTTACACACGTGCACCTGTGTACATACGGGCATCTGCTATGCTAGCGAGTGTGTATAGTATGCTAGAGTGTGTATAGCACCTGTGTGTGTTGTGGGGGAGGGCCAGGCCTGCGGTGTAGATGGCTATGGCAGTGAGCACCACGGCCTCCGTCTCGGACACGGGGAAGTGCTCGACCGCCATCTCCTGCGACAGGACAGGCAGTGTGTACAGAGCCACACCCGTTAGGTGGCTGATCACCAGGGGGGTCAACACGGACAGGACCCCCGGGCTGGACGGCTGCGTGGGAGGACAGGAAGGAGGAGGAATGAATGAAGAGAGAGAGAGAGTCCTTCTGCATGTGGAATCAGGGGCCCAGGCTGTGCTGGGGCCCCTTAATGGATCAAAGGCCACTGTTAAAGTGGAATGTGGAAATCCAGTCTGGAATTTCATGATCACAGTCACAGTCCTGTTGAATGGCTGTGGTTCACATAGGATTCAGGTAAATTAATATGAAAATGTGTATTTTGGTCAGTGAAACATTGTTCTAAATGACTAGAATGAACTTCATAATGTTCTAGTTTGTGTTCTCACACAGCGCTGCTTTTGAAATATTAATAATGGAAGGCGGCTGGTTGCTGTAATCGAGCCCTTGATTCTCACCAGTTCAACTTCCCCGACTCCATCTTCACTTACTGGTGCTGGAGTCCCCAGCTGAACCCACAGGTCTAACGCCTGCAGTGCTGTCAAGGAATCTGTGGGACAGTTTTCAACTACACCTTTCATTCACATCCATTCACCTTCATTATTATTATTATTATTATTTTCATTATATTGCAGACCAACAATATAATAAAATTTATCAGTGCGTGTAGCTCTTCCTAAATTGTAAAAAAAAAAAATTTTTAAAGTTATTTTAGTTTGGGATTTTGTAGAATGACCAATCTCAGTTCAGAGGTGAAAATGTTAAAGATTTCAACCATGATTACCAACACATGAACACTTCTGACCTGTTGCTATGGATACGCTGCACAATCTACTTACCAACAAGGAACAATGGACTTTGCATCTAAAATCAGTTTAAATCAAAGAATCGCAAAAATCCAACTGGTAAGTAAAGGACACAAAAAAAACAAAAAAAAAATCAACAAAAGAAAGTCATTATTTGTACGTAAACATTCCCAGTCGATACCAAGTTAAGCACAGACAGGTGGAGACACAAGTTGGGCGCTGGTGTGTTGGGGATACGCGGAGCAGCAGGACAGCCGTGAGCAGACCAAACGCAGGCATGTAGTAGCCAATGGAGACGAAGCGTGTGAGAGAGGGCATGAGGTAGAAGAAGTAGGATTGGTGGAGACGCTCCAGCAGATTGTTCAGCTTCCGGATCATTCCTTCCAACAGCCTGAGAGCGCGAGAGAAGGGAAGCGATTCGGCTCGGTTATTGCAAAAACTATTTTGAAAATGTACAAATAGCTTTCAAGAAGAGAAATGTAAAACTGATAAGTAATTCATTAAAGTCAGTAATTGTTCTAGGAATTTTCTGTTTTTCGTTGTCTATACCTCAGGGTTCATTACCACGACTTATTGCTAGTAAATGATTCGACGTCTGCGTGAGCAACTTCAGTGAGGAGGTGCCTGACCTGCCGATGGTGGTGGCGTCAGTCTTGTACTGGCGGAAGCTGTTGATGCCGCGGATGGAGGCGGCCTCGATGTGGTAGCGCAGGAAGAGGCCGTGCTCCCCCCAGGGGCGGCCACTCGCCTGCTTCAGCACCATCAACATCATGGTCTGGGCGGCATGGGTGTAGCCCTCCACTGTGTCCCAGTCGCTCCTCTGGAGCTGAGAGGATTAAACGATTAAGGTGGAGTTGAAGGGGGGGGGGGTGCAGTTACTGTAGACTGAATTGCAGAGAGAATGTGCCATAAATTAAATAAGCTGCCTTTTAAATGTTCTAACTCATCCTTAAACATCAAACTGAACTCTGCACTGTGTGCAGAAGATGCACATAAAGCTGTGCCTCATACTTCAGTGGAAAAGGAACTACAATACTTGTGCTTTTGTCTTCAAAACGATTTAAGAGAACATTTTTAAAATTATAATTAAATAATTTAACAATGAAGTAAAATGTAATATATTAATCAAACAAGAATCATATTTATATACCGTTTTCAGCTATATTACCCTATTTGATAGCAGAAATTCAAGATGACCAGCTCAAAGAGTGAACTTAAAAAGAAAAAGAACACAATGTGCACTGTAGATGCCTTCAAGTGCTAACGTTACATTTAAATACAACTGTCCTCATACCCCTTCCACATCTCTGCGCCCCAAGACTTCCATTCATTTCCATAAGGTCTCGTTTCTCCTACCTTCCCCTGGATGGTGCAGAGTATGCCCAACTTCTGGCAGAACGCATGGAAGAGGTTGGCCAGATCCAGGTTGGGCAGCTGCCCGTTGAGGCCCTCCAGGACCAGGTCCAGGCTGGTGATGACATCACTGCTGAGCTCCAGGGACAGGGCGGCCTGGATGGAGCCGGCCCTCCCTTGCAGGGGCGTGAACTCCAGCCCTGAACCAACCAGGAGAAAGAAGCCGCGAAGACACAATTTACATTAAAGGCAAAGGACAACATGAACAGAATAACCTTTAACAAAGTCCTTCCTTGAAGAGGAAGTAAAACCCACCTGTGATGTTGGTGTGATGGTAGCCCTCCAGCCAGGCCTGTATTCCAATGAGGTCATGCTCATTCACCAGGAATATAATGTCTTTCGCCCAGTAAATCTGACCTAAAATGAAAAGATTCAACTTATAATTATAATAATAATAATAATAATAATAAACTATTGTCCCATATGGTCAAGATTTGAGTTCGAAATGACTATTACTGCCCAGTCCTATATAGTGTGCTACCTATCAATTAATCAATTACTATTACTGCCCAGTCCTATATAGTGTGCTACCTATCAATTAATCAATTACTATTACTGCCCAGTCCTATAACGTGCTACCCATCAGTTACTATTACTGCCCAGTCCTATATAGTGTGCTACCTATCAATTAATCAATTACTATTACTGGCCAGTCCTAAGAAACTTACCTGTCAGCAAGCCACAGTCAGGCTAACAACAATAACATTAAACTGGAATTGAACAACATTGCTTACTGAATTGTAACTTTATAAATTGTCTAATGCAAATTTAGCTCTGTGCTTCTTTAAGCAGCTTTAGACCACAGATCACAATCCTAACCATGTAGAGTGTGTGTACTGTGCATGTGTGCTGTGCGCGTGATCATCTTACTCCTAAAATATTGCGCTAGGCCGAGCAAAAGACCCACAGCCTGGTTGTTGCTGTTGCCTGGACTGCAGGGGGCGCTAAGCACCAGTGCTTCTGTTCGAGGGGCTCGGGGGGCACGCAAGATCCCATACACATTAGTGCCTCGAACCATCTGCCAGGAGAGAGAGGACAGGAAGGGCTTTCACAGTGGAAAACAAAAACACCTGCATGATGGCTTGACTGCCAATTCCCCTGGTAGAATGTTTCCTGCTATAGTAAGTTATGAAGACTTATAACCTCACATTAAGGCTAATAATGCTAATGTGCATGGAATAAATCGCGATGCACAAATAAATTCAGCTACAAATAAAACGGCTAGTGGCAAAGCACGGCGTGCTGAGTGAACGCACTCACAAATCGTTCTTTGCTCTCGTCAGGGAAGGGCAGGTTACGGGAGAAGCTCTGGGTAAAGACCTCCAGCCCTCTGGCCTGCATGGTCTTCACTAGCCAGTCTACCGGCATCCCCCTATAGGGACGGAGGGAGGGAGACAGAAGGTTTAGGATAAACCCTTTTCCCTAAACCATAACAATACAAGCTGAATGGCACTGCAGATCTACTTACCCAGCCTTTTTTTTGTGAGCAGCAAACTCCCTGGCGGTGGCCAAGGCCCTCTCTCCCGAGGGGAACCGTTCCTCCACCATAGTGGAGCCCATAGCGTTCTCAGACATGTACGTCCGCAGAGTGAAGGGTTCAAAGGCCATGCCCATGAACCAGGCGATGCCCGCCAGATAGCACACCACACTGTTGCCAAGCAGACCGTTGTCAAGTCACCACAGAGAGATTTGCAAAATAAAGTTGACAGCACTGACGTTTTCTTATATGTTCCAAAAAAGATGTTGAATGAAACTAAATAAAAACACTCAGCTATTTAGAACAGAACAATGTCAGAATCTCAAACACAGTAATTTAACCTCAAGCATACGCGTTTAGCAGATTACCTTTATCATGAATGAAGCACTTACCATATGGGTGTGTTGAGGCGGGTGAGAAGGCTGGTTAGGGCTTTTCTTCGGTTCGGGTCAGATAACAGACCCATGGTAGAACCTGGACAGAGACAATAATCAGATCTAGAAGAGTGAAAAATGCTTCCATTAGTTATTAAGTGCCAAAGGTCAGCATGGTTATAAAGGCTAACAAGAATCTGGCAGCCAAAGAGATCAGAAATGAATGAATGAATTAATGACATTAGACCCCTAAGAGCTCAAAAATGAAAAGGTGAAAGTTAAAGACTGCTGGATGAGTGCATATACACGTAACGGCTCTGTAGTATACAAGTATAAGCATATAAGCATGCAGTATAATACAAGAAACACAACTAAAAAGAAAGAAATAACAATTATCGTCTGCAATCGCGTCCAACACGACGACGAGCGCTTTGGATATGGAAGCATTATGGAAACAGCACGACAGGTTGCGTGACAGGACGGTTTATGTTAGCTAGGGAATAGTTAACGTCGACTACACATGCACACATTTTTTTCCAAATAACACACTTTCGTTAAATAGGACAAGGACATTAAGTTACGAAAAAGAAAAAGCTCTGTTCCGATTAGTGCCGGTAAATTGTCCATTTGTTAGTGGCTCAAATGCTAGCTAGCTAGCCTAATTGTCCATAGCTAGGTAGCTACAATGCTTGCTAGCGAGGCATCTAGGGAGCTGTCAAATTGCATAGAATGTATTTGGTTTAACGTGAACACTAACTGGCATCTTCCCAGTGTTGATTAAAAACAGTAAATTAATAATAATAATAATCTGTCAAATCCTTACCGTAGAAAACGCAACTATCAGACTAAAACGCAAAATACCGCAGATCAAGTATATTCATTTTTACCCGCTGTCACCGGAAGTAGAAGAACCACGGTTTTCACAAGTGTTTGTATTAAGTCCTTTTAAAGGGGCGATGTGTGAGGGATGGTGACATCTAGCGGTGAGGTTTCACATTGCAACCAAGTTCATACCCGCTCCCTCGTCTCTCCGAGCGTCAAGTAATTATATTACTTCGAAATATGAGGTTATTTATAACTATGCAATTATTACATACAACTATGTAACTATTATATTTAGTTATTTAATCTGGAATAACGTCAACGTAAAATAGCGAATAATATTCTTACGTATTGCTCGACTTGTTAACGTGTTTTTGCATAGTTTCTTTATATGCTAATACAAGGTAAGTAATGTAAAATGCTATGTTATTTTATTATATTTATTCGAGATAAAATGTGCACGTTGCACGTTTATTGGTAATGACTTTCATCAGCTGATCTACAGGTTGACCTTCCTGTATACCAAACATAAATTCAATTCAGTACTTTATCCCACATTCACACATGTATATAAACCCTAGTCAGATACATATTCCCATAATGACATGGGTCACAGTGTGATCTGGTTTCTGGTTCTGCTCCTTTACTAGGATCTCTCAGCATGTCCAATTTGCCCGTCACGTTAGAGGTTTGCCCGTAGACGGATGAACAGGTCCATGAGCAAAAGCTCCAGACTTGAGGTTCATGAGGAGGGCAGGAGCCTTGGTAACTCAGCCAAGAACAGCAGTGGGATTTACGGCTCCTTGAACTGATGTCAGACGTTGATGCTATTCATCATTATGTGTCTTTATTTGTTTCCTTAATTTGAATGTTTTCATTGTAACAGTAACAATACTGAATTAATGCTAATCATACAATGAAATTTACAGTACATCATTTGTTTTGCTGTCTTTTGATTTACCATGTTCGAGAGCCCAGATGATGCTCCCAGTCAGGAGTAATACATTTTCCAGTGATCCCACATGTGCATGTATCCCTCCCCAGTTACAGTTAGCCAATCAGCAGAAGAGTGTCAGTGGCAACAGGTGGTGTTCGGCGGACACGGCGTGTTTTTCCTCCAGCGTGGTGCATTATGGGAACTCTTTGAGGAAGCGCAGGTGGAACTCCATCAGCCTGCGCAGCGCT
>JAOYMR010000016.1:10279587-10298695 GCA_025802075.1 Tenebrosternarchus preto | reverse complement strand
TTTTCCAAACCCTGTAAAGCAGAGGAGTGACAGGATCAGACAATCACACCTTCACTCTTGTTCTTTCTCATACAAACTATTTTATTCCTATATGGTAGTGAAGATGCAGCAAAGCTAAAATGTCATCAGTACGTGTAGAGTAGTGTAGATGTAGTGTAGTGTAGTATGTAGTGTACATGTTGTGTAGTGTAGTGTAGATGTAGTGTAGTGTGTAGTGTAGTGTACATGTTGTGTAGTGTAGTGTACATGTAGTGTGTAGTGTAGTGTACATGTTGTTGTGTAGTGTAGTGTAGATGTAGTGTAGTGTACATGTTGTGTAGTGTAGTGTGTAGTGTAGTGTAGATGTAAACGCAAGGTGTAAATAAAGAGAAAACAAAAAAACTCCTTTGTTTACTGTAATTAAGTGTGGCAAGAAAGCAATTGTGCTTCCTCTATAAATACCGAACAGACATAAAACATCAGCAGTAATAAGGCTACAGAAGTACACATCAGCAGTAATAAGGCTACAGAAGTACACATCAGCAGTAATAAGGCTACACGAACTACAGAAAACATCAGCAGTAATAAGATTAGTTTTTAATTGAAGGTCAAAGTCACTCAGACTTCCAACAGATCTTTCACAATTACAGTCACCTAATCAAATCTTTTACACCATCTATTCAGAAAGATCTGAACTTACTTTGCATGGTGGCTTGTTGTGTATTGCAATCAGACAAAAATAAATAAAGCTTTACAAAATAAATACTGTAAAATAAAAGACACTACCGAGCCTCCATCAGCCAACATTGGAAAAGATGAAAATCAACGCACGCAGAGTGATGCAGGTTCCACTATGATGTATTACAATGTCTTACCTGCTGAATCTCTGCACTAATTTGGACTGCTCTTCTGTCCAAGATGTCCTGCACTGAAGCAGGGATTTTCTTCAACTCTGCACTGATCCAGGATAGACGTGCTTTTGAGACAGACATGCTTTTGGGGTCTTTGGTCTGTCCTTTGACAGTCTAGTTCACGATGAGAAACAGGCTTGGTGAGGAAGAAGTCGTTTTTTGGGGTTATTTTTTGGATGAAATCGCTGATCTCTTAAGAATCTCCAGTTGTTTTATAATGCCACCTAAAGCTTGACAGAAAAGAAATGATCAAGAATCATAATTCAAGTTAATTAATAATTCGAAGTTAATTAATTTTTTTTCCCATCTTTTCGAATACGGGAACACAGTTCCCCGTGATGGACAATAATGTTTAAGGTATTTTAAATAGATGTGCCTCTGAATATTACTCTTAAACTTGGTGACATGAGACAACAAATACATTAATTGGATAAACTTGAGTTTCATAATGATTGAATTCTTCACTCTTCACGATGCTAAATCATTACAATGCTGGTAACATTTTCATAAAATGACTTGTTGGTTACGCTAAATCAAATTATGCTTTTGCAAAGGAAGCAGTGCTACTACTTTACTTCCTTATGCAAAGACAAAGCCATATTTTGGCAGAGCTTTCATTAGTGTCTGACAAGTGAACTAAACAACCTTTTTAATGTTTAATCATAGGTGCTTATTCAAAGTGATTTGCCTGATTGCAAATATAGTGAATTACTAGTGCAGCTGTTTTTTCTAAGCATAGTGAATTACTGACAGTAAATTCTCTTCGCACGCTTCATCCAAAATTTTGATGGTCTACTGAAACATCACTGTGAAGGTGGGCACCATCTTTTGTACGAGTTCTGCATGAGACAGTAAGGAAAGCTCTTTCTATTTCCCTGTCCTGTTGTCATCTGCACCCGTTTTCACCCGATATAACAGAGGAGACAGATTTAAGAAGAGCAGAGGGAGCAGGGTTGAGTTGACCGGAAGAGGAAGAAGATTTGGTAACAATATCAGATACAGTGGAAGGATCAATCACAGTAAAGGCAGAAAGACACCTGCCAGTATTGAGGGGAAACTTGAGCGAGACGAGCTACTCACTGTAGGGAAAAAATGATAAATGTGGTTAATTTTTATCCTGAAAGAAATCAAGAAAGATTTGATACTGGTTGAAGTTTATTCATGGTGCTGAACAAGGCTTTGGGCCCATGACTACAACCTTTACTGATGCTGGAGTAATAGGAAGAACAGGCAGTATTTAAAGCACTTATACCTGGATACTTGTTCATTAAAAAGAATAAGATGAACCGCAAATCCAGTCTTTGTGTAGACGCTCAAGATGCCTAACTTGTGCCTTAATACCTCTAAGCTCAGGGGTGAACCATGGAGGAGTGAGTAGCAGGGACTTGTCTAGTCTTAAGTGTCAGAAATAGAAGCGTTGAGTGTGAATATCAGGTGAGGCTATCTTAGGGATGTTAAACATTACTCGAGTCCAGCAAAACTCAAGCGCCAAACCTCTCACCACGTTAGCCATCCCAAAAGTCCCACAGCCCAAACAGCTATAGTGCAGGAAAGCAGCAAAACTATCCAGCACAACTATTTACTGATAACAGCTAAGCGAGAAGTGGAAACATACTCACCACGGCTGAAATCGAAGGGACACGCGAGGGAGGGAGAGGGAGAGGGGGTAGCTAGAAACGAGGCTACTCGGGTGTTAACTCTGCATAGATGTCTCTTTTGACGAGTTGCATAAAAATCCAGATATTCAATATAGATAAGATCACATCAATAAAGTAATAAGGCCGGTGAGAAGAGGCAGCAACAAACGCGCTCTACGTACTCTCCATCGGAAACCGGATATATATATCCCATCTGTGACTATTCTTAGATGTTTATATAAACTGTTCTAGATTGTAGCACCGGCAAGAATTTAAAACTTCACCCGCGGTCATACATACACCACCATTACCTCGTTACCGGGCTCCGATCGACCGCTACCAAAAAAAAAGAAGATACCAACTCGACTCAGTTGCTAATGTTACATGCACCACACGATATAATGCTACACGATATAATCTTTTATTTCCAATAATTAAAATTCTCAAGAAGCATAAAAATACAGGCTTTAATTTGAAAACAATAAAAAATAACGTGGGCTTATGCTCACATCAACCAACTGCTTTAGCATAGTACAGGTGAAAGAACCCCGTGGCCAAAGGAGTGCGCAAACCCACGGAACCTGTTCTACACAAATGTTACCAAAATCATAACACGAATTCACACAAGTTCAACCAGTTGATCCCATCAACCCACCCAAACACCCCCACAACTAAAGGGCACGACCAGAGAACCCGGGCAGCACACGCCTTGACCACAACGCAGCAAAAGAAAACTATATTTAAAAGCACCATCCAGGATGCCACGGCCGGTGATATGTATAGTACAAAAGCTCACCATTAATGGCTTACAAGCTAAACCCCGACATTAATGAGCCTTCACATACATCACGGAAAACTCAGCTGAAGTTAGATACACGCGATACCGTTATGACCAACACTTTACAACAACGCATAAAAAACAAAATCAAAAAGGGAACATAAGCAAACAGAACAAAAGCAAACCACAAACCACACGCAAAATCAGCTAGTTACTCAATATATTAAGGTTCGCCCACTTAACTCAAACCTAACTACACAAACTAACCTTAGAAAAATGTCTACATATCACAGGATGGAATGAACATCGGTTCAGCCGGGATTTTTTCCCCTAATGTATTAACGAAAAATGTTAGCAAGCCAGTTAAAAACGCTGATTTCCCCACAATTAATGGATTCGTAGCAAAATGATTTTGAAAATAAATGCGTAGTAGGTATATTTTGGATTTTGCATATCAAATATTTGTCGAAAATCAATTGTTAATGTACTTGTTAATACTTTACCCAGCAACCTCATCAAATTAACTTGTGGAAGAGTTCGAGGAATGTTTCCCACTTTTTGTGAAAACACCATTATGTTACACGATTACAAGTCCATTATGTTACCAAGGTTACAAGCAATACGTTAGAGTCAACAAGTAAAATCAATTATTTATCTAAATTATCTAACAGTTGCACTAGCAATTTTCCCCAAATGGCAGGTCAGATCACGCCTGTCTTTAAAGACTGACAGACTGAAAAGACATAACTTGTATACTTAAGGTTAGCTACTCGTAAGCTCAAATAATCTTATTATAGCCAGCTAACTAATGTAATGTAATGACGACCTTATTTACATCAAGGTTCATTTTTATTTTTTCCCGTGTCCCATCTAAATAAATAGCATTTGTTGTCATATAAATCTACAAAATAAGATGTACCTTTTTCTTCGTCAAGACAACAGCCAACCTAGAGAGTTTGGATAATTACAGCTAACTCACATTCCTAGATAACTAGTTTTTCCACCACAAAAAAACGAGTGTAATTTGACAAGATATCTACTCAGTCTGGTTTTGTTTGATAACAGAAGGTTTATATTTTATTTTAGTGCATTTGTTCTTATATAAATCCACAATATGAGATGTATCAATCCTTCTGTCGGGTAAATTTATGCTTTGTATTTCATCAACAAGGTAACAAGAAGCTACTTTGCTAGCAAGTTTGGAAGCTTAGAGGTGTCTATTAAATAGATTATCTATCTAACTCGTTCCTTCCAGCTAACGTAACTTCACCACCAAAATGGAAACGATCGTCATTTGGCAAGAAATGTCATAAATCTGTCAAAATCAGTTTTGTCTGATAACCGAAATATCCTCCAATGCCGGCTCAAACATATACGGTTGACTAAAGAAAAAACTCTCAGCTAATCAGAGCAGAGCTCATTAAACTATTAAAACAGTTTATTAATTAATGCTTTAAAAGATGCCACAAAGACACGTTTATTCAAATCACTGTGAGTTGTTATATTGCACACAAACATTGCCAATCATACACATAAATAACAAATAATTTTAAATGGATTTAAAATACTGTTGCTATTTTTAAATGTAGTTTTAAAACATTCTTATGAATCTTATAAATATGTAAAGCAATTTAACATTTTAAAACGACAATTAATAAAAAAAGTGTAGTTTCAGTAAAAACATTATATTAAAAGTTGAATATTTTAACACATATTTAACAAACGTAATTAACTATAAAATTGTAATTAAATATAAAATTATGGATTATCGTCATATCCACAAAAGCATGTTTTAAATTCGTTTTTATGTATTATTTCACAGGCAATTATTACGAAAATGAAGGCAGAGTCTGAGATGACAGAGAACTACCTGAAATATGTAGATGTCATGGTGGAGGTGAAGCTAGTCAAAAGCATGTTTAATTTCTTTTTTATTAATTTGATGCTGTATTTATTTATTATGATATTTTGCTAAGGTTTTAAGTGTTGAATTGCATTTAAATGTTTTATATATTTTGTATATAGCTTTAATTGTACTTATAGTTTATTCGTGTTCTGTAAACTTTAAATCAAATGTAAAAGTTCACATAACTATAGTGTATAGTTTTAATTTAAGTTATTGTTCAGCAATTTTATATTATTATTAAGTTACTAATTTTGTAAATTGTAAACTTTGTCGTTACGGATTTTTTAAAATTAAAATACTTCTAAATGATTTGAGTTATTTGTGTTTTTGCGTAGCGGCATCATCTTTTAATGTTTCGTCTGCATAAACTAGATTGCGTATTTGAATTGGCAGATGTCCAAGGATGTCCTTGTATTATCTGTTGTAATCTATATTTCTTAGAACAGTGGTTTTGTACCGTTTCCCTGGAGACCCTCGGTTTTGCATGTAGACTGTATATATGAATCTATGTATATACAGCCTGTGGTCTTGCACTTTTCCTGCTTTAACAAATCACTGCAACTCAGTAAAGTTTATTAATTGGCTGATTAGTTGACTTGGGTGTTTGGAGTCATGAAGACACTTAAATGCGCAGTGGGTATCTAGAACCCGCATTTTATGTAAACACATAACCCCCCCCCTTTTGTTAATGTGTCAACGTAGCAATAAACCTGACATGTTGCGTGACATTTTTCAAAATAGTAGTCAAACAGCTACTACAACATCTACAGTCGTGCTATAGAGATAAATCTGGATACAGAAGCAGTGACGGAAAAAAACATTTTGGTAAAAAACTTGATAAATTCAGCCTCTATCGCTAACAAGCTATTCCGTCTCTCACTCAATCATTTATCGCACAGCGTTTGTTATGATATTATTTTTTCTTCTACTGCACAAAGGCCAAATAAAGTGATACAAAACAAAAGTAAAATACGTGGCATTACAAATGAACAGTGGCAAGTCAAAAACAGGAAGACCGACAGAAACATCAACACTGGGTACACATCGTAGTGACCACATCAAGTCACAATATCAAACACATCGTAGTCTCAACAGCGGACGAGGATTGAGATTAACAGATTAAGATTGATAGGGAAAGGAAAAAAGACAGTTGGAAAGGGGACGTGGTAATTTGTGGAAAAGTATTTTAAATGACAACAGTATTGAAAACATTAAATGTGTAAATCACAGATCCAGTCCGTATGCTGGTCCAATTCCCACCATATACACTATGATTCGCTTCAAAATCGAAACAAAAATGCAAATGCGATTCGATATTGTTCCACGACGTTGATTTAACTGCGAAAAAGCCTTCATATACCAGCTGGGTGGGCCGTAAATATAATGACAGTATATTTTGGTCACTGACCTAAGTACTGTACTGTTGTAAAGAATGGATAAAACATTCGTTTTAAAGAACAAATGAAGTTTTTTAATATCGATATACATAGCTAATTGTGTATGCGGAAAGGTGTTCGTAATTAATCTAATTACCAAGTGTACCTTTTATCATAAAAATCACTCGAGACCAGGTCATTTCTGTCACGGACCCCCGGTTTCCGATTCGTAAATTGTAGACGGTTTTAGAACGACTGGAATGGTGTCGGTAACAGGTTTTTGATTATGTTCTATTCACACAAACGACGCCTCGAAACTCCTACTAAGGTTCAGTGTGTATATGTACTCATATTAATCAAACAGACTCATAAATATCTCGACAGTTTAATTTGGAATTGAATATCTAGTCTCGGTGTTTGCATAACTGCGGTAACTTATACACATCTGTCGCGCAAAATCGCAAAGAACAGTGTGTATTGTAATATTTTAGTTATGGAAAAGTGAACATATACGTATTTATGTTTACAATAAAACAAGCTTATACAATATAGCCTATATGTATTTAACAAGTCATTATCCGAAGGTCTTAATCCAATTCAGGGTCGCGGAGGGAGGGGGAATAGCCAATTCACCTCCATGCTGTGGGAGGAAACGCACGCAAGACACGAGACCATTGAAACTCCACCAACATGGGAACTTGAACCCAAGACCCCACTGCTGAAAGGCAAACGTGCTAACCTACAATATTGTACTTATTGTTGTTCAATAACAACAACAAAACAGCAGTTAGGAAACTACTTTTTTTCTCAGGCAGAACTTTTTTGTAGTTTTGAACAGAACTTGAACAGAAAGTTATGATCATATTACAGTCTGGCCTAGTCAAAACATGTCTGAATACTAAAGTGTTGTTGAACATGCTAAACAAATGAACAGAAGTTAGTTTCAAACCTTAGTTGGTAAACCTTTTAGATTTTTAATATGGTGATTAATACACTGCGTCAGGTGTTGTGTAACTCACCTCATCTAGCTTCTTGTGAACATTCTTTGCCCTGCACAAAGGAAAAAAAACATTGTGAAACCTATTAAATAACTAAGGTAATAATAAAAATAGGCCCTTAAAAGACAGGACAATATTATTCTCACTTTTTTTTCTTTGTCTTTGAAAGATGGTATAATCTATAGGCTACAAAAGCTGTCAAAGAGCTCTTTTGGACACGTTTATAAGCAGAGGTACAAAGGTAACTAGGTTGCAATAAAGAGCGTGCACAAGAAACGCTGAACAGAGAGTGTCAAAAGCAAACAGGGAGATGTTATTTGCATAACACTGATTGGCTTTGCATTAGCTTTGTTTGCACTTTTTAGCTTTAAAATTGAAGGACTGCTAATTGTAAATGAACTAGTCGTGATGTGTGGATAAAAAAACAACTCGTATTTGTTTATTACATTTAGAGGTCCACTGATTAATATACCTTTATAATTTTTATAATTGCATCAGTGTACATCACAAGAATGTGGGCAAGTTCCTTAGGAATCCATGGCTGGAAAATGAACTGTGGCATATTCCTATGGAGTTTATCTTTAGGAGTATCTCGAGACAACCATGTTTAACAGTTCTAAATCTACAATATGGGTAGATTTTTTAATTCAGAGAAGTACATGATCACTGCATGGTTGTACCATGGTTGTACAGTATCATTTCACTGCAGGTTGTACCGTGTATAACTATGTGACAAATAAAACTTTGAACTTTGAACATTCTGCCATTCTGTCATAGAAAACTGACATGACGTTACTTCCTTAGCGATATACACTAATATATACTTTTATTAGTGTTACGCTGGGCCCGCCCCACTC
Organism: Tenebrosternarchus preto; assembly: GCA_025802075.1. Taxonomy (NCBI): domain Eukaryota; kingdom Metazoa; phylum Chordata; class Actinopteri; order Gymnotiformes; family Apteronotidae; genus Tenebrosternarchus; species Tenebrosternarchus preto. The sequence goes on along the minus strand of JAOYMR010000016.1, from coordinate 10,290,253 downwards.
TTCATTGTTTTCGTTTTCCACGAATTTATGTTTTGGTCTGGTTTGTCACACCCCTTGTTTGTATCTCCACCCGTTATTGTGTTCATCTATTTCTTGTCAATCTAGTCATTAGTATGTGTATTTATATGCCGGTTTTCAGTTTGTTTGTATCGGTCTTTATTTAATGCTAAAATTCGTTTTGTTCCTCGTGCTGTTTATTTCATTATGTCTGTGATTCGCGTTGGCTATGCCTCCTTCAGTGGATACTCTGGCAGTTCGACCCTTGACAGTTATGACCCTGGTTATGGATTTGCTATGGATCTCTCTCTTCTTAGCACACGCGTCCGCATCCTAATCGCTCTTCGTTACAATTAGGTACTTCTGTTCAACGGCGCGTTAAGACATATCTAACCAGCCAATCACATGGCAGCAACTCGGTGCCTTTAAGCATGTAGACGGTCAAGACGACCTTGACCGTCTGATGAGCATTGATTTATGCTATGTCATGTGGGTGGTAGGGTTTTCAGCTGTTAAATTAACACTGACAGTGTTAGATTTAACACCGGACAAGTGTGTATATGTGTCCACACTCGTCAGTGTTAAGACAACATTTACACTAGTGTTACCTTTTTAACACTAAATCAGAGTAAATTTAACTCAAAAAACAACACTGCCTGTAGTTGAATTTACTCTACACTGGTGCGGGCGTTTAAAAAATAGCTCTGGTAGTGTTAAATTTTAACTCTATTTTAACACATTTGAGTGTAAATACAAAAATAACTCCACCAGAGTAAAACTTTAACTCATATTTCCACACTTTCAGGAGTTAACAGAAAGAAAACCACACTAGAGTAGATTTTAAACTAGTATTTCTTGTATTGTACACCCCCCCCCAAAAAAAACAAAAAAAACCCAAAAACTAAGTATATTAAGAACCTTTTATTTAAAATGTTAACTTATTTTATCAACTCTCTATGAACTGCACTGATGTGCTGAACTCATGGTGTTTCATGTAAAGTTGCAGTAAGGTACAATATACAGATGCTCATCCACGCTGTAAGAAAACTGGCCATCATAAGGTCTGTAGTACTTCAAATCATCAATACAAATCACTGTAAACAAATCTGTCTCTTCAATACAGAAGGCATTCATGTGGTCATCAAAACGCACTGTAATATTTGGTGTTAGAAGGAACGTTTGCTCATCTTTCACAATTATATTGACAATCTTTTTGAAAACATTTCATTTTTGACATCACTGCAAACAAACATGACAATCTGATTCTCTGTTCCATCATTTTTCACCCAGCAAGTAGTAGAGATGTAACCAGACACATTTAATACATCACTTAAAATTTCGCTGCCCTCTAAATAGTCAAGCAAAACACTTTTAATTGGACCAAACTGAAATCTTCTAAAACTAAAATTTTCCCAGTCTTCGGACCACATTTTGTGACTGGATGTACTTCCGCTCTTTCCCTCGCTTGCTGAGTTGCGCTGAACTGTCTTCAGTCTCCAGGCCAGGTAACCGGACCCATTTTGAGGATCATAGTAGTGCTCCTGTCAGGCAAAGTTTTTTTTTTTTTAAAGCCTGAAAGGAATCAGAGCTCAACCATGTACTAACTACATGTGCATATTTGTTCACTAATATACTTACATAGCCATTTACTGAATCCAAATCCTTCAAGTGAGGGAAAAGTGTTATTATCTCAAGGGCATATGAAATGTGAACATTTACAGGTGGGATCCTCCTTCATTAAAAAAACAGAGAAATAACATTAATAAAAGTGGGCGGGATAATATGCTGACCAATATAAAATGCAGTTAAAATCAATCCTATGTTGTTCACTCACCCATGGCCTTCCACCATATCTGCTACAAGTATGTTCACCATCTTTCTTCAGAAAGGCTACTTGTTTTTTTGATACTCCTGAAATGTCTGGTCACCACCTTGGCTTTGAGTGCAGCGCTACTTTGACTATCTGAAACATCAACAATTACATATGCTTTTAAATTGAGATTCACGTTGTTTACATATCCCCATAAAAGAGACACAGAAAAGAACTTTTTATTGCATACTGACACATGGTGTAAAAAAAGAAAGCTGACATTTGCCACAGATATAAATAATAAAAAAAACAATACCTACCCTACTAAGATCAATGTTATATATATGTTTATATGAATCAATTCAGGATAACTGAAATAAAAATCCATCTGAATTGGGAAAAATTAAACCCACCCCTATTGAATACTACAATGTGATACTGACCTTCAAACTCACATCTCTCGCTGTAGTGGGATCAACCGGTCCATCAATCAACTGCCGTCATCGTGCCTTTGTGGATTCCAGAATTAGAGTTGAACCTGATGAAGCTGAATCTTCTGAGCAGAATGAAGATTCAGAAGAGGACTGTCTCTCATTTGAGGACATGCACAAAACTGTATTGAAAGAGTCAGGGGGAAAACGTAAGACGCTTGGAGACAATGACAATTTTTAATTTAAAATGAGATTTTTGAACACAGAAGGGGAGGTGCAGCACAGAGACTGTGTTCAATGTGTTGTAGAGCTGATTTTTTTCTTCCCAATTTAGGAGGCTAATTACCCCACCCACTTTTTAGGACTCCCCCTATCACTAGTGATGCCCCTGACACTAGGAAGGCGAGGACTAGCACATGCTTCCTCCGATACGGGAAGCCAGACTTTTCCTCTTTTCCCGCTGCTGCAGCACTGCCGTGGAGCTAAGGGCGCTCACGGCTCCGATACCTCAGCTTGCAGATGAGCTGACATCACCATAAGAATGATGTGGCGAAATACAAAATGTTTTAATTTATTTAATATTTAAGCTACTATACTGACAGTTCTTACCAGAGCTCTCTTCAGTGGAGAAGTTCTTACCAGAGCTCTCTTCAGTGGAGACCACAAAAGACACTTGAGATGACTTCACAAGTTCATCAAAGATGTCTGAATCAATATCAATGCCAGATGAATCCTTTAAATCCACATGGGTTTCCTTTGGTAACCCAAATTTGGTTAAAACTAAAAAACACAGTCATACAAGTTATACACAAATAATGAGAAAATAAAACTAAAAAACAATAGGAAAAATACACGCAATTGTGACACTTGGCATCAACTCATGAGCATTGATTTATGCTATGTCATGTGGGTCAGAAGCTGGAATAAACTGCATGGAAACGTGGAACCATCATGGGCTTGTGTCAACAGTTCAGGCTGCTGGTGGTGTCATGGTGTAGGTGGATATTTTCTTGCCGATGTGGGTCTCTTCATATTTACTGAACATTGTTTAAATGACATGAACTACCTGAGTACTGTTATGTAACCATCGGAACATGTGTACCCATCTTCAGCAGGATAATGTACCATGTCACGAAGATCAAGTCATCTCAAACTGATTTCTCATAGTCTCCACAGTCACCAGATTCAATCCAACAGAGCACCTTTGGGATGTGGCATAACAGGAGATTCAAATCTGCACCTGTGTGATGCAATCATGTCATCATGGGGCAAAGATTGTATATCCAGTGTAATAAATTCAACTCTGGACTGTTATAAAGACTACGGATATGGATTTACCCACAATAAATCTCGCTCTTCTCTTTGTGTCCGCCTACCTATCGCAAAGCATTAAAGCTTTTCTTGTTTTTTTTTTCTCCAGTAGCCTGGATGAATTCCTTGTATTCCTTCTTTTAGCCTTCTGCAAACATTTTTATTTAGCTTGTTGTACTGATGTTTTCAGGAATAGCGCCTCCTCCCAAAAAGCTTGTTTTACAGACATTCCAGTCTGCTGTTTTGCTTTTCTCCTTTAGGAGGAGAAAAGCATACTTCCACACAGCTGACAAACAACAGCTAAATGCAATAGGCTGCAGTTAATGTCAGCTAGATAACTGAAGTACTTTAACTCTATGAAATGAGAAACGGTTAAAATAAGTATAGCTACGTAATTGAGACGAAACTCGGTAGGATCCAGGGCACTTTAGCGAAGAAACCATATCAGAGGTCAGGTTAGCAAGAGTTAAACACCAGAATTAAGGACAAGTGGCACAGAAGGGATGAGGCAAAAATCCAAAAACCACAACAGGTGAACAGGTGAGGAGACAAAACAGAGTAAATGAGACAGAGAACTGCTTGATATATACACAGATAATGTTGCCATTACACTGTTGGCAGTCCTGAAAGCGTTATATAACTGTCTTAACTGTATGATGCAGGCCAGTGTGATCAGTAGCCACGGAGACCGCTTAGTATACCAGGAATGATACCCTCTGGTGGCCAGATGTGTGCACTGCAGGCTTTCCCCTGAAAGTTGGGTTCTCTAATTTTGATTAATGCCCTTTTCCAAATATCTCATTTAAGTTCTTTATACTGTGTTTCAGAATACATGGAACTCATGAAATACGCTTAAAATACTGCTCTTTTACTCCTGGCTGGATCATTTCAAATTGGCCTATGCAGTGACCTTGATATTTAGGAAACTATATATTGTTCTCTAATTTTGATCTCCAGTGTATCTGGCCGTTACGGAATTAGCCATTAGACAGTTAGCTATCAGGTCATTATTTAGCAACAATATTTATTGTACTCTAGAAATCTAGAAACATTGATCTATTAGCAAGACAGTTAAAAAGAGAAAGAACATATCTAGACTAGCAAAGTTTAAACTCATTGCAAATGTTTGTGAGATGATGTTCTGATGGCCCCACCCACTGAGAGGTTTGTGAGTCTAACTACCAAGCTAACATTACAATCTGACATAGAAGGACTATACAGTGTATTCCACTACACAACAAAACTCTTTTGTTTTTTTAAGTGATGAAGTTTTTGCTTCGGTTTCTACACTTTAGATTATTATGTTGCAACAGAATGGTTTAAAATAAAACATCTTTAGACGTGAAAAACAAGATTCCAAATGTTACAAATGAAAGTATGACATGGTCTGTTTATATGAAAATTAGCAATCTGTCAGAGTTTCACGCCGGCTTCTTGGCACACACAAACGGATAGTTAATTGTACATGGAATATCATTCCATTTCTTCTGATCTGGGGGCAAAGGAGGAAAGAAAGACATTGAGTTGATATACATACATTATATATATATATATATGAAAACTAAATAAGGACAGGAAATTGAAAATATTATGTATACACTGAGCCAGTAGGTGAAAGAGGCTTCTAAATGAACTTACCAGACCAGTTCATATGCACACAGCACTCATTATTTAAGTAGTTGGGCTCGTTTGGATCCCAGCTAGTGTAACTTAATTCTCTACCATCAGACCAGAGCCATTTTGTTTTCTGAAAGGTTAATTACTTAAATGTAACATTTAAATGTTGTATTTAAACAAGATTATTAATTTACTTGAAAAGTATTTTAGCAATACTAAAATCTCCACACAGCCCAAAAACCTGAAGTCATGTTAAAATAGAATTCCCCTTTAAAAATATATTGTCTTGCAAAGTTTGTTTTGTTAGGTAATTTGTTGCTTACAGGTGCTGACACCATTCAGTATTTTCATACCTCCTGACAATCAGACAGGCCAATCCATGTTGGATTCTCTTTAGGGTCATGAGCACGAATCAGGGCTTTGACCAGTTGATGTTCATTTTCACTGTGTATCGAGACCAAATTAGCATCCAGTTTTAAACAGTTTGTCTATGAAGAGAGAAAATTTGACAGAGTTGAATTTTTTCTTTTATGCAGTCAGTGTTGATAAAAATAGTTTCGCCAAAAGTAAGAAAGAAATTGTAATTTCTCTTAGAACACTAAGCATATATTGAAAAAAATGTACATAAATGTTCTTCCTCTCAAAAGACTCAACAGTTTCAGGATGAGGCCAAACCATTCTAGAAATGACGTATAAAACCTTAATGTACTCAAAAGTGTTCTCCGGTTTAATCAACTGTCCTGGTGAGGTCCCCTTTACTGTAAAGTACAGAGTGAACTTGGTTGAATAAGGTGCGTGGACAGTAAAACAGTTGTTTTAATTGCAAGGTTAGACTATTATAAAATTATAATGATATAAAAGTAGGTAAATATATTATTATTGGTATTATTAAGCTTAGCACCAATTTATGCTCTCATGCCAATCCATTCATTAATTTATTAATTCAGTAAACAAATAAAAATAAATGTTAAAATACGGAAGAATGTCTGGGAACAAATAGCTAGAAAAGCCTCGTCTAGGACAGCAGCTCCTCCTCCTCATTTCGCACATTTTGGTTGCGATGCCCAAAACACACAACGCACACAAACTGCAATACTTTCTTATCTGAAACCGAAATCTGCTTTCCATCATCTTAGCCGAGGGCTTTTCCTTTTAACGGTCCTCTGGAGCAAAACGTTGTATACAAGAATGCATTGAAAGTCAAGATGGATAAAGACGTAATGAAAAAGGTGAAAAAGATACACTAGATGGATAAGCTCAGTGAACCTTAGAGCCCCAGTAAGCAACACTCACTCTTCTTATTCCATTACACGTTTGTGGTTTTCATGGGTCTTGCATCACTGATAAGCATCTATTACATTACAGGTGTTAGAGGTGCTTGTCTTGTTTTTTAAATAAGACATTTTCTAGTGGTAGTATTACACATCATGTAAATAATAAAAATGTTTGGATAAGACATCCTGGGGAGAATTGAGTAATTTGTATGATTGAGTAATTTGTATGATTTATTTGTTTGTTTGCAGGTCTCTTGTATGATGCTGTTATTTTATTTGTAGTTGTTTATTACATATACTAGACGAGATTAATCTTTTGTTAAACAAAAAAAGGAAAACCTTTTTCTCCTTTTTGTAAAAAGGAAACAGTTGAATATTATATATATATGAAAAACAGAATTATATATAATATTCAACTATTTTTCAACTGAAAAATGCCTTGTGCTCACCATATTGTTCATCATGTGGACAACATGGTGAGCACAAGGTATATATATATATAGTGCAATGATTTAGATTAGGTGAAGTAAAGGTTATTTACCTCAGCAGTGACCCAGTCTGTACTGTTGGAAAAGTATTTAAAGCAGCGGTTGCCATAGGAACCCCACCCTGATGGACAATATGGTGAGCACAATGCATTTTTCACAGAAAAATACTCCTTTTGATTGTGTTTGCTTGGGCTGGACTCTAAAGAGAAGAGGTAAACCATGAGGTAGACCAGTCGTTTTGTTTTTAAAGTATATAACGGCAGTTTTAGATACAGTTTTAGATACTGACTCATTTGAAATGATGCATTAATTGTTCACTGGTTAATTGGAAGAGCTAGACAATAGTCAAAAAATAAACAAAAAGACAAATCAATGCCTAATGCTTTTCTAGACATGTCTGTGATGATACTTAAATATTTAAATTGCCCAAAATTATATGGTGCAGGTTTCTCAAGCACAACTTAAAGAAGAAATAAATAGGAAATAACAGTCACAATGTGAATTATATCAGGAATCTGGATATTCTGCTGTATATAATGCTATTCCTACCATCTGTCTAGAGATTCGGCTCTATAATCTAATCCTCCAATTTCAAAAGATATTTTTCAGTTATTATTTGCGTTGCGAGACTTACCAAAAACTGAGGAAGCCACAATAATCACCAAAAGCAGTGATTTGACCCGACAAACTCCACTGGCCATTTTGTGTCCTCCTTAAAAAAGTTACAAGTTCAGGATAGGTGTTAATGAAAGAAACTGGATGCCAGACTGGATGCCAAAGGCTAGAAAAAAACCCATCACAATTCTGATATGCATGTCAAGGAGGTCTGTGTAGTCAGGAAGTCATTTGGTAAACTGTGAAACCAAGGCAACTGATGCATGTTTTACACTGTAGAAACCCTCCAGCATAAAAGTTGAGCTGAAACTATTAAAACTAGTTCAGCTGGCTGGATAAAATGTGGCAGGGTATCGGTTTTTAGGACATTACATCATAATGCCTAGGCTTTTAGTACATTACATGATAATGTCCTGGCTATTAGTACATTACACCATAACGTCCAGGCTTTTAGGACATTACACCATAACGTCCAGGCTTTTAGGATATTACACTGAAGAAATTCTAGATGAAATTCTCACATATGCAATGCAGAGTGAGGGGTTAAAGTTCTAAAAGAAAATGAATGGTTCCATCCGTTACCAACTGGACCATTTGTGTTGGCAGGTGCTCATGGAGTGCAGTTAGCTTGTTCATCCACTAGGTGTGGCAGTCCAACCCTTTATGCCTGAGCTGTTACCCTGCCATCAAGTGTACACTTTGGATGGCTCATGGGAGGACATCCTGTTTATTGTCCTGACTTCTACTTTTTTTTACCTCTTCAGGTGAGCAGCCAGAGCTGCCAGGCTCTTCTGCTTAGCAGGTGTCCAAGGCCACATGTATGGACAGTTTCTAGTAATACCCAAGCATTTCTTGTACATCACAGTTCTTGTACATCACAGTTCTGATAGCTGGCTAACCCTCCAACCTCCTTCTCCAAGGAGGATACTGCTCCTGGTAGTTGTAGTTCACCTCGTAGCCAAATGTCTTCAGTATTACTGAATTACTGATCAAGTATCACTGTCATCAATCAGCTGGTTGGTCTCAATGATGGTAGTGACACTAGTGTTTGTCCACACTGCTGTATGCACTATGTTGAGCTTGGTGCATGGCATTACTGGGGCTTGGTTCCCAATTTGAAGACCCTGAATGTTTGGGGACAGAACAATCTGAAGACCCTGACCATAATTTTCATTATTTGGTCAGATAAAGGAGAATGGTGAGGAAGCCTCTAACAACTTACTGTAATGATGTTGAAATAAAAGATAAGATTGTCCTTCAATACAAATGTGAACTGTTAAAATGAATGTTGGTTCAAGTAGCACCCTTTTGGGTATTGACAGATTCGTTAAGACAAGTGACAGGAGATATCTGTGCATTGCTACAGATTGCTACAGCATTGTCAGGCTCTGTAGTCCATCCTGGGTTTACCCTCCCCTCCAAATTCCATATTTGGTGTTTGCTTTTCTCCTAGGCACCCCCCACACCTCTAACACCTCTAATGGAACAGATGCTTATCAGTGATGCAGCGCCCATAAAACCCACAAACTGTTTCAGAGTGAACAGTAAACTTCCCTTCCACATTAAGTCACACCCTGAGTAAGCCCACTCTCTCTGCAGCTTCACACACATCAGAAACTAAAGTTTACATTTTCCACACCACAGCTGTTAGCATCTCAAAGTTAGAAAGCCCCTTTAGAAAACTGGTAAACTAGAAAAAAGAGCACAAGCTAATTTATCAGTGATTTGGAAAAACTGTGGGGAAAAACACCCATATAATTAGACAACAGAGCACAAGTCAAATGTTGGCAAAGAAACTTTACAAGGCAGGAGAGAGAACTGACAGTGAACAACATAGTTGAGTCCATGGTTGAAAACAGGTGAAGCTGACAACAGGACAGGAAAAGGTTAAAGGTAATGTCTAATGGGTTCTTATGGCTTTGGAACAAGGTGGGAGGTGTGCCTCAGGTGTGACTGCTAGGCTCCTCCTGTTATCTGTTTCTTTAATAGTCAATACTGAAATATACTTTGTGGTTACTGTATTTCCTTAATGTCGCATCCAGGAGACCTACAAAGGACAATTCCCACTTTCACAGTGATGTTTCAGCAGACTGTCAACATATGTTTTAATCAGTCTGGATGAAACATGGGATGAAGATCATTTACATTCAGGGTTAAAATGAACAATTGTCAGCAAATAATCTGCAACTAGAAAAAAGTAAAGTTGCATTAGTAATTCATTATCCTCAATAATAAAATAAATTACTAATAAATCTAAGCAAATCATTTTTGGGGAACATTTTGTCCTTTTTTGTTTACACCATGTGACAAAGCATGAATAAGCAACTATGATCAAACATAAAAAGGTTGTTTAGTGCAAGTTCCCTTCTAGGACAGTAAATTAGCAGGAATTTGGAATTATGCAGGCTATGTCAAAATATGGCTTTGTTTTTGCATAAGGAACTAAACTAATAGCATAGTACCAAAAGGTGAATCAAGAGGTCATTTTATAGAATTGTTGCCAGTATTGTAATGGTTAAACTTCTTGAAAAGTGAAACTTTTGTTAATCAAGTTAATTTAACTTATAATTCAGTCAAAAAACGTGTGGGTAAGTAATGTATTTCTGTCACCAAGTTAGATTAACCGTTAATCTATTCACAGTGAAGGTTCTTTTTTAAATCATTTAAACATTCTTGTCATTACGGGGAACTGTTCTTTTCTGGTAAGCTTTAGGTGGCATTACATCATTAACAAAATTGCACAAACTGAGATACAACAGTCGAGCGCTCAGAGACACCAGCAGGGGAGTGGGCTACTGTGTGGAAGATTTACCTCACGAACATTTTCGTAGCTTTCGCCACAGCAGTGTTAAGAGATCAGGGATATCGTCCAAAAACAACCCAGGTGGGACAAGATCTTCCTCAACAAGCCTGTTTCTCATCACATGAACTATAGACTGAGACACAAAGGACGGGCTTTTTAATCTGAATGACCAAAGATCCCAAAAGCATGTCTGTCTCAAAAGCACGTCTATCCCGGATCAGTGCAGAGGTGAAGAAAATCCCCGCTTCAGTGCAGGACATCTTGGACAGAAGAGCAGTCCAAATTAGTGCAGAGATTCAGCAGGTAAGACATTGTAATAC
>JAOYMR010000016.1:10264809-10279487 GCA_025802075.1 Tenebrosternarchus preto | reverse complement strand
AGCGCTGCGCAGGCTGATGGAGTTCCACCTGCGCTTCCTCAAAGAGTTCCCATAATGCACCACGCTGGAGGAAAAACTCGCCGTGTTCAGCGACACAACTGCTTGGCTGACTGGGGAGGGGTACATGCACTTAGGATCTTAACACTGTAAATCAAAAGACACCAAACCCAAAATGATACACTGTAATTCCATTGTATAATCATCACTGAATAATTATATTAATTCAATATTACAATTATAATGACAAAATAAAAATTAAGAAAACAAATATAGACATTTTCAGCACGTCAGTGAATGGTGACAGGGTGAACACCAATAAATGTTTGATATCAGTTCAAAGAGCATCTGTTTTACGGTTACTAGATAACCGCAAAAGTCCTTTTCTCTCTACACATTGAACTCAGTCAGCATCTGATCGCCCGTTTCTCCCCGGCCGTAAATCCTACCGCTGTTCATGGCCGAGTTACCAAGGCTCCTGCCCTCCACAGGAAAAAAGCTCCAGACCTGTTCATCCGTCTACGGGCAAAACTCTAAGGTGACGGGCAAACCGGACATGCTGAGAGATCCTAGTAAAGGAGCAGAACCAGGGAGAACACGCCTGTCTTCACCCTCTCAGTCCGATATGAGGCAGGATTGGTCAGACAAATGCTAGAACAGCATAATGTTGCACTTCACTGTCTCAGTAAAACCCAGTCACAGCCCCCTTCACTCTGTGTCCCGCTGGTCATCGCCATTACAGTCTGGATCTGTGCTGTTCAGGAGCTTCACCAGTAAAGAGACCAACTGGCCATCCTGAACGTAGCCGTCTTCACACACAGGGTCAGAGGCCACAGTTTGGAGGTTACGGTAAATCATGGCCTGGAGAGATGAACGGAGTTCCCAGAGCAGCTCCCAGTTCTGAGCAGACAGCTCCCATCGTACAAGAGAACAGTCCGGAAAAGCTACCTCCACCCGGTCTCCATCCACTATGAAAGAGCAGAGAAACAAAGGCATGAGAAGACAAAGACTGCAGGACTCCCTGGTCCACTGGACCTCTCATAGCAGCTACCTTTAAAATAAATAAATAAATAGCATCCTAGAAAAATATTGGATTTCACGTTTTTCTGGAACAAAAAAAGCCAATCTTTAAAAGACAACAGCTTCCACATACAGATACAGACATTGTTCTGTACACATTAACCATATTCATCACTTTAAAGAGGAAGGAGCTTTTTTTGTATGAGCTTTCAGAATTCTCAGCATGTTTCTAGAATTTAATCAACTATTTTGAGTCAGAGAATATGTTCATGGTTATTCAAATTCATAAATAACATTGTGCTACAGAATATTCTAGAAATATTCCTCAGAATGCAGAGTTTGGAGAACAGGACCCATCTCCTCAAGTCCATGCTGATAATGTTTCATTCCTGGATAGGTCAGCAGTAACTGGGTGAACAGCAGGCCGACTGTGCTGTTCCTTCGGCTGGGCGTGGCTCGTGGACGGGTGGAGCTGCGTTACCTCTCTCCACCAGGTCACAGTCGGTCAGGAGGAGGAGGGCCAGGGGCTGCACCGTGGACGAGTCTCTGATGAAGACGATTCCGTTCGATTTGACTGCAGAGAAGAACGTCAGCCAACGGCTGGGGAGCTGCCGCACACCCCTGGATGAAAGCAGACGGACATGACCCACAGATACCAGAGCGCACACAGACTAAAGAACAGTTACCCATTACCGTGTTGAACGGTTACCTGTTAACTGTTGACCGGTGGAGCAACACAGGCCCACTCTGTGTGCGGTAGCACGGGTCGTCTGGACGAAACCTGCCCTTTTTATTTACAGTTCCTCGTTTCACCTGAAACCAGATGACATGGCGGCTCATCATGGGTCAGACTCAACACGTTCAGAGAACGTAGACTTTAAAGAGGTCCGACATCTCACACTCACTCTATAAACGCTGAACTCTGTGGTGGTGTCATTACCGAACACGCATGTAGGTGTCTGGCCAGGGTGCGTGTGCATGTGTGAATGCGGGATAAAGTACGTACACACGTGTTGGGGTTCAGGGTTAGGGTTAGGGCTATATTATGTGTTTGGGTTCAGGGTTAGGGTTAGGGCTATATTCCGTACCTGAATGAGGTTTGGGTAAAAGCCTGCAAGCAGCACAGCTTTCAGAAGTTGCTCCTCATGGCTGTGCTGGTTGACCTGGGTCGAGGGGCGGAGACAGTCAGCAGAGTGCGTCACAAGCCCCGCCTCCACCAGGTTCTCACTGAACTGCTGAGTGAGGCCTGGTCGACAAACAGGATCAAACAAGGCACAAGACTGAACACAAAACCCGCCCACGTCACCGATTCATGGATAAAGAACATTACGATACATATAAAAAGGAGTGAAGGTGCTTGGAGTAACTTGCCATGGATAAAACGTAGACTGGGTCCTGACAGACTGTAAGCGTCCAGGTATTCCTGCCGACTCTGCCGGTCTGATGTTTCCCGCCAGCCTTGAACAACACTGCTGAACGCCAGATAGTCACTGCAGCTGGAGCCACTCAGATATTCCTTAGCCTTGAGAGAGAGAGAGAGAGAGAGAGAGAGAGAGAGAGAGAGATACACACAACAGATTAATCAGCTATTAATATGATGCACAACAGAACCAATTTTGCTGTCTGTTCTGAAGTAAGGAGCTTTAAATATAAACGACACCAAGATGGCAGTAGAAGTTCTGAAGGAGCAATCAGCTCCAATATTCTACCTAAAGAGCTAAAGAACAGAATGATTTAATCTGAGTAAATGGGCAGATGATCAAATGAGTGAAAGACTAAAGGATCTAGTCGTAGTGGTACTGTAGGGGGGCAGAAGATCATGTCTGGTCTTGTAGGTGACAAACATAAGCTCTGACCAATAGACTGGTTTCACTGCAGTCTCCTTTAGGGAGAAACTCCTTCACACTACCGCGTCCCTCACATCTCTGCCCCTCATCCCGGCCCTGGGAGTCACACTGAGCTGATCTGCTCACATCATACTGGTTCCATTAACCATGGGCACAGTCCTGATATCACGATACCAGCCCACCTCTAACCAGGTAAGTCAGAGCATGTTTGCCACCTAGAAGATCTCCGATCAATGCCAGGCGTGGTCTCCGCCTTTCCGGCTTCACCGCAGGCTTTATGAATAACGCGGAGGTCTGGCTGGACGGCGTTCCTGGAGGTGCAGGTCGGACCTTGGCGACGTGTGCGCGGTTCTCCAGGCTGTTGTGGAACGGGTCTCTGGTCAGGCAGGCGGCCACGGAGAGCATGGGCTGGGCGCAACGGAACAGGGCAGCCAGGACGAGAGCCTTCGCCAGGCGGGGGTCGCAGGGCACACACGCCACTCGCTCGCCCAGTGGGGTCAGACACTCTGAACTGTCCAGCACTCCTGCGGGGAGGGTGGAGAAAACGAGAGATGGAGTGAAGCTAATAACACCAGCAAAGAGCCACTTCCACCTCCCCATCTACCAGCATCCCTTAATGAGGGAGGTCGTCATATCAGCAGTGGGAAATGATGTGAAGACATTTGAAGCCATTTTCATGACTCTACAGCATGATAGAATATTGTTTTGAAGTTTCTAAGGTTTGCCAACATGTTTGAACACAGTGTAAAGGAAAGAAAAATAAGAACAAGAGTACCATGTAAAAACCCCAAACAACATGCAGAATATTTTCAAAGTTGTCAAAAGTGAACAATAGAAGAAGGACCAGGAGAAACACTGGTCAGTTTCGGTTTGAAGCGAGTGCTTCTCTTGAGCGAGGGGCTGCGGGTCTCACCGATGGCTTGGAGAGTCTTCACAGCATCCTGTACCGCCCTGGCATCTGGAGGGTCCAGCACCTGGGACAGGAAGTGCTCGGCCTGGAGGAGAACACAACATCCTGACACGTGCCTTGTGAAAGTTCCCCTGGGTCTTAACATGAGTCCTACTTTTATCGAAAACTTAAATGTTCTGGACACCAGCGGGGGAAAAAAATAAGTATCTGATAAATATTTCAACCCTTTTTTCCCATAAAATGTAGGTCCTTTCCTTTCCATACAGAAGCTATGTATAATTCATCTCAAAATTGAAGGACATTCCTTATACATTCCTTTGTGGAATGGTCCACTTCACATACCTTACTTTGAGGACTGTGGATTTTGGCCTGAACTACAAGGCTCTCCAGGGGAGTGCGCAGAATCTCAGGGATAGGAAATGTGGTCATAGTCTCCAGTTGTTTCCGGGGAAACAAGTGGTAGGCGTGGCCAGGCTGACAACGACCTGCTCTGCCTCTTCGTTGCGTGACATTTGACCGTGAGATCCAGACTGTATCCAGACACGAGACCTAACCATTGTGAATATATATTTCAATAAAATACAACACAAATGACAAAAAAAGTCAAAACACAAACAAATAAAACCATAGGTAGGAGGAAAAAAAAGTCAGCAACATTCACATTTTTAGAAAGAATTTTTGCTATGGTTCATTACATTTGACATTATTGTTACTGACTTTGGCACAGAGTTCAGAATTTAAATATCAGAGTCAGGAGTGTTGGATAGGGGTTAGACTACACTGTAATGGAGGGGAATCTCCAGGGCCAGGGATGTAGGGAGGCCTCACCTTGGTCCTGGGATCATAGCTCTGCTCCTTCTGAGAGCCCACGTCCACCACATGAACGATGTCATTGATGGTGATGGACGTCTCTGCGATGTTGGTGGCCAGGACAATTTTGCGCTGGCCCTCCGGGGGGCGCTGGAACACAGCTTGCTGGTCTGCCACAGACATGCTGGAGTGAACTGAGAGGGAAAAGAAGAAGAGAGGAAGTCCGGTTTATTTTGATATGCATTATGGTGGAGTTCTAAGTTCTAAGCACGTCATGCAAAACCTCAGACAGCAACTTTCAAGGACATTTGTGAGTTACATCGAAATCTAGGGCCAATGACCAACAGCTGTGAAATGAAGAGAATCTAGGAAGAGTACATTTCTGAATAAAACCACAGAGAAAGAAGTTCTGTGCTGGGGGGAGGGACAAGGCTGTGCTGGAGGGGCAAACAGGGCTATGCTTGGGTTAGAAAAATCTGCTTACGTGGTAGGATGATCTGTGAGCCCGATTTGAAGGCCCGTTTCTCCTCCAGCCTCTGTTGTACAGCCTTAATGTCCTGCCAGCCAGGTAGAAAACACAGCACCGCTCCTGCAGGGGGCGCCAATGCAAGAAAATACAGGGGACACAGATGAGGCACAGAAGAAGAACCCATGTCTCCATCCACAAAAATGGGCTTCGCAGGCAAGTGATGTGGAGCCAAATGGGACAGAAAAAAGCAAACGCAAGAGAAGGAGAGAGAGAGAAAACTCATGGATACCTGGTTCTCCCTGCATGTGAATGTTGTCAATCACATCGGCTACTAAATCAAGGTCAGGACTTGCATCATCTTGTCCCTTTTTGAAGCAAAGACAGAAAGAAAGAAAGAAAGAAAGAAAGAAAGAAAGAAACCCAGACTAAGTATAAATCTTAGAACTCCACAAATCTAAATCAGTCAGTTAACTGGGACAAACTTGCAAACGATCAACACATTAATAACCACTAACCATTAAAACAACATCACTATGTCACACGCTGAAAGCACAGGCAGCGGCACTAAGCACCGACGTCATACGTACTGTACAAACTCCCCCCAGCTCCTCCCCCTCACCTGCACGCCTCCCGTCGGCACCGGCGACCTCCCCAGCTCCTGCATCACCTCCTCCAGGTACCTCTCCCGCACAGGGTGCATGAACCCCGGCACTCGCAGGACAGGGCAGCCGCCGAAGTAGCGGGCCAGGCGCTGGGAGTCTCCCGTGGCGCTCATGAGCACGAGGCGGAGGCTGGGGTTCTGTTCCAGCGCCCCCCGCAGGAGGGCCAGGAGAAGGTCCGTGTTGACGTCCCGCTCGTGCACCTCGTCCACCAGCACGTGACTCACGCCCCGCAGCGTCCCGTTAGCCTGCAGCTTGCGCAGCAGCACGCCGACCGTGAGGAAGAGGAGGGCTCCGCCGCTGCGCTTCGGGAGTTGTGACTCCAGGCGCACCTGCAGGGGGGAATGTTTTCGTAAGGACGGACTGACTGAGCATTAAAACGACGACCTAAAAGAAACACTCCACAGCAGACCGCCCCACCGCAACTGATCCACTACCAGAGACATGCTTTAAAATCAGGGGTGTCCGAGTAGATCCTCTTGGAGATCCACCACCCTGCAGAGTTTGGTTCCAACCTTCGTTCCCCACGTCGGGCTCCAATACGAAGGGCGTGATCTAGGTTGTGTGCGTCAGGTGATGGTTGGAACTGGACTCTGCAGGGTAGCAGATCCCTAGTAGATCAACTGGACTCTGCAGGGTAGCAGATCCCTAGTAGATCACTGGACTCAGTTGATCACTAGTACTACTGCCCGTTTTATGGAAGTGTAAAAAGTTTTGAGTGTGGCACCTGGTAGCCGACGCAGTGCCGGAGGGCGGGGCCCATCTCCTGAGCGACACGGTGAGCCACCGAGACTGCGCTGATCCTGCGTGGCTGTGTGACCAGGATGTTGCAGTGGGCACCCTCACCTGCCCTCACACGCCCCTCCAGGATGAAGCGTGGGATACGTGTTGTCTTCCCACAGCCCGTCTCCCCGGCAACCACCACCACCCGCGAGGCCTCCACGGCAGCCACCAGCTTTTCCCGGTGCGAGTCTACTGGAAGCTCCACCCCCTGCACTGTCCCCGCCCTCTCCCAATGCCCGAGGAGGCTGTTGCTCAGAAGACTGGCCTCCTGTGGGCTCAGGGGCCGGTACGATCGGCCAGTGATGGCATCAGCGACATGATCATCCTCATCCTCCTCATCTTCCTCGCTGACTGAGGAAGACTGCTGCTGCTGCGCATGCTCTTCCTCCCTGTCCCACAGTTTCTGCATCTCCACGTCGAGCGGATACTGACAGAAGAAAAAAAAAAATTTAAATATCGAGAACTCATGTTAAAGTGATTTCTGCTGGAGCTCGGGTGCGACCAACAACTTTCCACATCCAAGCTTTAATACCCAGTGTGGAGGCAGAGTGCAAGTAGCTTGATCTTTTTTCTCAACATGCGTTGATGGCACCAATTTAGACATGGCAAACATATTGAAGGATCAGGATAAATCCTCCTGCTCATCATTATTTAATTCTTTATTTTTTCATTCGTCAACCTGGAAGATTTAACCACCAGTACTTCTGTTCGGTCAAGATACCATTTCTGTTCAGTATCGTGTCAAGTTCTGTTGGACAACTCTTCAAGAACCTGTGTGAGGTACTCAAGAACCAGACCTGTGCGAAGTACTCTTTAATCTCATTCTGCAGGTGCTCTGGGATGTTCAGGTGGCATGGTTGCCTCTCCCTCCTGCCAGCCTCTCGCACCTGCTGCTGGTGGTACTTGGCATGGGTCAGAGGTTGGTTCTGCTCGTCCAGCAGCTTCTGCTCCTAAGGGCAGAACAGTGGACAGGATTGTAATATTGGTTCCGGGTGCCATAACCTCTTTGCAAATGTCTGAAACTGTTGCATCAGAGACTCAACATTGTGGATCCTCACATTTAAACTTTTTTTTAGGATCTTTTAATTCCTAAATTTGTCCTTTTATTCTTTGGATAAAATGTTGCTAAAATCTGATCAGATTTCACCAGAAGAAAATGGTAAAAACACCAAACTTGTTTTTCTGAAATTTGGCATTGTTGCACAGTAACCACGGAAACGGCTGACCTTCAGCCAGAGGCAGGCGAGCGCGGCAGCGTGCGTCTCGGCCTCCAGCCTGCGGCGGCCGCACGCGCGGAAGCTGACGGGGTGGGGCCAACGCAGGGTGAGCACACATTCCTTCACCTTACCGCCTGACGTCCTGTACTGCAGCATCTCCTGTGGGAGGGGAGAGGGGTGGTCAGCTGAAAAAAAAAGGGCTTTAGGATTCTGTATTCCTTTAAAAACTGACCAAAAATGAACTTAAATGAATGTTACCGTTAGTGACCAGTACAGGCGTTACATTGTGACATTACAGGCGATTACATGGTGACTCCAGAGTTACTTTGGTGTTTCCATGGTTATATGTAAATGTGACCTGCAGTGTCCTCCAAGGCTGAACTTACTCTGAGTCTATGAGATGATGTGGCCACTTGGACAACTCTTGCCAGAAGATCTTTGGGCTTTGAGAAGATGGCAAGAGACTCCGAGACTTTAGGGTCCTTTTGCATCACTCTAGAAAGCAAAACACACACAAGCTCCACCTAAATATATGCACACAAAAGTCAAAAGTGTACCACCCAAATAATGCTCTAAACGCCAGCGTTGTTCTTGAAGAGTATCAAGAAGCGGATGGCATGGATCTTTTGATGTAAAGACCATGGGTTCCATGTGCTGTGGGGGAGTGAGACTCCTACTCTGAGCTTGCTGCAGTTCCTCGTTTCCTGCCGGCGGTGGTTCGGGGCCTCAGGCCTCCTCCTTCACCCAGCTCCTCCTCTGCGTTGTTCCACGTGGACGACTGCCATTGAGACTTCTTGAGCAGCTGGTTCTCTGGACCCAGGACTCCCAGCTCCTGTGCACAAAGAGCACGGATCACAGACGGACGCCCGTCAGGCCCAGAAGAGCAGTCAGCGTTCACCATTTAGTAATTCGGACTTTCGCAGTTTGTTCCACTTAATCTCTCTGATATCAGTGACAAGTGACTGAAAAGCACAGCGCGGGTTTTCAACATGAGGTGTCCAACAATGCATGCGCTCGTGTTGGCTCACATTCAGTCTGCAGCCTCACTCTCTATTCAGCATCCCTGACAGCTATTTTCATATTACTACACAATCATTGGTCAGAACTAAAAAGGGGGCGGGGCCACCAGTTACCTTCAGCTTACGGCAGGCAGCAGCTGCAGCGTGTCTCTCCGCCTCCACTTTCCGTGAGCCGAACCCCTCTGTTTGAATCTTCTGAGGCCAGAGAAGAGTGACTGTTGCCCGCTATGATGGGAACAAGAACTACACAAGTTCAGTTTAATATTCTTATTCTTTAATATTCTTACTGCTCTGCAAGAAGCTCCTGAGCGGCACGAGCAAACAACTGGCATCAAGCCAAGAAGAAAACATGCATGACATAAAAAGTTCAGTATATACAAGAGTTACAATAACAGTCCAACTGGCTGAAAGCTGATTATTTCACCATTTCTGTTCCACTGGCCACTGCATACTAAATAACACCAGACAACAATGCTAGAGGCTTTATTTGATCTTCATTTTAAAACTGTTTGTGAATGTTGTTTTTAAGATTATATGTTCTCGGGTTACGTACTGCCTGGGATCCAAGCACTTTGGCCACAATAGTAAATCAAATTCTGTCAAAATAAAAATCCTGGTAATTAAAAAAAAAATTAAATAAGAAAAAGTTATTTTAATTTAAAAAAAAATTAAAACGTTAATCGAATGGCCCATTCTTGAACAAAATATAAGCAGGAACTGTGTCAACTAAAACCTCAAACTAAGGTGGCTGGGAAATACAGTTTAGCACTGGCCCGTTATTTATACTGTCCATCAGGATGAGGACCTTGTATGAGATGTGCTCCCAGTTGTCCAAAGACCTATATTTTACTTAATAACTGTATTTTTCTTAAAGTTTCAAGTGTCCTGACTGTAACACCATCAATGGTCAGGACAAAACGGTATCTTCCAGAGAGTATACCACACCTAGACAAACAAACAGAAACACTACCATTAAACCTTACGCTGTATACATGACATTTGGTTTCCATAAGGTAGCTAATGTATTTCATCTGACTTACGATGACAAGGGAACATTTATGCACATATTTTATTACAAAAAGAGACCCGACAAGCACAGAATAACTTTCTCAACTATAGTTGGACAGTGCTTTGTTAGGGATGGGGCCTAGTTAAGGCAAGTCTACATTATCTTGTATGGAGGTTGATCTGCAGTGACATTAAATGTTTTCGTAACTATCTGGCTACCATCACCGGGCCATGACTTAGCGTCCTAACAAGACCAGATTAACTAATTTCTGGACGTTTTCATCAAACAGCGCTTGAATGTGTTAACGGCGTTTAAAGAAAGAGACTCAGCACTCTATGAACTCGCGCATGAAAACGCATAGAGCAAACCAATATGAATGAAAATGATGTTTTTTGCCTTTCCCCTCGCAAAAGCCCCCAAAATCGTTAAGACACAAACGCACTTCGGTTTTCGCGAGAAAGTAGAAATGAGAGTGTAGCGAAGTTGGGAACAGCTATAGAGAGATTTGAATAATATACGCCGTACCTTAACTTCTCCGTCTGTGTAGTGGTATTGGATGTACCGAGAAACATCGTTCAGTCCCAGGGATCTGGACACCGCCGAGTGCAGGAGATTCTTTGCCTGTGGAAACTCCATAAGGAGGTCAGACTGACCTGGAAAAAAAGTAAAGCAGTTATTAGTAACGTTTTCCCTCATACGTACCCTCAACACTGAAGACTTTCATTGGTAACACTTAAGTGGTATCTAGTAACAATTTGATCGGTCTAAACCTGCTCTCCCCATCACAGCTAGTTATCCTTCAGATAACCTCTTATCTTCAGACAGGCCAAAGCAAGCATGACAGGTGCATGGGCGGACAACTACATGTAAGAAAGAATCGCAATCCAAAGCAGCATCACCGTCCACGGACAAAACGTGGTTTAAGTTCTGGTGTTTTAATCATTAGGAACGATGCTTAATTGGTAATTGGGTGTTGGGTGTCTGTCTAGACAACTAGATAATTGTGTGTTAAGTACTGAGCAGCACCATCGTGCAGCACTAAACGTTACCTCGAACTGTTTCAGAAGCGGATTCCCGACTGTTATGAGCCGTCCCTGCTCTTGTCCTGTATCGACTGACCCAGGTCCGGTCACATTCGGTTCTGTTTCTTGCTAATGAAGTTTTATTCCCAAGGTTGAAAAGAGCCCTGAGACGCATGATAGCTGTTACCGGCGTCGCCATATTTAGCTACGCAATACGCACTGCTTCATTGCTTCAGTCTCAGAGATGAAACTTCTTAACACTGCCACCTACCGGTATGACTGAATAGCAATACTTGAGTACATACCATCACATACCGAACTACAGCAAAGTCCGCAAAGTCTGTGTTGAACCATGGGCATCAAGAAATATTTAAACAAAACAAAACAAAATATTTTATTATTGATATTATTGTGGCAATGTCAGGAGGGGTACACCTGTAATTTACTCATGTGTTGTTTTTTTTTATAGCTCTTTTGTGTGTGTATATGCTAATTTGGTTTCTTTGTTCCACTTTTAATTAATTGGTTTATTTGAAATTGTGTTACTGTGGAGGGTTTTAAATCTGCATATGCAATCAGTTAGTCTAAATTTGAAATATACATGTGAAGACAAACAGAAGACAGACTTGTCTTACGTTGTAGAGAGCGTGAAAGCTGTTTACCATCTCCAAACAGAAGTGTCAGCATTTTTATTCCCTGAGTCGAGTGACATACAGTTTGCCCCATACCTCAAAAACACAGAAAATGTCCATTGATGTTTTCTATTCACAATAACGTGCGTCAGGGAAGCAGATGAAGACCAAGAAGGAAGATACTTTTTCAGTGAAACAGGCTGAGATTTTTCAAGTTTAACCAGTATGTAGGGATTTGCAACAACCGACACATGTAGGAAATCAAACACTTGAGAGCCATTTGTCTGACCGCAGATGGTAAGATAGTGTAAGAGTTGGTCATTTCTAGTTTTAAATTAAAAACACTTAAAAGCCTTCAATTATGAAGCAGCCCATTTTTCTTGTGTCCAAATAATTATAACCAATATGACAGAATCTTCACGTTCAAAATTTTCACCCTGCTTTTGTTCAATAGAAATAATTAATCTGAAAACATGCTGGACCACTCACTGCAAAAGGGGAAAATAACGTGACATGACTCTCCTATTTTTAGGCATTCTGGGTCCACATGTGGGAACTACAAGTCCCAGAAAACATTCTGGGTCTACACTTGGGAACTACAAGTCCCAGAGAACATTTAGGGCAATCACTGTACATGCAACGCAAATCTGCACCTACAAGACAGAACCCCTAAACATGGTTTGCTTGGCACTCTGCACAAACCATAGTTATGGTAAATGTATGCCATGATATCAATATCAGTAGGTTATTTATTAGAATTATTTATTAGAAAATGTATACATGTTGATTATAGAACAAAAAACAGATGCAGGTACTGATCAGTCTCATCAACTTTAAGTGCAAATATTTTTCATTAGCAATTACATGAACAATGGCAAAGTCATCAAGGGATGTGGGGGTGGAAAAAAAAGATCATCTCTGGCAGGAGGTCAGAGATCAGAGGGTTTCCAGGTGAAAAAGTTGATCCCACGGAGTTCCTCAGGGAGGTATTCTTGGTCCACAGGTCCGTTGTATGCTGGGTTGTATTTGTAGTCTTTAGCATAGCCGAGCTCCTTCATTAATCTGGTAGGAGCGTTGCGGAGCTGCAGAGGCACTGGAGGTAAGGGACCTTTGTGGTTCCTCAGACAGGCCTTAACACGGTCATATGCTTTATACACCTCTACAGACTTGGGAGCCCTGGTCAGGTAGACCACACACTGGGCTAAGATCACCTGCATATGGATGAAGGACAAGGAATCAAGACAAGCAGGTGAAAATATACACCAACTATCCACTTTCCTAGAAAAACCGCATAGCACCAGAAAAATCACCATCAATTCAACCGTGTGCTAATGCTCGACTGGAATGTGCACTGTTGATCGGTCACATGCAGAGGGGAAGCCGTGAGGGTGTGAACTGCTGCGGGAGGACGCTAACCTCACACTCGGGCATGCCGATGAGGTGGCAGGCCTGGAAGGCAGAGACAGCCTGGGGGAGTGCTGCAGGATCGGCCAGCCCTAGAGGGGAGGGGAGGGGAGGGGAGGGGACCGCTGAAGTCAGAACTACACCAAAGCATTCAGAACTACACATTCAGAGCTACCCGCTCAGAAGTACGTGGAGACTCTGCTCAGCTGCTCACCCACATCCTCACTGGAGAAACGGACCAGCCTGCGAGCAACGTACAGTGGGTCCTCGCCACCTTCTAACATACGACCCAGCCAGTAGAGGGCAGCATTCTCATCTGAGCCTCTCATCGACTTGTGCAGGGCCGAGATGCAGTTGTAGTGTTCCTCACCTGCAAAGTGAAATGCACTCTGATAGTCCATTACTGTAAAGTTTGAGGTACATCTGTAATAAATGAAATACTGTTAGCTCTTGGAGGAAATTACAGATTCAGAATCAATAAAACCAAAATCAGTGTTAAGACTGCTAAATGCTGTAAATGTAATATGGCACCACACTCTCAAATTCTGCTGCCTAGATCAGCAGGGCTTGAATTAGCACTAGCTATGCATTTGCTAATGCTGTAGCATGTCAGTGCAGGATTACATAATTAGCACTGCGACTGAGCTCACTTCTGTGATTGACGGCTATCTAGTACTTCTGAAGAGGGAGGGGCCTTTCTAAAGGAGAGTTATATGGAGCAGATGAAGAAGTAAGTACCCTTCTGAAGAACAGCTATTCAGAACTACTGAAGGGGGAGGTGCCTGTCTGAAGAACAAAGGGGCGGAGCTGATTAAAGCACAGCTACATGGAACTTCAAAAAGAAGAGGAACCAATCTGAAGGAAAGCTGCATGGACCTGAATGGGGCAGTTGGTCGATTGGTTGAGTTCTGACTCCAGTATCCTGATTCACTGGGATAGGGTTAGGGTTAGAACCACTAGTGAAAGCTAAATCACGCAACACTCTAGACTAGCCACTTTTGTAAAAGACTAATGGACTCCAGGCAGAACTCAGTGAGAGACTAATAATCTATCTAATCTCTCTCAACCCTGGTTCCTTGGTGCATTTCCTGCTCCAACTCAACTGTTAACTTGTGGATTTAAGACAGACATGTTGTCAGGAGGAAAAACAATAAAGGTTTTGGCATTAGGCTCCTCAGGAACCAGGAGTAGGAAATGCTGTTAGAAACTAATCAATTTAAAACAGTTTATCCAGATCATTTAAAGAAAATATTGTTGAAAATCAACAATCCTAAAGCAATCTTATGCCTTTGGACTTATGGATGATGATCGCACTTTCAAGATGAATGAGACGGATGTCTTGTCTGAACACGTCCGCAGGTCAGAGGAAAGACTGGACTTTACCTGCTTTGTCGTAGAGGATGTGTGACCTCTGCAGGCCCTCTTTGATGTGCTCCTCCTGGATGAGGACCCTCTGTGGTGGGTGTGGCCCCTGGGCCCGGGCCTTGGTCAGGCACGCCTGCACGGCGAGCTGCAGCCCGTTCAGACCCGCCCGAGCGTCCCCGTCGCACAGGTGCGCGATGGTGTCCAGGGCCTTCTGCTCGATGCACACCTGCAACCTACATACGCAAAAAGGTGTGTGGATACAAAAATGAGACAGTCCGGACCTGCTGAAAAGGCCTTTGGCATGTAAGGGGTTAACTTCTGTTATGACACTCTTAGTATTGCTAAGTCTGAAAGCATAACCCATGACCAATTAAGGCTCTCCTGCACATTGCATCAAACTCATGCACTGCAAAAAAAAAAAAAAAAAAAAAAAAAAATGTGACGATGGTTGTAGATTTTTAAAGGGCCGGGGAATGGTGCGTCCCCAAAGGACGGGTTAACAAGGGGGTGTGGGG
>JAOYMR010000016.1:10234363-10255049 GCA_025802075.1 Tenebrosternarchus preto | reverse complement strand
ACACACATACATATATACATATATCACAGAAGTAACTTAAATGTCAGAATTAAATGACAGTTAGCTAACCAGGCGTGAAGCTTTTTAAACGAAGAATGATTGGTGCCGCTGTTGCTCAAAAGGTACAAACCAGACTACATCAAATATGGATTAGAGAAAAACAATTGAGAGATAAACGACAAAAACAGTTTTACATAAACGTTTTGTATAAAAAGAGAATTATTTTCTCGTGGGCCTTTATGCTTTCTAGTTATAAACAGGTGGTCCGTGAAAGGTTGAGAAAAACCCTTAATTTAGCGGACTCTAGCTTGTTATTTGAACGTCAGTGACTGCATTTATCCACACGGTGGAGCTCTATCTCTTTTGAATGGAGAATACTCCTGTTGTAGTGTAGGAATGCTAGTTTGCTTTTTCGGATTTCCCCATTTCAAATTCCCAAGAATAAGGTATATTGATCGGAACAACATATGATTCTAAATTACCATGTGACATAAGTATTACGTTGCCTGTAACATAACACAAATGGCATGGATACAGTAGTTCCTAAAATCGCCACTAGGGGGGATACATGTGTACTCTGGAGTGCTTTCAATTTAATGTGATGCTGTATAGATATCTACACAGATGTCTACACATATTGAACATCTTGGATTAAAACATAACAACATGTGTATAAAACCTGTGAAATATGCAATAGGTAAATGTAATAATGGAATAATGAATCATAAATACAAAAACACAACGCTTTATCATCAACATGTCTGTGATGGTGTGTGTGTGTGTGTGTGCGCATGTGTGACAGTGATTAGTTCTTTAAGTATTATGCTTGGCTCTTGGATGCATCTTAAACAGCACCATCACTCACCAAGTCTTGGATTCTGCAGAGTCTTCATGCATTACAGTGGGTTTACTTTAAGACTTGGTGTGGTAGTTCACACATGCTTCCCACTGCCACTTCAGTAGTCTGAGTATGGGGATCACACTCACCCTGTGTAGAAATAATCACCCCCCCCATCCCATTACGCTGTGCGCTGTACTTCTTGAGCCAAATGCTAGCAAGATGGAAGATCCCTAACCCAAAGCATTTAGAAGTTCAGATCAAAGGTCAGACTCAATTCTTTAAATTCAGTTAAGGGATTAAAGTGCATTGGCTGCTTGCATATGTAGCCTAGAAAGCCATCAGTCAGACAAGGGTCAGTAATGCTTATACAAACAAAGTGGTTTCCTTTACACAATATTTGCTGGATAGTGTGTTAGTGTGGTAACTACATTCTCTAGAGTAAGAACTGAAAGATCCAACAGCTATAGAGTCCCATGTGGGATTCAGTACAGGTAACCCTTAGCTACTGACCTGGGTGGTACCTCAGTAGTCAGAACTGCTAACCCCACTGTCACTGGGCTGAACATTTCATTTTGGTGGCTACATTTCTGCATGCAGGAGTGCAGGGTGCGAGGGCTGTCAGCACTGTGTTGTTCTTAACTGTGTTCTTAGCTGTGTTGGTAGCTGTGTTCTTATCTGTTTTGTTAGCTGTGTTCTTAGCTTTGTTCTTAACTGTGTTCTTAGCTGTGTTCTTAGCTGTGTTCTTAACTGTGTTGTTAGCTGTGCTCTTAGCTGTGTTCTTAGCTGTTTTGTTAGCTGTGTTCTTAGCTGTCTGTCATCTCGCGTGTTGGTAGCAACAGCTGCTTAAAGCTAAAAGGAGTGTGATACCCTCTCCTTTGCTTGCACCATAGTGCGAAAGGTACAGCTTAGCAGGCGCGGTTTTCTAACACCCGCACTCCTGCAGCTGACTCCTGCCTGTCACCAGGACAAGTACTTTTGTCCTCTCCCTCTACAGAGAGCAGGGGAAAGAGAGAGAGAGAGGGGAAATGCATGAGAGAGAGAGGGAGAGGGAGAGACAGGGAACTCGCGCGCGAGAGGGAATGTGAGTATGTTTCAACGCGGGGAAGGCGATTGTTGGGATTGTTTTGAGGCCTATGTGTTTTTTAGAGGGGGTAACTCTGCCACTGCCACTCACACACTGAGATCAAGCTCTTTGAGTTTCATCCCAGCGGAGGAGCACGTTGACTACACTGTAAACAGAAAGTGCAGAAGCACTGGACGAGGGCATGGAGAACTTCCTGAAGGGACGAGACATTTGGCTTGTGGGAAGCGTGTGTCTGATGGCCTCCTATCTGTGGCGACGTCTCTGGGACCTGCTGTCTTACCTCAGGAAGAGCAGATCTTCCTCATCCTCATCATCTTCACATGCACAGGTAGAGCGTTAGTACTCCATCAAAAGCCATGGTGAATCCAGGCCTGTTACTCCTGCAGGCTCCTGGACTGCTGGCATGGGTTCAATCTGCAGTCGTGGTAATAGGAAGGTTTGAGGTTTGGATGGAGCTTGCGAGAACGTTTGTGCGAGATCAGTTCCAGAGTTTGATCTATTTGATTCGGTGGGGATGTTTGCAGGGGGTGTCATGATCAGTTTATGTGAGCGAACACAACACGGAGATAACATGAACTATAGTGTCCCAACAGCTTACATGTAGGACCTCAGAGTTAGGAGGTTCTGACATGTTATTGTTAAGGTAAGTGAAACCAAAAATACACAATAGCTCGTTGTGTTCTTGAGCTACAAACATGGCTGTGCACAAATGTAATCAGATGTAATCAAGACACCATCTTGCTTTCCCTCATGTTACAGCAGTGTACCGTTGTTTGATTTCATTTAGTTAAATTCACTTCGGCTTTATTTCTATAGTGTCTTTTTTAGTTTTGCAAAAATTCTTAGTTGTGCATCAGCCAAACCGGAGAAACGAGCCCATCTGCCGCAGTGAGGAATGAAACGCGTGTGTCAAACTGCAGTACATGCGGCGTGTGTTCGGGTCACGCGGGTTTGGCGGGTGGGAGAATATTCTGGCCGTCACCTGACTGCAGAGCCAGTCTGCGTATGCGCAGAGAGCATTTATAGTGCACCGCGTTACAGTCACATGCTGTGTTAGCACTCTGTTCAGCCTCCTCTCCGAACAATTCATGTACACATTCTTCCATAGCGGCTATATGACGTATAGAAGCATAAATAGATCAGTAATTACATCACTGGACCAGACGTATAAATATAAATAGATCAGTAATTACATCACTCGACCAGACGTATAAATAGGCTGGGAATTACATAAACCAGATATATTCTGGGAAGTATAGAGACAATATATTCAGCATGTTGCTTTGAGGTTAACATTAAGTTGTCTGACTATAGTAATATGATGTCATTTTTCCACTCAATTATATGGGAAACAAAACCTACCCACAATATCAGGAAATTAATGAAAAAAGAGAGATTATACTTCAAAAGAGTATACTTCAGAGTTATTTGTGAGGATTTCCAGTACTTTGTTAGCCAGAAAAGATAAGCCAGATTTCAAGATTGTAGCTATGAGCCATTAGCTATGACTCACTCCAGTCTTTCTGTGATAAGCTATTAGCTTTGACTCACTCCACTCTTTCTGTGATGAGCTATTAGCTATGACTCACTCCACTCTTTCTGTGATGAGCTATTAGCTATGACTCACTCCACTCTTTCTGTGATTAGCTATTAGCTATGACTCACTCCACTCTTTCTGTGATGTAATTCTTACTGTGTACAGCCAATCTTATGCTGTGTACAATGGTCGTGTAAAAGGATTACAAAATATAGCCCTCTTTTTTGTCTCTGTTCATTTCACTGAGAGATGAGGAGAAGTTAAAGTCGGCCAGGTAAGAGAGAGCTGTTAGAAGCTCCTGATATAGAGGGCACATTCTTTCATTTCAGTCGGTTCGTGGATGTGATGAACAATTATTGATAACTGAGTCAACAAGGCCGTGCTGCTGAAATTATGGATTTTAAAATATCCAGGGAACCTCATAATATACAGTATCTCACAGTGAGTGAGTGCACCCCTCACATTTTTATAAATGTTTTATTATATCTTTTCATGGGAGAACACTGAAGATATGACACTTTGATACAATGTAAAGCAGTCAGTGTACAGCTTGTATAACAGCTTGTGTAAATTTGCTGTACCCTCAAAATAACTCAACACACAGCCATTAATGCACTTACGTTTGTGAGATACTGTAACTCATAACAAGTGAACAGAGTGCAGTACAAAAGCTCCAAATCCCTCTAGACGGTTTACACCTTATTCACTGCTCAGCTCTTCCCATGACTTGATTTGGCAAAGTCCTGCAGGCCAGGCTGCTTTAAAACTCTGACATGGAAAAGACTGCAACAGCCAGAAGATTATTTGCAGTGGCTTTTGAACTCCTGCCTAGTATATCTGCAAAAGAAGTCTTGTTTGTAGCAGGTCAACCCAGGCTTGCTTGATGCTGGAACTATGAGGCTAATGTAGCTAACAGTCGGTGATCATTATGATCACCAACTGATCAGCATGTAGACCAACATATTTGATGATTCACCATGGTAACAGGGATTCTCCCAGGTGACTAAAACATTGTGGAAACTGCATGGACCACAAGGTTCAGGAAATACTGAGTTCCTCTCCCTGGGTACCAAGCCACTGAGAAGATACTGGGTTCCTCTCCCTGGGTACCAAGCCACTGAGAAGATACTGGGTTCCTCTCCCTGGGTACCAAGCCACTGAGAAGATGCTGAGTTCCTCTCCCTGGGTACCAAGCCACTGAGAAGATGCTGAGTTCCTCTCCCTGGGTACCAAGCCACTGAGAAGATGCTGGGTTCCTCAGCTGGGACACCCAGAATTGGTGAACGTGAATGAGAGGGAGTTGGTTGTGGTTGTTTATGTGTGTGTGGGCATCACCCTCTGGTACAACAGACCTACCAAGAAAAAAAACTCAATAAAATCTCTACAATTAAAAGTGGATAAAAATAACTTGATTTTACAAGTTGTATTTAGCAATATATCATTTTAATATTGAGTTTAAAAGCATTGTTTTTTCTATTTATTTATTTTCAGATGTTAATCTTACTTAATTGAACACAAAATATGAAAAAGCTGCCTGTTTTTCTGAGATAGTATATCAGACAGTATACAATAAAGTATCACATGTCAGATATATCAGATAAGTTTTAGCATTTTTTTATTGCATTATTATGAAAATTCCACATAGTCACAACCCTGACGGGAAACCATCCCCTCTCGGGTTCAAACATCTCTGACCGTGACCAGTATTGGCTCCACATAGCCATACCTCCCTTAGCCAGAACATTTAGTACAAAACCTCAACAGCAGAGTCTTAATAAACAAGAGCGAAACTTTCAGCTGCCAGTTCTTTTACATCAGTCAGCAGTGTTTGCAGACTCTGGGAGCAGGTCTCCAGCCCCTCTGCTTTCCACAGGATGACGGCATACCTGACAGCCAGTTTCCTGCACAGCAGAATGTGATTTTGGCAGATGGAAAACTCGAAACAGAAGGGAATAGAAAGTCGACGTTTCTCAAGCTTCCTTGGAGGGAGAGGCAGATGGAAGAGTGCGCCGCGAGTTTAGAGCTCTGAGACACTGCACATCCGAATCATGCTCTACGTTTACAGATTCCTCCTGTTGTTTCTATTGCATTATGGGATTTAGGAAGCTGATTGCATAACGCTATTGGGGGCGTTGATCGTTTTTGACTAAGGCTCCTTGCTCTCTGTCTCACAATTTAAGCTTCACTGCTATTCTCAAGGGCAAAGATTTAGATTAATCTTCATCCACTCTTTTAAATCTTTAATTGAACACTTGAGGTTATTTAAAATTGGACCATGTCTGTTAGTTTTCAGCAAATCTGCCAGTAACAGATCTTATTTGTATTCAGGGTGGCAGAGTTAACCAGAGTTACGCCTTGTTGTTAGAGTTAAGGGAAAGGCCTCGTTACTGGTTCCAGACAGTGTGTCCATCTACAGACCTCTGGTATGGAACGCTGTAAGAAATGTGGCCCTATCGCTCATGGATATTCACCCTGCCCTCACCTGAGATGTGGTAGATGTCATTGCTGGTAAAGTTGGTAGATGTGGTTGGCATTTCTGTTGAGTAACTGCAATATGACTGCAATAAGACTATCTTCTGGTAGTATTCCAGCTTAGAGTACATGAATTCGGGTCTATCTGAGCTATACTAGATATTCCAAGTATCCCTAAGCACTTTGTAAGTCGCTCTGGATAAGAGCGTCTGCCAAATGCCATAAATGTAAATGTAAATGTAGAGGACTGATTTAGTGTGTTCTTGTTACTGTCCACACACACACAATCTCATTGGAGTCTCCAGTTGTCACCTCTTGTTTGTAGGATTTACGTTTCGTTTGCCTTGCTGAGAGTCAGTATTTATTAAAAAAAGTGGAGTGGGGCTGATGTGCGGTGTGTCAACCATGAAGACTGGAAGAAAATCTCCATCCTACCTTTATTGAATGTTCCTCTATTCTCCGCTGTAGTGGTTCTGCGTTGCTGTCCTTTGTTGGGTGGTCACACAGCACCCCCTGCTGGTGAGATTTACACATGGCTTGCTAAAATCAGTGTTTTAAAAATTTTACGTTTTTAAAGTCTTGCAGTTTTAAAGTCTTGCTCATACTGTAGGGACTGCCTTCACTTGAACGTTTAATAAAGTTTTATGCTGGTAATACTGAAATTTAAATACTGAAATGTGAAATGAAAATTGAAATGCTTGTGAAATTTCCTATAGATGTAATATGATCAGAAGCACCAGAGAAGGTGTAATATCTAAATTACACTCGTGCTCAGTGTTAAAATATCACCCCCTGACTTCTGAGCTGCGACCACCGGTCTCCAAGTAGCAGTGGGACCCTCCACGACACTCTTTCCTCTCCTGGTTGAAGATGCAATCTCCTGTGGCGTGAGGCAGGAGGTGGAACCTCATGTGTTCAGTTTCCAAGACCCCGGCTACGCGCTTCATCTCAGTTCTGCGGGTCTGTTGCCCTGGACACCAAGCGTCCTGCGGCTGTCCTCAGTCCCCATCCTCTCTCTCCCTTGCAGTGTCCCAGGACGGAGTGTTCTTACCGCACCGTGGCAGGGCGAGTGTAGGCCTCCAGCCAACGGCCAGTCAGCACTGCGATATCCCCTCCTCCAGGATCACGTTTGCAGATGGTCGCTACCTCACACCATCTCTGTTTACAGGCGTGCAGCTTCGAGATGAGCCAGGAAGACGACATCACTGAAGCAAGAACCAAACTCGTCTCTGTTTTGGACAGGTTGATGTTTATTTTTTTCACATGAGTTGTAAACTCAGACTCCCCTTTATGGGCTTCAAGCATTTTATACCTCTTGGAGCACCAAACACGCTGATGTTTACTAAGCCATCAGGCCCAACCAGCGTGAAATACAGAGTGACCTCGGCTCTCCTGAGAAGTGAATGATGTTCTGTTGTTTGACCAAAACAACATTCTTATATGTGACTGTACGCAGTAATGACACAAAGCTGGAGGTGACTGTGTTTGTAATCAGAGTTATTAAGGACTCCATGCATTTGCTCTCTTCAATACTCTAAGTTCTGATGGCTTTGCTTACACAGAGGTCACCTGACCTCTGGAAGACCTGTCCAACAAAGACCCCAGACGTCTGCCCAGGAATGTTTTCCACTGGACTGCCTTTATCCGGCCAGGGTGCAGAGCACTAGTCTGGAGATTGTCTGTTCTGGCAGTGATAGTTCTGCTCTGGCCTGTGTGTGTATCCTTTTACCAACCGCAATGTTCCAGTGGCAAGAGAACAATTTGTGCCCTGCCAGCGGTCAAGGAGTCCAGCTCTGAGGGGGACTAGAGCAGGGAAGTCCCCCCCACCCCCCACCCCACCCGTCGTTGCTCCTCGGAAGGGGTCATGACCTTTGGCTTCAGTGCCGTGTTTACAGATGACTCGGGTGTTATAATGTGGGTTATGTTGCTCTCACATTAATTAATACCCACTCCGAATTTGCTTACGGTGTCTGCTAGAGTCAGGCATCTCCAATCCCAGTGTCTCTCCAACCCCACCGGCCCTTTGCCAAGTTGTCTCCGCCCTCCCTCTGTCACCCCCTCCCACTCCTGGCACCGACCACCTGACAGGCCGAGACCCAACAAGTATGGAGTAAGATGCTAATATTGGTCCTTCTGGCTCCTATTTCTCCACCTGGTTCCCTGGTTTAACTGTAAGCCAACAGAGGTACAACCCCCATGGTGGGACCAGCTTATGTAAGAGCAGGCCATGTTTGCTCCTGGTCTCGTGGTCGCATGGGCCAGAAACAGCACCTGGGTGGCACTGGGGCATGTGCTGAGCCCTCTGCTCCAGTTTCATTCCCTGGCACCCAGAGCTCATGTGTTTTCCTTGGATATGCCGTTGGATCACACTAATCATAGACCTGTGGGTCGCTGTCTCTTACACCCTTCACAAGCACATGCCACGCACATCTCAGTCCTCTATCACGCACACATGCTGCTCATCTGGAAATCTACAGATTTAGTAAAGATCAACATTTTCTCAGGTTTTAGTTGATCTTTTTCATGACATTACACACCTCCATTTGCCTGGACAACTTCGTCACAAATTCATGTCGTTGGTGCATGAACTTGAGGAGGTCTTTGAGGAGATGGCTTGTTTCTGCGTCTCCTGCTTCTCCGATCAGTTACTGTCCTAACAACATTCTCCCCGCCACTGTGTGAAGCTCCTGATTTGACACAGCACCTCCAGAACAGCCTACGCATATTTCCACTCTGTCATCTGTTGGCGCCCTGGGACAGGTGTTCTGTTGCCCTGTCAGCTAGGCCTTCTGTTTGATCTCATTTGTCACGTTACTGTCAGTATCGCCTGTCCTTCGCAGCCAGAACAAAATCGAAGGCACAGATTCGCTCGACAGCCACCCACAGGACGCTGGTGGTGAGTGCGAGTCATACCTGATACCACTACAGAAGCTGGGTTTGTTCTGAGAGGTAGCAGGAGTCCTGTGCTCACCAAGCTGGGTGTGAGTTCATGAGCAGAACCCAGAGGCGGGTTATTCCGGGCAGGTGTGAGCTATACCCAGCACTGTGCCAACGCATGTCAATCTCTTGTTTTTTTTGGTTTTTTTGTTTTGTTTTGTTATTTGAAGGGACGCTTTGGTCCCGAGCACTCGTGGCCGTATAAAAGCCTGCATGGACTGTGTTAACTAGATTTCATAAAACAATTAATTTTAGTTCATTTCTTGAGTAATGTTAGCATTTAATGGAGAATGTTGAATTAACGTTTATTTTTGTTGGCTGTGTTTAGGTTTGTATTACAGAGAATAGCAGACTCTTGAGACAACGGCTAATGTTATGTCAAGTTTTACAGGACAAGACAGACAGATTCGCATTTCATTCCCCGAGTTCAAATTGATGTGTAACTGTCTTAACTGCGGATAAGTGAGCTTCTCGGGAGGATTTGAGTGGATGTGTTTGGCAGGAGGGTGACAGCACATAAATCATGTTTGTCGGCCCTCTCGAATTACGGCTGTGGGCACCAGTGGGCAGGCTGAGCCTCCTTTCCTTTGACGTGGTGTGGAACCTGCAGCCTGATGCTACAATAGAGTCACGATACATAATACTGAACGTATATTGAAGCACAATGTTAGACTTGGCGGCTGAGTAAATATTTGTTAAAACTGGTGTGAAACTGGTATTTTTTGGTTTGTTGAAATAAAGACATTAAAAAGGTAGTTTGTGGTGCATTCGAGTCCAAACACGCTGTGTGGTGCTCTGATCTATTACATGAAAGGTTGATAAAGGTTGTTAAAGGTGATGTTAATGACATTTATTTGAACTTTGGAACTGTTTTTTTTCCCTTTTTGGTTACAGATAAACTTGATTAAAACTGCATAATTCTTACAGTGTATAAACTCAGTTATGCTGAAAGCTAAAGTGGAAAACGCCCTTATGATTTCTTTCCTTTTATTTATCTATATGTGTTTGTATGTGTGTGTGTGTGTGTGTGTGTGTGTGTGTGTGTGTTTGTACTTGTGCGCTTTTGACACCTGGTAGTCAGGAATCTGTTCAAGTTTAGCATTTGAAGTTTCTCAGATATCACGCAGCTCTCCCCCCTCCTGCAAGCCCCCTGCTGACGTTCAAGTTTCCCCTCCCCTCCCCAGTTACATTTATGGAGGCCGGTGATCTCTCAGCACTGTTCAGATGGAGGTGGTTGAATGGAGCTCTAGAGGAATAAGGGAGTGCTTGTTACTGTGACACACGTGGTTTTTTTAGTGTGGTTTTTTTAAGAGGGTTGTGATTTTTTGAGGTATTGATTTTTATTAATCACTGGATTAATTGTATGTGCGTCACATTTGTTAAAAGGACATCATATATATGTGGATGTTTGCAACAGTAAACCTGTGAAATTTGTGAAATTTGCGTTAACCAGGCTTCTTGTTGGTTGACTGTGGTTGCAACCATGACGTCTGTGGAAACTAGCCCTGGTATTGACCTTATTCAGGTCAGAATTGAGTCCCTGAGCAGCAAAATGGACACACTCATAAGTATCCAGGAGAAGGTACTTAGCCGTCTGGATAGCATGTCTCAAGAGCTGGATGGTATCGAGAGGGACGTGGAAACTCTGAAGGAGGACAAGGAGGAGACTCAGCCGCCTCCGCCAGTCCGTGTCGGTGGATCGGGCCGGGGCTCCGGCAGTGCCATGAAGGAGATGTGCCAGGAGATGAGCACTGTCATGTTGGAGGTGAACGAGCGCTCGGAGAAGCAGGTCCAGAAGCTGGAGGGAATGGAGCGGCTTGTGCTGGGCATTCAGCAGGTGGTGAGCTTCATCGGTGAAAGCGTCAAGACTTCCAGGATCACAGAGCTCCTGTTCAAGGGGCCAGTGGTACGCAAGAACAAAAGGGGACCCAAGATCAGGGAGGGCAAGGGCAAACAGACGGCTCGGAAAAAACAGGCCGCAGGTGATGCTCTGTCCACCAAGGTGAGTGAGAACCACTGGATCTGCAGAACGGCAGTTGCTGGTCAGGTCTGAGCGTGGTCTTCAGTTTGGGGGTTGAGGACCAGCCTGACCAACACACTTTTTTGCAGCTCTTGATTTCTTGGACAAGATGTGATGCAGACCTGATCAGAAATGTAGGATAGTGGAGAATCTTTGAAGGTTTTAGTTTGACTGGTTGTGTCAGAAAAGACACTTGTGGACTGTGGTTTCCATAGTTTCCTTTATATGGAATTGTCAAAACTTCAGAGACTATGTGGTCCATTTGAATCTGCTTTCCCTGTGTTCAGAATTAAGTTGGTTGGTATTTAATGAAGACGTGCTGATTACAGGACATGGTCACTTATAAGAATCTTTAATTATGTGAACTAATTGTGGAGAGCTTTTGCTCTTTGGACAGAATAAATGCTTCTGCCAGGATTAGTGTGTGACCTTCTACCTAACCCCTCCTAACTCGTGTGCTTTGGTTTTATCCATGCTAACAAATTCTGTTCACGCTTTCATTTTTATCTCCTGATTCTAACCTTTAGACAAAAAGGTCAGAAGTTGGTGAATTAATTTCATATGCATATTAGCTTTAGGAATAAATGTAATCTAATCTATTCTAATACGTGTTACTAGATTTGGTTACGTGCAGGAAACTGTCTGCGGCTGCAAGTCGTAAAAGCTGAAAAACCCTCTCGGGTAGGCCCAAGTTTCATTCTTGGGATTGTATTTTAGCCAGTGCTTCTCATGAAGAGGCAACCGTATATCCAGCCATATGTCCTCTGGTGCCCTCTTATGGTAGCACGGTAACATCTTGCTGTTCATTGATTTCAATCCTTACATATATCTCATGAATCGGAAACCACCAAACAACTCGGGGAGAACCATGTACGTAACCATTCTGCTTATGCAAGACCATCGATTCTCCAGCTTCCAGCAACTTGGCTTGGCTGGCTTTTCCTGACTCGTAATAATAGCCACAGTGTGCTTTGACGTTTCGGGATATTATCGTGATTTAGCTTTTATTAACACTCATGCGTTCAGTCTTATAAGAGAATGGTGCTAAAGACACGTGCCGTCTGTGATCGAGACCGAGCGACGCCTTTGCAGCGTATCTTGAGAAATATTTCCGCACGCGTATTTTCCAGTGAAGCCAGCCGTTGCTGGAATTAGCAGTGCTCAACATGATCACAGGGCTCCACAGCTGTTCATTTATGTAAGGTAATGTGGTTATGTGGGTTCAGGGGCATGCTTCTGTCTGCACAACACTGCACCACAACATCAGAAAAGTTTTGCTAAATGCTTTAAAAGCGTATTACTGAGTAATTCCTCATTTATGAATGCCTTATGAGCATGCATTAGTCTGCTTTTACATTGTTCTGATCTTACATTATTACGTTCTGGGGCTTGATAGTCTAATCTCTGGAAGGGACACAGCATAAAGATACCAGAACCCAAGTGGGTTTGAAAGTCCTGTCATCATCCTGGAAACTAACATCCTTTATATCAGGATTAGATCACCTTAAAACCATGTCTTAACTCTACAACATGGTGTCTTTGAAACTTCAGATTCTCTAACTGAGAGGGTATATTAAAACATCCTTACTTTTTCAATTCTGATTGTTAGCAAAAGCACAGATTAGCACACTTGTTGCCAATTAACTCTAACTGTAGAAGTGGAGCATGAACGGGGAGTGCAGGCTGCATAAGTGACGGTATGTATGGATTCCTGCTGCCCTACTGATACGACTACGGCGAGTGTGATCTGAGTGCGTAGGAATGTGTGCTGCGGCCTCCGTCTGCGTCAGAGCCGTCCGCTAAGCCCTCTCACCTCCCCGGGGCGCGCCACGTCTGCCTCTCTACCTCCGACACCCGCCCTCGCCTCGCTTTCATCTGCCATTCGTCCTTCAAAATAAATCTTGTTGGTAAGGAAACGTCATGCACTCTAAAAGAATAACAGAACGAGGGAAGCTGATCTGGATCAGGTTCTGCATTGTCCAGAGGTCCAGGTGGAACAAAAGAATAATTTGATCTTGAATTACCAGTGTTGCTCCAGGAAATCAAATAAGGAGTAGGACTGTTGATGCAGGATGAGATCCAGCTCCTGTTTTGTGGAGAACCTCAGACACATCCCAGATATCTCCCTGAGATGCCACACTTCTAATCAAACGAACTCATCACTGTTTTTACAGTCTTGTATTACAGTCTTTTACAGTCTTGTATTGCTTCCTGAGAGTCTCTGATATCAGATTTCTCTTGTGCTTTGGTGACCTTGTGGAGGATGGACCCAGATCTCACGACCATTGGCTGGTGGAGGTGAACGTGGGTGTCTGCTAGAGAGACAGTGTCGCAATTCATTGCTGCAGTTCCATATTATAGAAGAACTAAAACCAGTTGAGAAGACAGCTATTACTCAGATGTGTTGAGTGTGAGAGTCAGTAGCTCACAATGACATGGCACAAGCTACATTACCCTCATACTTACATTCATTTTAAAAGAGCAAGCTGTTCCAGTATTGGAACCATTTGTTCCAGCATTGGAATAGGAAATAATTTTTATGGACATTCACAGAACACCAAACCTAAAGGATTCTTTCTGTTGTAGGCTCCCGTCATTCTAACATTTTCTGTGTTCATTTGTATGTTTGTCCATCATTTGCTCCATCATTATTTAATACGATCTGCCATCATCCATTTCAGTCACCGCACATTCATGTGTCTTCTGGTAAACACCATGTCTCACATTAAACTTAGCTAACAGTCATCAGCTCCTATGCTAACTTTTCTCTTGTCTGATTCCTGTCATCCATTTTGTGTCTGCAACAGAAAACTACCTCTACTAAATCATTTAAAGGGACAGACGAGTCACGCTTGGCATCTGAGCTCAGCCGTCTGGAGTCTGCTCACACCCTAAAGCTTCACGGACCAAAACATTTCCTTTCCTCAAAGAAAGACTTCAGCTTTGTATGTGCATCAGCCCTGATACTGTCTTCAACAGCGCACAGAGACTACACACCAAACAGCATTATTCAAATTACGTTATGTTAACAAGTCCACACCAGATTTCACTCACTGGTGGCTCTGTTAATATTATGCAAATATTATGGGTTGCAGGCCCAATAGATTTCATTCATTGGTAGTCATATTATCATCGTGTAAATTCCAGTGTGGTAAGTGGTTCACAGGCTCAATAAATTTCATTCACTGGTGGCCACATTTCCATATTTATATATTTATATGATTTGTTCTTCCCTGATCAATAACCCTGATCGTTTTCTTTCCTTCCCTCTTCCATTTGTCGTTGGTCACTGAAGCTGAAGGATCTGAAATGTACAGATGGGAAGGAGGAGGACTCTCGCCTGAGCTTCAAAGGGCTGAAGGCGCAGAAGAAGAAGAAACCTCCAGATTCCACAGGTAGGGACTGTGCTAACAGGCGTTAGCAGGAGAATGTTGTTTCATGTGCTGAGATAAATACAACTGAAATACATGGAAAGCAAGCTTCAGTACAGATGTAATACAGTTGAAGACAAGCTTCAACTTGCCAGATGTCTTTCCTAACAGCGGTGGTTTTCTTTTCCTCTGTGGAAGCAGAGTGAAGCTGTGTTGGGAGAGTATGAAGCTGCGACACTGAGCTGAAGTGGATGGCATGAGGCGGACGGTCATTTGACTGGGGGCTAAAATTGCTCCAGGGTAAAATGGTTTCATGTTGTTTTCATTTGTTCATCTCCCTTACAGATGTTGCGTCTCTGAAGAAACAGGCATTGCTGCTGGAAGAGGTCCAGAAGCTGAACCGAGAGAACGGCATGCGCTCCCTGCTGCCTGCTCCACTGGCAGCCGAGACGCCTCTTGGCCGGGACCTTCTGAACTTCATCCTGGAGGAAACCGAGGCCCCTGTGGCTCAGCGAGATGAGGAGGAGAAGCAGGAGACGGACGAGGAGCTGAAAAAGGAGGAGAAGGCTGTAGACGTGACAGTTGAGCACATCAAGAATGAACCAGAGGAGACGGATATGGACAGAGGGAAGAAGATCTCAGAGAGTCCGGAGGAAGGGCGGCTGAAGGAGGATTCTGCTACTGTCACCGGTGTTGAAGCTGAGGACACAATCACTCTGAAGAAGTATGAGCTTTAACCTTCTTTCTCAGAAGTACACAAGTCCTTTCACTGACCAGATCACCTCAAATACACCCCCTTTGAGTATATTATGAATGAAGACTAGAGGAGAAGAGTTAAGAACTGACACATTATCAAATAACATCTGAGTTTACGGATGGGCCAATGTTAGGTTCCATTAAGTGTTAGCGTTAGCATGGTCATTCCTCTTGTTCTGGTGTAAAACCTTTTAGCTGTGAACCGGAACAAGTGGACGAGATGAACACCAGCAGCAAGCGGCGTGGCACAGAAGGGGACCTAGAGCTGGAGGAACACAAGAAGAGCAGAGTGGAGGAGGAGCGTGACCAGGCCCAAGACCACAGCGAAGAGCCCGGGGACCTGCAGGGGGTGTTCAAAGCGGATGGAGTTGAAATCCACCTAGACTTCAGCAGCAAGAAGAAACAGGAGGAGGAGAGACCCAACGAACACGAGCTCGAGCAGTTCTTCATCGGTGAGGACTGTAGAGGTTCACGTCATGTCAGGAACATGCTGCTACACCAATAGCGACATTCAAATGATATCTATCAGGAAGGACGGAACATATTTGGGTTCTAGAAGGTCTCCTGACAAAAGCAAGGCAGGATGGGTAACTGGGTATTAGTAAGCTGACAGTCTGCCTTGGTAACTTCCACATACCTCCTGACCATGTCATGCCTGCTAGATCAAATCCATAGTGTAACAGGTGTTTTAGCTTCCTAGTTAAATTAGTGGAACTGTACATTGTGCAATTAATATGTTTGTAATTGTGATATAACATTAAATACATATTGCTCATTTTATACTGTTGTGTAAACATTGTAGTATCATAGTTCTGCTATCGTAGAAATATCGTTTGTTTTATTGTTAATGCTTTTTCTTCTGGGCTCGACAGACTGTACTCCACCTCCACCAGCACCTTTTAGCCACCGTGTGGTTTCAGCCAAACCCAACCAGATCAGCAACTTCTACACCATCAACCACCAGGAGGTCCTCGGAGGGTGAGTCCAACTATCTTGTTGCTTTGATGTTCATATTTTTCCTTTGGTATTGATGAGCGAAAGGGATGAATCCCAGAGACCAGTGAGGCAGAGCCAGGACTAAGGCACACAGGTGGGCCCTCCTAAAGGGTGCTTGCATAAGCCCCTCCCACTGCAGGGACCTCTGCCTCCCCTGCTCCATAGCTCCAGAGTCAGGGGCAGTTATTTTTACCCTGGGGCTTTCTGGCTATGTGAAACCGTACCCCTTCGGCAGCTGGGAGTTAATCACTAAGTTAGTTCAGCTCTTCAAAGGAAACTGCCTGCATGTTCTTAATGGAATAGTTTGGAAAAATACTACTCCAGCACCATAGAAGTTCTCACACTGAGCACATTTATTGCACCAGATTGATTTAAAATTACAGTTTTGCTAAGACCATCCAGAATAGTTACAAATAGGTCAATTCTTCCTGTATTTAAAATGTTTTAAAAATTTTTTTTATTTCTAAACTTCCACATATTTCCACATATGTCCCCCATACAGCCCCCCATATTTTTAATTTTTTCCTCTTTTTCTTTTTCTTTTTTCTGTTGCAGCGGCCGGTTTGGTCAGGTGCACAAGTGTGTGGAAAATTCCTCCGGCCTGACGCTGGCAGCTAAAATCATTAAAGCACGCAGTCAGAAGGAAAAGGTACAGACGTCTCGGCCGTCCAAACACTCCCCACAACCGTGACTCATACGCTTGAGGAAATGATCTTAATGAAGGCTACAGATAATAGCACAACTGTTCAAACACACCAGCTACAACTCCTTCATTTGGGATACAATCAGACTTAATATAAGGTCAATTTGAGGTGAGTCGTAAATTAGGGCTTATTTTAAAAGACCTTTTTTGGACACAAGCTACGTTGAGGTACATTGAATACGTGTCCTATATAACAACCAAAAATGTACGTTTTTTTTTTTTCCTTTGAAAGTCTAGCATTGATAAATAATGAACTATGATGCGTATTCAAGGACGAATAACTTTGTTAACTTTAATAGGACGTGGTGAAGAACGAGATTCAGGTTATGAACCAGCTGGACCACGCCAACCTAATCCAGCTCTACGCCGCCTACGAATCCAGGGCCGACATCATCCTGGTCCTCGAATAGTATGTACTATGGACTTATGTCTGCTGCAGTGTAAGCTATATTTAGGAGTGAGAAAAGGCTAAAGAAGAGCATGGCTGTCTCTTGTTTCTGTGAAATATCTTTGTGGAATCTTAGGCTATATAAGATTGCATAGTTGGAACAATGGTAGGACTCTGTGCTTCCATCTAGTGGCCATTGTAACAAACAGCCCCTTGAATTTGTTTTATGTAAGTAATGTGTAAAGCATTGGTATAACAATAATGTTAGCAAGAATAACAATAAAGATGGTGTCTTGATGGAGCTAGTTAAAAGGAGAAGTGACATTGGTAGAAAGCGTCTGATTGTGTGCTCTTGCTCCTGATTGGCTGGCTGGTGAAAGTGTGGATGGTGGGGAGCTTTTTGATAGGATCATCGATGAGAACTACAAACTGACAGAACTGGACACGGTCGTGTTCATCAGACAGATCTGTGAAGGCCTGCGCTACATGCACAAGATGTACATCCTTCACCTGGACCTAAAGGTGAGCTATCGCTACTCAAACCGCTTCACACACACACACACACACACACACACACACACACACACACACACACACACACAAATAAAGTAGTAATACATGACACAGTATGTATGGCTCAAATAGAAATTATGGCCTGTTCACCCATGGTAATAATTAGTGTTCAGTGTTGGCAGTATAACTCTTTATATGGTGTTTTTATTTTCCCTCTCTACACAGCCAGAGAATATCCTGTGCGTCAGCAGACTCACAAATAAAATAAAAATCATCGACTTCGGCCTTGCAAGAAAGTATGTTCTTTTTGATTTTTTAGATTTACTTTGTTTTCCAAAAGCTTTGTGTATGACAGACGACAGGTGTTTAGTGGACGTTTACTTCTGGTCTGACAGATACAAACCCCGGGAGAAGCTGCGTGTGAATTTTGGCACGCCGGAGTTCTTGGCCCCAGAGGTGGTCTCCTATGAGTCCGTGTCCTTCAACACGGACATGTGGAGCTTGGGAGTGATCGCATACATGCTGTAAGAATCGACCATCGTCCCGACACACATCCCGCAGAATCGACCATCGTCCCGACACACATCCCGCAGAATCGACCATCGTCCACACACACATCCCGCAGAATCGACCATCGTTCCCACACACATCCCGCAGAATCGGCCATCATCCACACACACATCCCGCAGAATCGACCATCGTCCCCACACACATCCCGCAGAATCGACCATCGTCCCCACACATCCCGCAGAATTGACCATCGTCCCCACACACATCCCGCATTATCCTGCATTGTCAGTAAAGATTTATAATTAGGCCACACCTCTTCTGCTGTTTTGGACATCACCCATAGTACTTGTCAAAAATATTTTGTGAAGATTTTAAGGCTAAAAAAGTTGTTCACAGTTGTTCAGTCATTCAGTGTCATGTTGTTTGTATACAGCACATATGCTACATG
The DNA here is from genome assembly GCA_025802075.1 of Tenebrosternarchus preto. Classification (NCBI taxonomy): domain Eukaryota; kingdom Metazoa; phylum Chordata; class Actinopteri; order Gymnotiformes; family Apteronotidae; genus Tenebrosternarchus; species Tenebrosternarchus preto. The sequence goes on along the minus strand of JAOYMR010000016.1, from coordinate 10,236,473 downwards.
TAAACAATCCTGATATAAAATCAAATGGAAATTAACTGAATGATACACATATGTGCTCAGGTTCAAAAATATGCGAATATCCTCCTGCCTAAAGCAACTCATGGATACTAAAATCTAAAGTACGAGGGACTGACTCTTGTTGAACACTTGCCCTTCAAGCCTAAGTGGCCTGTCCCCTTTCCTGGGAGATGACGACACTGAGACGCTTAACAGCATCCTGGCATGTCAGTGGAGCTTCGAGGAGAACGAGTTCTTGGGTATTTCAGAGGAGGCCAGGGACTTCATCTCCAAACTGCTCGTTGTGAACAAGAGGTATCATTCTGCTTAGTTCTTGGCGTCCACTCATCCAACCGTTAATATAGTCAGCAATGTATTCTTAACATTCTTATTGTGTGTGTGTGTGTGTGTGTGTATGTGTGATGATGCTTAGCTGGAGGATAGGTGCGGGTGAAGCTCTGAAACACCCCTGGCTCTCCGACCCGGTTCTGCATCAACGCCTGCGTGTACAGGTAAAACTGTTCCTGCTTCCTTCCTCCTCTACAGAAGACTGGCTCAGTACTCCTGCTCTGGCCTCTCACTCTTTAAATCTTGACTCTTGTGTTTGTTTTGCAGAGAAACATGTGCAGATCACGTAGAAATTCATGCGTGCCTCCCCCAGAGAGCTAATGTAAGTCTATCACCCACCACGGTTGTACAAACTTTCAAACTTTCCATCATGTTTAGCTAGCAAGTGCCATCCTGTTGTAATGTTAGTGCTACATGCAGTATTTCCCATGTTGCAGGCATGAAGCAACATGGTGAGATGTTGAATGATTCCTCTCTGCTTCCCTCCAGAAACATGCTGGCTTTCACGCCGTCCGTGGGAGCCATCTGGACCAAGTCTGCTGTCCTGTGATTACTGGACGTCTATCTAGCTGCTAGCCTGTACTGTTTGGAAATTGTGTCACACAGCTTTTGTCCTACTGGTTATTGAAGTTACATTTTGTCTTCTCTTTTATTTTCATGTGTAGAGTTCAAAAGGTGCTTCCATCAAAGATATGTTTTGTTAATATGATTAACGCCTTGTTGCGCGAAAGCTAAGTGTGAATAAATGATTGGAGTTTCTGTGAGGAGCTGGGAAATCAGTCAATCAGTTCAATATTCCCACTTCTTAGACATTTCCTAGAAATTCCCATAGAGGTTATTATTTGGAACGCTGTCTCTAATAGCTATGATGATTTTCAAAGAAACCGAATGTAAGAATGTTCCCCAAACTCATAATTCAACCCAGACAGCCTCTTCAGAACAGGGGCCTACACATTTTTTTCAGTGCAGTGTTCAACATTAGTTGAATGTCATGACACTGTATGAATATGAAGTATAGTTGAACATTTCGCAGTAAAAACATGCAAGACAAAGTGGGACTGAATTGACCGAAGGACTTTCTGAAGTGTGACACCCATCCACCGTTCGTGTGCTGAAGAAAAGGCCGTAGAAATCAGATTATTTGTGTTGACCGATTATTTGTGTTGACGTTCTTTTTGTGATACTGGATAATGGCATTATTATAAATTGTGTGTTACTGCCAGATCGGACGCTAGAGCTCTGTGTAAAAAATTAACATGGAACGATCAGATTAGTAAATGAGAAGATATGTTGTAAAATGGTCACATATTAAAATACTGCCAATTTACTGACATAATCTTATATACTATTCATAATCTCATATATTTTTACATAATCTTATATACTATACATAATCTCATATACTATACATACATTTCTTCATAGGCAATTGTAGTTTAAACATCCATCTTGATATCTAAAATCTAAATGTATATAATGTGGATTCAGTGTAAAGTTTCGGATTATTTTATCAAAGCACGCTCTCTTGCAGTGGTACATAAATATTGTTTGTTCTCTAAGGGTTTAATGTTTGCAAGCAGTTTCTTTTCTTCTCTTATTCAGTGATAGATATTCTGGACTGTAAGTACTGTAACAGCTGATTTTACCAGCAATGAGCCTAACTCGTTACTACATACTACATGAGCCTAACTCGTTACTACATACTACATGAGCCTAACTCGTTACTACATACTACATGAGCCTAACTTGTTACTATATACTACAT
>JAOYMR010000016.1:10226983-10229141 GCA_025802075.1 Tenebrosternarchus preto | reverse complement strand
CCCCCCCCCCCCCCCCCCCCCCCCCCCCCCCCCCCCCCCCCCCCCCCCCCCCCCCCCCCCCCCCCCCCGCGGCCGCCGCCGTGCTGGGCTGCTGTTTCCCCAATGAAGATCAAACGAGTGATCTGGGCCTGGGCCGAGGTGTAGAGACGGAGACCCCACTGACAAGCACCCGGTGTGGACCCCACTATTGGCTCAAAGCCGGCCCGCTGAGGTCACGGATGTTTACACGGCCCCGGGGGTCAGCTTGGCTCAGCCATGCCCCACGCAGGGCATCACGAGCTGGGCCGGCTGGGTTCGGACAGGCCCAGGCATGTCAAAGGGGCCCGGAGGAATGAGCTAATCCATCGGAACAGCAGGGTGGGAGATGTACTGTGTAGCTCTGACGCTCCTGGATCCGTGCTAAAGCCAGAGGGGCCAGAGAACGACCATTAGATCCAGTGCCTGCAGAGATACGGCAGGATGCAGCTCAGGGTGTTCCATGCACACAGTACCACTTAAGAAAGGTGAAGCTGAATGTCTAGTCTCACGGAGATGCTTGAGTGTGTGTGTGTTTGTGCTTGTGTAAGAGTGGGTATGTTTAACACTAGGGAGAGTTTGCTGTTTTTCAGGTACCCTTCCCAACAGTCAGACTTGTATTTATGTACACTACCATATACCTCACACACACTTTTCAACAGAAATTTTAAATACATCTCATATCCAGACATATTTGGGCACACATCACACACACACACACACACACACAAGTATCTTGAGAACTAATTTATCATTATTTAGATTATCTTTCTCTCTCTCGCTCGCTTTCACACACACTCACACACACACACTCACACACACACACACACACACACACACACACACATGCTGTCCTCCTCGGTGTGATATGGTTCCAGGGCTGTGTGATTGATGAGCAGGTCTCCAGCTTCCAGGGCACAGCGAGGGGGTGGGGGGGGGCCCATCACGGGCGCATTCCCACACGGTGCACGGGGCCAACCCAAACAGGCCCCCCGCCAGGAATAGCTGCATGGCTGCAGTCGTGTGAAATGTTCCCACCATGCACCTCAGGCGACTACAGACAGACCAAGCAGCCGGCAGGCCCGGCCATAACCAGGCCGTAAACCAGCCGCAGACGGGGGACGTGCATGAGCGTGTGTGTGTGTGTGTGTGTGTGTGTGTGAGTGGGCATGGGCATGTTCAGGTGTGTGTGCGTGGCTGTGTGCACGTGTGTGTGTGTGTGGCTGTGTGCACGTGCGTGTGCGTGGCTGTGTGCACGTGCGAGAGGACATGACTTTCTGATGCAGATAAAGTGCTCACAGCATGTATTTACTGAAGATACCATTAATAAATATGACAGGCCAGTTATTAATGAGCATCAGTGGGGCCCCGCATATCATTTCAACATTTATAGCAATTCACTAAATTACACACATTCATCATTTTATGCTCTTATAAGAGACACTGTTCAGCAACAGTTACATCATATGACCAGGGTTGTGGTTATGGTAACAGATACCGCAACTTCAGCAAGACACCAGCAGGCTCTGAACTGCAGTATTTCAGTAGTCTGGATGATGCTTGTCAACAAGACACCATCATCATAAAACTGATGAACAATCACATGTGTGATATTAGCCTGCTTGTGGCAATAAACCTTCCAGTGCAATACGAGATGAGATTCCCTCAAGTTGGACTGCGAGCCCACACTGTCATGCCTGAGGTCAAAAGATCCACGAATACACCCCCACCCTCCCTACAGCCTTCCGACCGGAATCGACCTCGGTTTGGCTGAGACAGGAAGAGCTTCGTTCTTTCAGCTTCCCAACGACGGCCTGTCTGACACTGGTGTTTATGTACCACGCAGCCTCAAAGCTCTGCTGATCTCCCAGGGCTCTGCTGATCTCCTAGGGTTCTGCTGATCTACCAGGGCTCTGCTGATCTACCAGGGCTTTGCTGATCGACCAGGGCTCTGCTGATCTTCCAGGACTATCTGACCTACCAGGGTTCTGCTGATCTATCAGGGCTTGGCCACTGAGCAGCACGCACTGTTGTTTCTCGCCACGAGCTCTGATTGTTAGTTCTGTTTTTTCTTTCAGAGAGTAATGTCGTATTTTATGGTAATTGTCGTAAGGGACAGAAGTCGGAGCAGGAGGCAGGTTAA
>JAOYMR010000016.1:10214483-10221983 GCA_025802075.1 Tenebrosternarchus preto | reverse complement strand
CTTCATTGTCAAGCAAATAATAGACATTTCTATGGACGTAAAGCAAACAGGATCTTAGTAGAGTCCTGGACCCTGTATCTGGCGTGAGTGGACCATATTCACATCTTAATACAAACCATGTGTTTCCAATAATATTACCCTTACGGGCGACGACAGGCCAAGAAATGATTTACCTGAAATGCCTTTTCTGACGCACTCAAGCCCGTTTGTCTGCTCATTGAACTGCTGAGGGGGGACCTGTCTTACACCAGCCATAAAGGCCACCTCACCTCAGAGTTCACCCTGGTTCTACCGAACCTCAAACAACTGAACCCTTTTAATGAATAATAAAATTTGTGTTATTCTTTTTATTTACTAAGCTTCGAATGTCTTTTGTAGGGTTTCATAGGTCTGTTCTTATGAATTATTTTTTCCCTGACAAATATTATTCAATATAATAATAGAAATAACATTTTTGAAAATTATGCATTTGCACAAGAAATGCTTGCCATCTCGTTTATAACCAATTGTTATGTAAATTAATCTAGTTTATAACCAATTGTTATGCACATCTAACATATTGTTATGTAGCCTAAATGTAACACACTGTTACGTACATTTAATTCTTGGAAAATGTTTGTTTGCATTTGTTCTCTCCAGGTTACAAAAGCACAAAGAAAAACCATAAACACAACATAATTGATAATATTCACCAGCATGCCAAATATCTTTTAACTGAGATTATTCTTGGGCCTGCTGACTTCCACAAATGGATTGTGTTATTATCCTAAAGAGCCCACATCAGGAAGAAGCTTCTGTGGTGGTGTTTAGACAGATTTACAGCCAGTCATCAAGGTTTACTCTCCGCCTTTAATATGTGGAACTGAAAGACGTTCTGCCAGACAGCACATGGAGAATTAAATATAATTGAAATCTTCTACAAATTTGTGGAAGCAACTACTGAATAATTAGGAGAATATGTTATTTCAAAAGCTATATACACACACACACAATGATATCTGTGTTGAAAAGACTCAAAGAAAGAACTTTTCCCTGCTTCCAATATAACCAGAATCACTTAACTCTCTTAGGCTGCTTGAAGCTATTATAATCTGTGTGTGTTGCCAGCCATTTTAAACTTCTGCAAAATCTTTAAAAAAAGAATTACTGATTAATTCAACTTGCCAGACTACCTTCTCCGTCAGACAACATTTAAGTGGTCACATGATGATCAACTTTGTCACAATCACAAAGTGATTTACTTGTGTATCATCAACATCACCAGTGTGAAACCTGCACTTCTTTAAATGCATGATAATGCAGGTGGAACAAACATCACCTTATTGCTTATACAGCAATATCAATAAAAGCAAGTCTGGTATTTAAAAACTTTATTAATTGATGAAAATAATATTCTGGCTGCATACTGCAAACTGAAATAGAAACCTGTATTATTATTGTTGTTAATGTAATGACTGAAATGACAACCAAAATTTCCTTTTATTGGGTCTAAATCAAAACCATAAATCATGGAATTACCTCTGCTTTTTTTGTATCCAGTCCAAAACGTGAAACCTGACAAACATTATGCTTAATGCATTCTGAGCGGCCCGAAATGCTCGCGGCTCTAACGCTTAGAGAGTGCAGCTTTGGGGCGAGCGCTGCAGCCGGCCTCGAGCCTTTGTCAGCTGTGCAGGGCACGTGAGTACCGCGCAGAGTGGAAACCTGCAGCGGCAGATGGTTCGAAGGCCAGCAGGCTGCCGCGCGCCACGTACAGGTGCTTACCCGTTCCTTTAATGCAGGACCACATTTTACCGCCTTCTTCTTTTTTCCAACGTAGCTATTTCCTTTCCTCCTCAGAAAGGCTACGTGAATACGCTTTAACAACGTCCGACGGATCCCCATCGAAAATAACCATTAGTCATGAGAAGTTCAGTACAGGGTATTTGGTGGGAGGGCAGGCATTTCGGAGGGCAGAGAACGAATAGCGGGGAAGGGAGGTGTGAGAATCGTTGCGCGGGGGTATTGTTGTATCCAAAAAGCAATTCCCTCGGCTAATCTGAGATCTCTACTATTTCAGACCGCCATGTGCTTCCTCTCCTCTGGCTCACTGAGGCGTATAATAAAATGCACGCTGCTGAACGCGCTTCCTGCCTGACCCCAAAAGGCGCGTAATGCTCACTAATACAAAACAAATGCGCGCGGAGCCCAACCGGCCTTTGGAGCCGAAGAACCCTGTCCATCAACGGAGACGGGCATGAGGTTAGCGGGACCGTGTGAAAAGGACATTTCACTGAAGAGGAAATAAAACCCCCCCAAAAAGAAGAGCATTATTTTTTGGCAGGCCTTTAACTCGGTAGTCTTAGTATGTTGAGTAAAAACCGAATTTGGGAAACAAGCCTTTCAAATGACTACGTGACAAATGAAATCGTTCCGTTACTGTGATAATTACACTATTGTTTCTGCTTCGAGGAATATTGCCAAAAATATTTTTCTCTTTCGCTTCATTAACGCCACAGTCTGAAACTTTCATAGCAATCACGTTTGAATAAACGAATGCTAGCAATTCTGAAAGACCCAAAAAACACTATAAAAACACTATATATATATATAAAATATAAATATTTATTTATATTTTTAATTTTATACTATATATAGTGTTTTTATATTATATATATATATATATATATATATCCAAGTGGACACATTGTGTTCTTCGCAGGTTTCAATTAACAGTCTTGAAGGAAGCGTAAATATTTTAATTTGTTTTAAGTAATCGCAAGGGTTTTAAGAAATAAATCTAAAAAGCTTTGAATGAATTATTAGTGTGGCAATGTGAAACAGCTGCTTTGACATTCATTAGCACAATTTCACTGTTTTTTTTTTTGCTTGGTGGTGCGACAGTATTCAGTTCATGCGCGCGCGTAAATGTGGATAAGGCGTGAATTGAGCGCACGTCCTCTAATATGGGAGAAGCACAAATCATTGCTGTGTGTGGCCCACACGTGGGTGCACGTGACAATCTGTGTGCGTGCGTGCGTGTGTGTATGTGTGTGTGTGCGAGCACGCTGTTGCGCCAAGCATGAAATAACTTCAAATTGGCTGCGCGTTCTGTCCACAGAGTCCCGAGTCTGATCTCTTTCTCCTCCGAGACTCTGACCGCGAGGCCACTGCTTATTCAATTATGCCGCAGCCTGGGACTGAGAAAGAGAGCGGCAGCGACACCGAGTTGATCCGGAGTTAAATAATAATAATAAAATAGAATCTTTACAGTCCAATAAATTATACTGAATAATTTGTGGCGGCGCTCCAGCGAATCCCCCAACGTCTGCATTCATGCTTGGACTTGCTCTTCAGTCTCAATGTTTGCATGTCGTGCGTATCTCCCGCTTGCGTTTGGCGAGTCTGGCCTTTCGCTAGTCGGGCGACTGCAGTTTCGCTGCCAGATGTCTCGCGCAGAAGAAAGAACTGCCGTAGACTAGTACTGGAAAAGACGCACGAGACTTGACAAGCTCTTCCATATGTTTTATCGGAATCTAATGGCCCGTGCTGATTTCTGAGCCGGAGCGTGAGCGCGTGTGGCTTCGTTTAAGTGAAGTGAAATTTCCTTGAGATGACCTACTGCCGACCTATGATACTGAGCTTTGGGGCTAAATCACAGTTTAGCATGATCAATTTACATATCCCAGCTGTTTTTCAGCTGGTCCAGGGATCAGAGTTTGAGGAGTGCTGAGTATCCAGTGAGACCAGCACAGACCCCGTTGAAAAAAAACAAACAAACTAGTCCCAGTTTAAACCATATACACTTTTGAACATTTTGCAGTTTATCAGAGACAAACACGTTTTTTTCAATCGAGGACCCGTAAAACGGGTTAGACAAATAGAAAAACAGTTTAGTACTCCTGCTGCTTGTACTGTGATTATGAGGATGAGAACAGCACGGTGTTTTTACATGACATGTCAGTACAGCACACAAACATGCTTCGAAATTTCTGTTGGAGCGAGGAGCGGTTAAGTCAGAATAATGGAAAACGTTTGGCTACTATGGTAATGTTTTAACTCTGAAAAACAATCACAAGACTTTCTCCGTCTCTCTTCCTCTACCTACATGAATGGTCGTGCGCGGTTTCTGGAATATGAGTTAGGAGTCTGTAAGCGTGTGGAATATGATTTACGCATCTGTAAGTGTGTGGCCTGTGCAGCTAATTTAAAGATAATTGATCCCTATTGCCACAATGGCTCCTAGCCAGCTGATGGCGCTCGAGCAATACGTATTGACACACCGCTGACCGCAAATATCTGCTTCCTATGCGGCTGTTCTGTAATTTGCCCAGGTCAACTTTGACCCCGGCTCAATTCGACACTTTACACAAATTTCTACTCACAGCGTCTTATTTTCCGCGCAGTAACCGAACACGCCGATCCAAGTCGAGTCGTTTTGAGGAAAAAAAAATTGTCAGTTTTGTTCTCTTGATGAAAACAGCACATGAAGGAACGTAGGAATTTGGTAGGAATATTTGACGAGCCGTGCTTTGGAATGCTGTAATAATGCGTGGGCTCCAAGCCGCTTTAAAATGGCTGAGAGCTCCGTTACACGTGAAGGCTTGACATCAAAGCTTAGACTGTGACGTAGACTCAGCCTTGCAAGCAAAAGGCTGAATCTAAAGTTATGCATAGCCTCCAAAATCTAGGGGTTTACTCACGTGTAGTCGTGTTTAACTTTAAAGTGTAAAAATGCAAAGATTTAATAACATGCAGCTCTGTTATGTATCAGTGATATCTATCCTTCAGCAAATTTTGAAACTATAAACACTAATTTACAGCATAGGTGGACATCAACATTGATGTTTATTTTGTATTTCTCTCCTTATATTAATTGCAGTTATTACAGTCTATACACAAGAAGTCACAATATCTAGACACAGTATCTCAATGAGACTACACACACACACACACACACACCACACACACACACACACACACACACAAATGCACACCTTGGCCTCTGACCAAGTGAAAGAGAGAAGCATTGACAAAGCAGTCCCAGTCATCAGCCTAATTCATCAACACTTCTTGTACCAGAGGCCACCACAGTGTCCAGCACTGGGACCATCACAGTGTCCAGCATAGGGATCACAACAGTGTCCAGGGTCCAGCATGCAGCACAGTGTTCACCACAGGGACTAACACAGTGTCTAGCACAGGGTCCAGCACACAGGGACCAGAACACAGGAAGAACACGTAATGAGTTGTAATTTTTTCACTTAAACTTCATATTCCTATCAACAAAGTAAAAAAAGCTGAATGTTTAAATAAACATTTTCCTTTACATGTTAAGCCTCAGTCAGGGGATCTGAAACAATGTGGTTGAACAACAAAGCATTTCATAAAAGTTTCATAAAAGACAATGAAACCAACATTTGACCCAGCATTACTTACAGTGGGTGTGAAAAAGTAAAAAACACTCAAAAACCAGACCTCCCCAAATGCTCCAGCTCCTAACGTCTCAGAAAACCCTTTCCTGTAAATGTTCTCATTTGGGGTGTCGCTAACCACTGCTAGCTGCTGCTGGTTGCTACTATACCTTTTTGAGAGGAATTTGGTTTGATTTTGTTAGCAGCTGGCCAGTAAAAGGTATATGCAGGAGGACTCCTGGGGGCGGGGCCTGAACGAGAGCAGGAGAGCTCTTGGGGGTGGGGCCTGAACGAGAGCAGGAGCGCTCTTAGGGGTGGGGCTTTAATGAGCGCACCTGTAGCAGGGTCAGAGGCTGCCAGCGCTAAACATGCCAAAATAAGAGACTTGCCAAAGTAAGAGACATGCCAAAATAAGAGACCTTAACCTGCCTGGGCACCCAAACCTGCGGAGCTTTTCCGGAAGCCATGGTAGTTAGTTCCTGTTATTGACTGCCTTAGCTTGTGAAGTTTAACCTTTGCCAGGATTTTCTCTCCCTCTCATTCTCTCTACTTCTTTCTTTTCCTTCCTCCTACTCACCCTCCCTTCTCTTCGTGTTTTATCCTTTGTTTCTCTCACATTCAGTCTTTGTCTTTGTGCTCCATCCTCTAGACTGTGTTCAGGTTCCTGTGAGAGTTGTATGTAAGTTTCTAGTAAGTGGTATGATGAGTCCAATGAAAGGTGTGTGTGATCAGTAAGGGGTGTGTTGGGACTCAGTAAGGGGTGTGTGTTGAGACTCAGTGAGGGGTGTGTGTTGGGACTCAGTAAGGGGTGTGTGTTGAGACTCAGTGAGGGGTGTGTGTTGGGACTCAGTGAGGGGTGTGTGTTGAGCCTCAGTGGGTGTGTGTGTGTGTTGCTAGGGTTAGGGTTATCTGTGAGTCCTGTGTTTCCTTGCTGGCTGCCTGTGGGCAGCACCTCATCAGCTGGGACTGGAACATGTACCGTTGGGCAGTGGCTAGAATGCTAGAGTAGAAAGGATGAATATGGGGTGGGGAGTGATTTGTTAACAGCCCTGCGGTCCCGGAGTTCACTGTAACTCTTGTTATGTTTTATTATACCTACGAATAAAGGATTAAATGTGCAATAAAGGATGAAATGACTGGTTAAAACTGCCAGATTTGAGTTTGTGTAGGTGTTTCTGAAGGATCTTACAGAGCAATGTGGTGTTGCTCAACACTTTCCTATGGGAACACCAAAATTCTTGTCTTGTACTAAATTTCTGCACTGTGTAACTGTGTGTTAGAGTAAAATACATTATGTTGAAGAAAGAACAATTGAGCAAAGGAAGAAAATTCTGGAATGCAGCAGTTTCCCACCCAGATCATTTTCCTTTCAAACGTCTGTCAGACTGACCAAAATATCTATATCTAACATGGAAACTGAAACAATTCTTGCACTAAAGGCTTGGTTATGGAAATGACTGGGCCTCTGTGTTCCCAGCACTTACATGGGGATGGTACTCCTTGATTCCCATCTCTCACATCCATATGGCAGGTCTGATTTAGATTTTCTTTTTATAGGGACAAAGGCCTCAATAATTTATGTCAATTTAAAATATCATGTCAACATTTGCTACATGTTTGTGACTGAGGTTCAGCAGTTGGTAATTATTACCAAACAACCAACTGTCTGTCTGGTTCAGCTTGTCTGCAAGCACTCACTCTGTATGTCTGAGTGGAGCTCTCTCCCACTGTGCTACACACACACACACACACACACACATTTACATACACATTTATGGCATTTAGCAGATGCTCTTATCCAGAGAGACGTACAGAGAGTGCTTCGTTGTTGGCTGGAAGATCAGGCAAGGTGTGAGGCTTCCAAGAGGAGAGAGATCAGCTGAGAGAAATGGATGAGAGGAAGTGATAGAGGGAGGAGAGATTAGTTAAGATTAAAAGATAGAAAACCATACAGATGGAGGTAAAAGTGGAGTGTGTCCTGCAGAGGGAGGCAGATAGAAAAAGAGGCAGAGGGAGAGAGAGATTGTGTAAAAAAGGGAGAAAGAGTAGGGGGTGAGGGGCAGTAAGGAGGGAGAGAGTGTGAGGGGAGAGGGGCAGTAAGGGGGGA
>JAOYMR010000016.1:10194540-10205530 GCA_025802075.1 Tenebrosternarchus preto | reverse complement strand
GGAACATCACTCTGGAACATCACTCTGCAGTGTCCAGTAGCCATCAACATAAAGGGAATCCACATTGCTTGGTACTGGTTTTCCACTCTATACTGGAGAAACAAAAATATTGATTTAGAATCAGCAGGGTCCAAAATAACCAGTGTGTGTGCATGTGAGTTTTAACCAGTGATAGATTTTTTTAAATTACATTTTGAAGCTCTTAAAAATGAAATGCCATTGAGACAGTTTAAAAGAAATTAAATAGAACTAACCAAACAGCTATAGGCTGTGGGTGTGTAGTTTGCCTGGGCACTGGTGTGTGCTTCCTGTGATAAGTTTTATGTTTTTGCATGACTGCCAAATTTTTGCATGAATGTTAATAACAAACAAGCAGAACTAAAATCGTTTTAGGCATGAAACATAAACCTCCTATCAAGGTTTCTTGCTCATGTCATCTGCGGGTAGTTTCCCCTTGCTTCTATCATCTTTAGCTTGCGGACTGTACCAGGATCTGTGCAAACCTGCTTTGTGACAATGTTTAAGACGTCAGCTGAAAAGCAAAGTGCAGATGAAACTGAACTCAGATCAGCCTAACTCTCTAACTCTCCGAGGTTCAGTATTCCAAGGTGTGTCTAAAACGACACACTTATTTTACACCACAGCAGATACTTTAGTCTCTTATCCCATCTGTGATCTTCATTTATCCTGGTCTGTATGTTATTGTTCTCACCAGCCTGTCATTAATTACATTAACATTAATTACAATGTAATACTCTGTGTAACACTGAGTCACATTGTCTAAGAATGCACAGATACTCTACTGTACAGACTAGAGAACAGAATACAGTTGTGAGTATATACTGTTCCACAGCGCTATTCATTATTATTACATTGTAATAATAGCATTGTTACACTGTAACAGTTGCGATGTAATATAAAGTTTTGCCAGTATATTTCATTGTAATAATGGCATCGTTACACTGTAACAGTTGTTGTGTAATATAAAGTTTTGCCAGTATATTTCATTGCCATGTGTTATCTTTGCCACCCTCTGCATCTTGAGACTGAACTGGAACTTAAGTGAACTGAACTAAGAGCTTTGCTGCACCTCAAATTGTAGACATGTGGACAAACACCTTTAAACGGCCTTGCACTGAAAGTGCTGGTTTCATTTCAGCATGTCACAAAGAACATGAATATATGCCACGAAGTCCTGAGGATATGGGCGTAACGAGAAGGGCGTGAGCTTCTAGTAAAGAGGAGTTTGAGGGGTTGATAGCAGATGAAGGAAAGAGAGGGAAAGAGAAGGAAAGAGAGAGAGACAGAGACAGAGAGACAGAATTGGAGTGGGTTGCTGTGCTCTTTTGACCCCGTTACACAGGCTCTCAGTGGGATTGTAGAAGCAGGGCTGGAGAACCCCAGCTTCCTCCTCAGGATGTCAGAGAGGAAGAACCACGCCGAGCTTCTCTGGGACACTGCCCATTCCTTATCTCTCCCTCTCTCTCTCTCTCTCTCTTTTACTCACTGTCCTGCTTTCTTTTTTCTCTTTCTCTCATTTTTATTCTCTTTCTTCTTCTTCTTCTTCTTCTTCTTCTTCTTCTAAGTTTCTTCTCTAAAATGTCAGAAAATCAGTGGATTAAAAAACACATGAGCACCAACATCTTTGACTTGGGGAACAGTAGGAACACGTTTCCCAGTCCCACACAATGCCTGTTGTTACAGGTGTGTTTAATACATCACTTGATTGTGTTTAGTATGAACACCTCTGATATTAAGAGTGATGGTAAAATGCTGTTTAGACAGTATTGCTGTTAGTATATAGTGATGCTATTAAGTGAATCTGAAATTTAAATTCTCAACAAAGATTTTGAACATTTCTCCAACATTTTTCACACCGTATCACTTTCTACAGCAAATGACAGAAACAGCCTTGCACAGCCCCCCCCTGCACACACACACACACACACACACACACACACTTGGCTGGTCCAACACCGGCAGTGTGTGTGTGACGAGGTCTGACATGAGGAAATGATCGGCTCATGCGGCCGCTCGATTAACGCTACCGCTAGCATCACGCTAACATTTAACACCCCTCCAGTCTCACAAAAAAACCCCTTGTTTATTATTCCAGTGTCTAAGGTGAGAAGATAAAGGGTTAATGTAGTGGGCACTTGGAGATGAACTTTGACCTCCCAGTCCGGCAGACTTGCGCGTGGCTTTGTCGGTGTGAGGATGTGGCTGTATGTGATGGAGCAGGTGCAAACAGATTCCTTGATTGCACAAGCAGGTGCAGCATGCTGTTCGTAGGTGAGGCACCACCCTAAACATAGGTGGTGTTCACCAAAATCACCAAAAGGAAAACAAGTAAAAAACAAATGTTCATTTTGTTATGAAATGCCCTTTGATAAGCATATATGTAGAAACCTGAAATCCTGTCAGTAAAGTAATCTGAACATGACCATGTACTATAAATCCCCAACACCACCCCACACCAAATTCACCTGTGTGATTTTCATTATGTCTTTCAAATGTATTAAGTAACCAGTATATAATGCAGCTGTTTCCATCTGATTTACACACATAACCACTCATCTCACCAGGTCATCAGATCAATCCACAAACACGTGGTGTATGAAACAAGGCCAGAGAGAAAGAGAAACTGAGAGAGAGATGGAGAGAGTGAGAGACAAACAGACAGAGAGATAGAGAGGGACAGACAGAAAGAGTGTGTGTGTGAGAGAGAGAGAGAGAGAGAGAGAGAGAGAGAGAGAGAGAGAGAAATGCCTTTACTTGCTGGATGGAATTCCACTGATTCCCCTAGTGACCCTCTCTTCCTGCCTGCTAATGTAATCGGGAGGAAACAGAGTACTCTTCCCTCTGCCCGGTTCTCCAGATAACACTCGTTTATCACACGTTCCAGTCGACGGAGCTCTCAAGCCTCTGGCGGCTCTCCACGGCAACACCCGCCGCTCTCCTTGATTCAGGGGGCTGAATGGCGGCTCACGCCTGCCTGATCGAGCTGTGTTTACGTGCTCCACACGTCACCCTGAATTGGGACCTAATTTGCACTTGGTCTTCAGTTTCCTGTAGATGGTTTCATATAGTAAAACTCTTTTATGAGGTGACAGAACATTGTGTGGGCTTTTTTTTTTTTACTAATGCATTGAGACCCCGAGAGGTACTTGGTTTGCTTGAGTAAAAAACATGAAATAAACATATCTGTCATTGTAGATGTTAGATTGTTGCCATGATGTTATAATAGTTATTGTAATAAAAAATCAGAGTTTCTCCATACAAGTGGAGTTTCTCCATATTAGTGCGGTTTACTGTTCCATCTGCCAGTTCTCATTTCTTGTTCTTTCTCCAGCTGTACTGTTTCCAATCTCTCCGTTCTCTCCCGAACCTCTCTGTACTCTCTCTCCTTCAATTCTCCACCCTCTCCCCACCCTCTCTCCAACATCTCTCCACCCTCTCTCTAACATCTCTCCAACCTCTTTCCACCCTCTCTCGCCCTATCTCCAACATCTCTCTACACTCCCTCCAACATCTCTCCACCCTTTCTCCACCCTCTCCCCACCCTCTCTCCAGTCTTTCTTCATGCTTTCCCCATCCTCTCTCCACCCTCTCTCCATCATCTCTCCACCCTCTCCCCACCCTCTCTCCAGTCTTTCTCCATCCTTTCCCCACCCTCTCTCTACCCTCTCTCCATCATCTCTCCATTTTCTCTCCACCCTCTCTCCAGTCTTTCTCCACCCTCTATCCATCATCTCTCCACAATCGCTCCCCTCTCTACCTTTTCCCTATCGTCTCTCCAGCCTCTTTCAAACATCTGGTCTTTCCAATACAAGATTTCCATCCTTACAACCCAACTTCAGCCATGCCCATTTTTTTATGAGAATTTACTTCTGCAAACATGCCTGTTAATCCCTCAGGTGAATAGTGTTACTGGTTCTTATGGAGACTCTGTAATCAGCTCTTGAGCTCAGGAGCATAAGGAATCCAGTGCTAGCAAGGCTGAGTAGAACAGAGCAGAACTCTAATCGTATAAGTGGACAGACCGGAGGTAACAAATATGAAGCCAGGGTCTGCCGTTTGTCAAAGAGGGCCAGGGGAAAATACACAGGAGCAGGGCTAAAATACTCTGTGTGTCAGCAGACAATGAAGTACACACACACACACTGCCCCCCCCCCCCCCACACACACACACACACATACACATACACACACACACAATGAGACTCACGCCAAGGGTGCCCTCACAGGGGGAAAAACACAGGAGGTTTCTGTCTAGGCCTCTGCCTTGGGCCTGGTTTTTGCCATCCTTGATTGACCCAAACAGGCCTCTCCTGGCTGGGGGAGTGTGTTGCGGCCTGGCCTAATCCCCACGTCGCCGGAGACTCCGGCAGCTGAAGTCTAATCTGAGATCAGACACCGCGCTGTTGCGTGCGGCCCGGGTCTGATTCAGGCTTGGCAGACGCCAAAGAGCTCTTGTTTGAATGCAGTGCTGCCATACACAGCCCAGGGCTCTTTGAGGCCTACAGTTTTTTTTTTTAATTTTCCTCTTTCTTTTTTTTAAAGCTAAACCTCCATCCATGGAAACTCTAAACACTCTGGCGTGGCATCAGGAAAACATTACCTGCGGGCGCAGTTTCTGAGGTGAGGCAGAGGGTGCCAGCTGCCGGCGGTGGGCGGTGCTTCGGGGAATCCGGGTGCAAGTCAACGGGCTCGCTGGCCACGGGCGTCGCCACCGGCGACGCAGGAGGGGCTCCGGATCGCCTGTGGAGTCTGGGATGGAAATAGCAGTGGAAGCTTTCTCTGTTCGCTTCTTCAGAGGCCGATGCAGCTGTCAGCTGTCATGGGTGATCATTTTCAGATGGGCCCATTAGCCAATAAAGAGACGTTTTACGTGTCATTCGTAATGGTCCACAGCGTAGGGCTCATACAGAGAGGAAAGTAATGTCTTGGCTCTGTTTACCTGCTCTCACAGTCACAGAGAACCTTCTCTAAACTCTACTACTGTTAGTGAAAACAGACAGGGAGTGACAACATTACTTAAAGTCCAGTGTGTAAATCAAAAAGCATGATTAAAACCTTTTTTCATGGGCAGATTTTCCCATTACTTAGACACTTGGAGATTTGTCATAGACTTTTCTCTTTTTTTCAATGACTTTTGTAAAGTTAATCTCAAGTCTTTAACATACACAGAACTTTAGCTCTCAGTGGTCTTCACACACCTCTGACAATAGTCCCATGTTGATTACAATGTCAGGTTTGCAAATGGCGATACTGGCACTATGGTGTGTGTGGTTGGGGGGGGTTACTGGACTGGGTTTGTGGGCGGAGGGGTGTGAAGACTTTGTCATAACAAAGATAGAAAAATACATGGAAAGGTAATTAGGAGGGTGAGGTCCATACGAGCTCCACACCTTCCTCCTGATGTACATATGCAGATAAATACATATGTTGATTACAGCCATCGTGTCTCATGAAACAGAGAATAGCTCTTACAGGAGCGCAACATTCACAGTGTCTGTGCAGGAAGAGAAACAAAACAAAGAAGGCAGTAGAAACTGTTATCAGATCCATGTGGCTTAAGAAGAGTTATGAGCAGATTTAATTGGTTGTGAACTAAACAGTCTTGAGGTCAATGGTCACTTGGTCCCAAAGGTGAGATCAGACTAATCAGTGAAGTGAGCCAGGATGTTGTTTGGGTGTGGAGAGCTCACTAAACTACTTTAGCAGAAGCAGTTTGGCTCTTGCTCTAAAAGGAAGATGACTATTTATAACTAGCAGATCTGAACGACTTGATGGGTATTACAACATTAAAGTTATGTGATACAGATTGTGACCGGCTAGGGTTGTCTATACTTTTATTTTGGAGGTAAAACTCAGTTTAGCTAAAACAATGACAGTGAATCTGGGAATAACTGATTTGTAATGCAAAGTAATAAAAAAAGAAGATTTAGCATGTTTTGATTTTAGTATATAAAAAAGTAAATAAAAAAGATTTTAAAAAATAAAATAGAAAAGTAAATAAATAAAGGTAACGAATGCTGTATATAGTTTGCTATTATAATGTCTTAGAATTATATAGAGGATTTTGTATGTGAGATTTTTCAACCTTGGTTTAAACATACAATTCCTTATTTGCCTATTTAATTTCTCTCTATTTTGTCTCTTTTTTTCTGTAAAAACCGTACATACATTTAATCCTATTGTTGTTCACTTGCTACTGAAAAGCTAGAAATTGTGCTGGTTGTAGTGATGTTTCTGTTTTGACTTAAGTAAAAGTTTTGTCTGAACACAAGCTCCATCACTGAATTCGTTTTGTCAGATTTTAATTATTTAATAGTTTTGTAATAATAGTTTACATCTCCTTGTAATATTCTCATAGGGCAGACCTTACTCTTTAAGCACAATCTTTGGTGACCTGGAAAGATTAAGGAGACAATGTCACAGCAGTGGAATGTTCCAGAAGGAGCAAATTCAGAAAGCAGAGAGACAGAGTGTGGGGAGAGAGAGAGAGATAGATAGAGAGAGAGAGAGAGAGAGAGAGAGAGAGAGAGTGTGTCAGTCAGGCCTGGGTTCTTGTATAGGTCCTACATAAGGAGCCTTACTCCACAACTTTAACTCTCTTTAACTCTTGGCCACTAGTTACTCAGGCCAACATGCAATCAGGGTGTGTGGGTGAGAGTGCTGTCAGTGATGTTGATTGTGCTGCTTACTGTAACCCAGTTCCTCTTCCCAGTACCAACTTTTGGATTTGGACCTTTCAGTAAAAGCTACAAGCAAGTTTCTAGAAGCTACCGTGGAATGGGAAAGTAGACTGAAACACATGTAACTTGGTTAATGTTATCCTCATAAATGTGTAAAAGAGGCCTACAAAGAACATGACATTAAAATCTGCTTCAGGGTGAATAAGGGTGAGGCTGAACCATGATATCATGCCAACTACAATTACCTAATATGACTCATTCTTTACTGGATTAACACATCACACTATATGTAGGTTTAATATTGTTCGTCTCATCCATTTAATAGATAAATGGAGAGTTAAAACACTTTCCAAGAGGAAGAAATGTCTGTTTCCCCTCAGGGCCATGGCACACAAACCAAGCACACTAGACCGCCAGTTCACCACACAGACCCAAACAAACAGAGGAAGAGACACAGAGAGACAGACAGAGAGAGAGAGAGAGAGAGAGAGAGAGAGAGAGAGAGAGACAGCGAGAGAGAGAGAGAGCGAGAGAGAGAGAGACAGACAGAGAGAGAGAGAGATAGAGAGCGTATGGGAGATTTGAAAAGAGAAACACTGAGGGAGAGAGAGAGAGACAGAGAGATAGACAGAGAGAGAGTATGGGAGATTTGAAGAGAGAAAGAATGAGTGAGAGAGTGAGAGAGATAAAGAGAGTGTGGTGGATGGAAAGATGTAGGTTTTGGAGAAAGTAATAGAGAGAGATGCAGTAGTAGAGAGAGAGAGAGAGAGAGAGAGAGAGAGAGAGAGAAAGGTGAAAGACTGCAGACTGACGAGTTTCCTCCAGGGCCTGTGTGTGTTTTGTAAGGGAAGAGCAGCAGTGCTAATCTGTAGCCTCTGGAGGGCCGGCAGGGGTCCCGCTGACCTGCCTGTCATTGTTCCTTTATCAGTGCGTGTTACTGCCGAGCTGAGGCCCCTGAGCTCATGCACGGACACCTCACTCTGCCAGGTGACAGCACACTAATGACACTCTCCTACACGTTTCTTACTTCACGTGTAATATGAACACACTCAACATCATACACACACACACACACACACACACACACACACACACACACACACACACACACACACATTCACTACAAGAGGTTGTCCATGTCCAGAGGTCATCAGCTCTAATAAACACAGAAACCGGTGCAGGCTCAGAGCCATTGCCGGAGTTCCTGTGCAGACCATGTACTGTAAACTGATGAGCCAATCAGGACTGTGGCTTGCGAGGGCAGGAAGTAGTTTTTACCACTGTCGTTTGTCAAGCTCGCGTGGTGTACAGGGGCAGGGGAGGATAGGGGCCTGCACATACACATATCCATAACCACTCCTACAACCACACACACAAATCACAGTTAACGGCGAGCAAACCCGCACCCTGGAATTTTGGTATACAAAAAGAAGTTTAAGAAACAATTACTATCATCACCATCCTATCCTTCAACGTCCTACGTGATCACCTCTGCGATTTCCCTTATGGGCGTTACAGATCGGTAAACACAGTACGTCCTAGAGCCGTCCAGTGTGGTCCAGTCCTCTCTTTTTCCTGTCTTTCCTTCCCACACGCTGCTCTATTTCAGTCCTGCAGCACCTCCCCCTCCATGCCCCAGCCTGAGAGGGAGAGAGGTACTGTGTGAGAAGGAAGTGGATCGGCTCCAGCTTTTCCTCAGGGATGCCTCCATCCTCCCGCATGAGTCTTGGCCACTGGAAGTGGGACCTGGCATTTCCGTAGCAACCCGAGCTGCACCTGCACCCGATGGTACCACGGAACGGATTGGTTGAAGTGGTAGCACGCAGTGATTGGTTGAAGTGGTTGCACATAGTGATTGGTTGAAGTGGTTGCACATAGTGATTGGATGAAGTGGTTGCACACAGTGATTGGTTGAAGTGGTTACACATAGTGATTGGTTGAAGTGGTTACACACAGTGATTGTTGATTGTTCTTGAATGAGCTGAAAGTTTAAGATGTGTAAGATGATGTGTGCAGCCATCAGTGAGGGGTGGTGGAGATGTTGTTTAGTGTCTGTTTTGTTTCAAGAGCTTTAGATTGCTTCAGAAGATCAGTGTTTTGGAATGGAAGTGTGGGGGAGGTAGATGGTTAAGAACAGGGATACCCTGTGATAAGGCTCTAGATTGATAAACAGGGATACCCTGTGATAAGGCTCTAGATTGATAAACAGGGATACCCTGTGATAAGGCTCTAGATTGATAAACAGGGATACCCTGGGATAAGGCTCTAGATTGATAAACAGGGATACCCTGGGATAAGGCTCTAGATTGATTAACAAACAGGACTGAAGAAGAACAGAATTGTGGGATGGGTTTTAGAACCTCGCAAATTCTCCAGTTCAGCTACTTTAGACTTCAGGAATATGCTCCGAAATCAGGAATATGTATTAAACACGTTACTCCATTCACATGTTACTCCATTCACATACACGTAAAAGTGTTTATAAAAGCGTTCAAGCATAAAAACATTGCATAGTACTGTACCTAAGACATAAATGTATTTGTGGACAGATGAAAACTGATCTGGACAGACAGACGGGTTAGAGCCAGGACAGACCGACCAGGCCGTTTCTACCTGAGCAGTTTGTTCTCCTGACAGCTTGTGAAAACAAGTGGTACGTGACTTCAGTGTCTCAGCATTTCAAAAATCACGACGCAGGCAGGAACTTCAGCACCGCTGCTAACAATGTGTTACTTCACTTTGACTTTAGTGCTAACTGGCTTTTGATAAATGAGCTGTGTTGAGCATCAAAGATGGACGTGTTAATCCCTTCTATGCCATTGGGTTTAGCCCATGAGCAGCTCGGCATGGACCCGTTACTAAGGAAACATGTTACCACTCACTCCCTGTATATTTTCTTCAGTCAACTCCTCATCGAGAGAATCTGAAAGGAACACTGGGTCTGGATGGCTGACATTTCTATGAGGTGCCTCAAGTCTGTAAACGAGGCCCTACTTGAAAGCCATTTATCTATCATTCCTCACTGGATTAGCACATGTCAAAGGGGTGAGAAAGGAGCTCTTTCACCTGTCAACAGACTAAACATCAACAGAGAGAGCCGCAGCTGGAGAAGTGCCGTTATGTGCTTGAGAAATGTGATACGCATTAGTTTAATATTACTAACTGCAGACTGCATCATAAGCACAATCTTATGAAAACAAAATCGCCTTACGGCTTGTGTCTTTTTTTCTGAAGGAGCAGTAGATGATAAATGGTTTGTGGATCTCCGTGTATGAAAGGAATGGAGAGACCAGCCTCTCGACAGGGGAGAGACCAGCCTCTCGACGGGAGAGAACAGGAAGAGCAAGGTCTGTCTCTGCTTCAAGGACCACTAAAGAACACTAAAGAACACTAAAGAACACCACACCAGCAGGATGTAACAGTGTGTGGAGGGAAGGAAGGCATGGTCCTGTTACACACTCTGGGCGCACACAAACACACACACACACACACACACACAAACACAAACACAAACGCACACACACAAACACACACACACACACATACACACACACACAAACACACATACACACACACACACAAACACAGACGCACACACACAAACACACACACACACACAAACACACATACACACACACACACACAAACACACATACACACACACACAAACACACACACATAAAGACACACACACTCACACACATTGTGTTTCTTTCGCTCGTATCACAAACACACGCATATCTGCATAAAAACACACTTATTCTGTTATCTTCACCACACAGTGTTTCCTATAAACCCACTTCTTGTCCTGGTAAACTCATATTGTCTCAGTGCAATCATTTAGTCCTGGTGTCTGAACATGGAACAACTCAGAGTGAGAGTGTTACTGTAATATTATCGCTGTAATATTGGACTGATTTGTCACAGTGAAGATGTTTGTACAGCTTGTAGCTGAGTCCTGGTACTGACTCAGTTTAGTTCAGTTCAGTTCAGTCTATATATTAATTTTACTTAATGTAATCAATTTAAATGACTCTCATATCTCTTTTACATATATTATCATGAATCAGTTTTATATTAAGAAAGCATCTAACTGATAAATGCTTCTTAATCATGCTTGCTTGCTGTAATACTGAATAGCATTGGCTTGAACTATATGGTGTACTTGAACTGAATGGTTTAGTTGAACTGAATGGTGTAGTTGAACTGAACGGTGTACTTGAACTGAATGGTTTAGTTGAACTGAATGGTGTAGTTGAACTGAACGGTGTACTTGAACTGAATGGTTT
>JAOYMR010000016.1:10155343-10168353 GCA_025802075.1 Tenebrosternarchus preto | reverse complement strand
TTATAAAATACTACTGATCCTTTAAGAATACTACTGATCCTTTGTAAAATACTACTGATCCTTTAAGAATACTACTGGTCCTTTATAAAATACTACTGATCCTTTAAGAATACTACTGGTCCTTTATAAAATACTACTGATCCTTTAAGAATACTACTGATCCTTTAAAAAATACTAATGATCCTTTAAGAATACTACTGGTCCTTTATAAAATACTACAGAGCCTTTATAAAATACTACAAGTCCTTTATAAAATACTACTGATCCTTAAAGAATACTACAGGTCCTTTATAAAATACTACAGGTTCTTTATAAAATACTACTGATCCTTTTAGAATACTGCTGGTCATTTATAAAATAATATTAATCCTTTAAGAATACTACTGATCCGTTATAAAATACTACTGATCCTTTATAAAATACTACTGATCCTATAAGAATACTACTGGTCCTTTATAAATACTACTGATCCTTTATGAATACTACTGGTTTAAGAATGCCTCAGCCTTTGTGAAGGACGCTGAGGAAATGTTGTGAATGACTTGGAAATGCCCATCTCCCTCACCCTGTCTCCCTCACTGCACTCATTCAGGCTGGATTAGTCCTGCTTTCTCATTTTGTCGCCTGTTGCTCCTGCATTTGTTTGCTTAAGAGCTTTCAGGGATTGTGTGTGTGTGCATGTGTGTGTGTGTGTGTGTGTGTGTGTGTGTGTGTGTGTGTGTGTGTGTGTGGCACAGAAAAAAACATTTACCTTTGAGGGATTTTTCTCCCTGGACAGTGGATTTAACCCATAATGCATCTGTCTGAGAGATCGCTGTGGTTCCCGGTCTTCATGGTGCACCCTGATGGCAGATTATACTGCAGTGTCTTGGATACAGAACTAGTGTGGTAGAGCTTTAGTGTGGTAGAGCTCTAGTATGGTACAGATCTACTGTGATAGAGCTTTAGTGTGATAGAGCTCTAGTGTGGTACAGATCTAGTGTGGTAGAGCTTTAGTGTGATAGAGCTCTAGTGTGGTACAGATCTAGTGTGGTAGAGCTTTAGTGTGGTAGAGCTCTAGTGTGGTACAGATCTAGTGTGGTAGAGCTTTAGTGTGGCAGAGTCATACAGCAGTTATTTTACTCCAAATTACAGTTGTTTGATAATATATTAAAAAAGTATTAATATTGCCATAACAAATAAATGATTTATTGTGCAGTCATAGTAGAACCAAAGGGGAGATGCACTGTTGTTGGAGATAATGGACCTGAATTGCAAAGCTGTGATGGGATGAATAGTCTGAATCACCTTCCAAACACCCCTTTGTGAACCACTGTAGATGTAGAACTCTTCCTTGGGAAGGCGTGGCATTGATGGATTGGTGTCAGATTTAATAAACATGCCCCTTCCCAGGGGTCTCTGAGGATAGCCAAGCATGGCATGGTATGCTTGGAGAGATAAGGGGAGGACTGAGGGGACGCTTTTCCTTACGACACCTCCCTGCAGTGGTGAGGGCAGGGTGTGCATTTTTCCTTATGACACCTCCCTGCCGTGGTGAGGGAGTGGGGTCATGTATATCTCTATCTGTCCACTCATCAGTAAGGAAGGAAAAGAGGGGACCTCTTCCCCATCCTGACGTACTGACAGTGGGAATTCATGTAAATCAAGATGACTTGAGAGATAGAGAGAGAGAGAGTGAGAGAGCGAGAGCGAGAGAGAGATAGAGAGAGAGAGAGAGAGAGAGAGAGAGAGAGAGAGAGAGAGAGAGTCTGTCCTTATTTTCCACTGTAATGTTTCCATTTGCAATGGTACCACCATTTGTCACAGTCCATGCTACTCTGGGTTGAAATGAAAAATAATGTCCACTGCTTTTTTCCCCCTAAGAGGAACACTGTATGCCACCACTCTACATCTCGTGTGGAGGTTTAAATGGTTCAAAAAGTAAATGCCATAATTGTTCAGCTTCAAACTGGTTTTACTAATTAATTCTACCTGCTGGTCTGAGTTAATTAGCAAAGCCAGTCAGAACAAATTCCCAATAAGTATTAAAGTACTTTTTCAATCTTTGAACCTTTGAGTTATTCTACTTTTCATTTGTTATTCTTTTTTCTTTCTTTGACTGCAAACAGAATGTTACCATAGGAGGGTCATGGGGTGAGAGTTATGGACCCAACAGCACGTTCTGAACTCAGTGTCCAGGAATATACAGAAAATCAAAGACAGTTTGTCTAAGTCATAAGTTCTCAAACCAGTTCAGGTTTTGATTCGTGCCTCATACACAAGAACCAGGCAGTTGGAGGGGAAGAACAGAACAGAACAAAAACCTGGTGTGGCCCAGCTATGTCTTTAAGGAATGGACTGAGAACGCCTGACCTAAGATGCTAATGTAATGAGAATCAGGCCTTACCAGCCAAGAATCACTGACTGGGCCTGGAGTAGATCTGCTTCCTCACCACCATCCAGACCATCCATCTCAGATTACCAAGAGCACCTCAAACTCCCACAGGGATGAGTGTTTGAACGACGACCCTGACACTCAATACAGATAAACACAGACAATCCAGACATTCCACACAGAGAAACCCAGAAGAGAGATGCACCTTCATGCTTAGGGTTGAAGACATTATCCATGGCATAGTGCATGATGCACATGTAACAGTTCACTTCCTGTAAGCCCTCAACAGTAAGTGGAAAAGTCCTACTCAGAATCTGCTGAAACAGCTTGATTGCTGGCACACGACTAGACATGTGGAATGCATGTTTTTACTCAGGGCACTGTGAATGAAATTCAAAAACTACCCCATAAGTTGTAACCCTTCTGTATTTGGCAAGTCTTGTGAGAAACACTGGAACAGAATTCCATTTGCCTCCCAGTTGGTGCACCGTTTCTCATCTCAGTCTTGTGCAGCTCAAGGTTTTCCCCCTAATCACTGCAGTGCTGATGGCTTAGGGGACAATGTTCAAAGGGCCCAGTGTTGAAAGGGCCCAGTATTCAAAGTCAAACTCAGCTTACCGCTTCACCGTTACCTGTTTGCGATGAGAATCTTTTACACTTGGAGGCTGTTTACAGTCTGGCTTTGCACAAACCCAGGGGAACTCGAGCTTTTCCCCTAAACTTTTCTAGGATTTTCTAAGTATGACTCGCTGGTCGTTTGTCCTGGTATGTCCTGGTTTAGCAAGGCCATAAATGGTTTGGCCAGCTACTGCATATGGTGGAAAGTGATTAATGCTGTGCCTTGCCGTAGGCAGCCTCTTCATACGGTACTGTACAGCAGCACTTCCTGAAAGGGCAGGGATAGAGCACGTCAGTTCGTTTGAAGCCGAAACATGACTTCCACGCTAACTTACGAACGTAAACAAACAGACCCTGGAAACCCATAAATCAAAATGGAGAAAAAGAACAGGGTGGCCTCTCTCTCTCTGTCTCTCTCTCTCTGTCTCTCTCTCTCTCTCTGTCTCTCTCTCTCTGTCTCTCTCCTTCCAGCTCTTACTACTTTTTTCTCCCTACTTGACTTTTTCTCACCCCCAAAGATCAGGTAACACAAGGTAGAGGTGGTCTGGGTGCACCACTCACAACAGCAGCATTCATCACTCTGAAGCAGCTTTGGGTTTTTTTGGGGGGGGGTTGGGGGGGGGGGGTGTCTGAGCTCGAATACTTAACAGGAGGGCAGCACTGTGAGGTGAACTTGTCCATTCTCCCTGGTGCTAATCAGGAAGCCCGAACAGGAAGCAGGGCTCCTGGCCTGTGTGTGATTACCTCCAGACTGAGCTGGCACTGCCTGCACGACTCGCACCAACAGCCGTGAGTTTCCTGTCCACTGCTGTGATGCCCTCAATACGTTTTTCTGCAATACGATGCCTTTAACAGGAGCCAATCAGGGTCATTTGTGGGAGGGCTGTTTTTGATTGGCACCTGCATTGTCAAGTTCATTGGTAGAAACTTTGCATTGTGGATGATCTGCAACTGAATCTGGTTGGCTGTTTGTTAGGATAAGGCCATAGCCATTGATGTGTTTATGTTTACATTAATGCCTTTTTAAAGTCATGATTTCCAGATAAAGGAGACCAGGAAGGCTGTGTAGGTTGATAGGAATGTAAAAGCAACACATGTAAGTGGGTATGAACGACAGAAAGAAAGGGAGGAGAGAGTGAGGAAGAGATCGAGAGAGAGAGAGAGAGAGAGAGAGAGAGAGAGAGAGAGAGAGATTGCGAGGGAGACACAACCTCTACTATGTACTGAATGGTAAATCCGACTGAGTGCACTCTGCATAAGCATATCCTGAAAAATGATGAACACAGAGATCTTTCATCTAGATATTTCAGAACCGGTTTACCATTACAGTGCTTTTATGCCTCACCACTTGCCAGACTGGGGCCCTGACAGTAAACTTTATTTGCAATTAGACGAGGGGGGGATCTGTAACATGCCAAGTTCAGTGAGTCCTGCCACAGGTGAGCTGTCATGTGCGAGACGTTCAGTTAATCGCTCCTGACACGTCAGGGGATTTTCTACGCTCATTCCTGAGCGAGGTGGCTTCGGGCAGGGTGCCAATGTGCTCTTGCGTTCTCCGCCTTCGCCGTGCTGCCGGGGATTTCCAGGCCGGCACGCCTGCCCCCCTGTCCGGAGCGCTGCCCCTCCACGGCACACGCACCTGCCCTGGGGCAGCGCAAGGGAGGAGAACTCAGTGGATGTGGATGATGGAACCTCACCTCGCTTCTGCACGTAACATTTATCGGCGGAATTTTGCCGCTGAATTGAAGGCAGGTGCTAACACAAGAAGCCCAGAGAAAACCTTTAATATATAGTGATAGGGCCTATTGTATTTTTGTAATTATTTGATCATTAACATTCATCTCATCATTGTAACATTTGAAATGTAAAAAAAGAAAAAGCATATTATTTTTAATTCATTTTAACTCGTTCAAGAAGATTTACCTTAAGAAAATTTTCGTAGCTTTCGCCACAGCAGTGTTAACTAGCTCCTACACAGTACCTTTACTAATAATTATATACTCTGAAATACCTGCAGACTGATCAAACCTGGGTATCAACCTTTTGATACGTTTAGTTAAGAATATGACCATTGTCTCTCTCTCTCTCTCTCTCTCTCTCTCTCACACACACACACACACACACACACACACACACACACACACACACACAGTTTGTAAGTAGGCTATCTGATATGAGGATGCTGTGACTGAGGGAGAGAGCTGCTGATTGGTCTGTGGTAACGAAGCTAGATTTAGCCTGTGCTGTTGATTGGTCTGTGGTAACGAAACTAGATTTAGCCTGTGCTGTTGATTAGTCTGTGGTAACGAAGCTAGATTTAGCCTGTGCTGTTGATTGGTTTGTGGTAAGCTGGATTTGGCCTGTCTGCATCTTGCTATGAACCGTACACACATCTGACCCATTTTCATTGTCCTTATCATTTATACCGGTCTCTGTTTTCTCTCTCTAGCTTTTCCATCTCTGGTTTTTAGATTGGGACATTTTACATGGTCCTGTGGTACAACCTTTAAAAGGCCATTGGTTTTTACAAGGCTGTAAAATGTGAATAGGTTACTCCTAGTCCCTGACCAACTGCTCCGGCCTCCCCAGGGCCCCAGCAGGTGCTGGGTGTAGTGTGTACATCAGCTGTCCCAGTGCCAGCCTCCAACCCCTTCATGGAAGCGATAGCCTCCCCGATCTGCCATCTACCCCTTCACGGAACCGGCAGCCACCATGTTCTGCCTCCAACCTCTTCACGGAAGTGGCAGCTGCCTCATGCTGCCTCCAACCCTTTCACGGAACCGGCAGCCGCCCCGCCTCTTCACCGAAGCTTCAGCGTCCCCAGGCGTGGATGATGTTGGCACATCCAAATTTTGCTGTGATGCGTATGGCTCATACCGATGCCCTCTGAATTCAGGACAGTTCTGAACTGATATTACCAATCTGTGAGGATCGCCAACCTCCTAAAAACACAAACCAGCAATATGTTTGCTCCTCATATTGCTCCTTTGAGTGTACAAGGTGGATGTTCGAGATGGATGCTCAGAGTGGATGTTGAAGGTGGATGGGGGAGCTGCTGCTGACCTCTTACGGAGCAGTTCAGAGGCTTCATGGGGAGTGGAGGAAATGTAACAATGTAACAATGAGATTGTTCCATACTTCCTTGGACATGAAAGAGTTGGAGTCTGTGCTGTAGTTATTCTGGGCTTTTAAAAGCCCTGTTTCTGTCCCTATTTTACGTGTTTATTTAAAAATGGGGGGATGATTCTGAGTATTTTTAGAGGCTGTGAAAGGGTTTTATAGAAAGCTGCTGGTTTGAAGCCGGTTTGTTCACACAGAGCATAGGGGAGAGCAGCTGAACAGCTGCAGTCGTGCGTGTGTGTGTGTGTGTAAACACATACACACATGGTCCACAGGTGCCCTGGATTTCTCATACTATCTGGAAGAGGCGAGGAGTCAGAACATCCTTTACTTTCATCTCTTAAAAGGAAACTAAACAACATTCTAAACATGTATTCACATTTCTTTCCTCCTGATTGATCATGTCAGGTGACTTTTTTCATAAGTCTGAAATTTACAGACGTTTTTTTTTTCAATAAATATTTATCAACTTTGGGATTCCAGATTTAGATTTCTAATCTCTGATTTCCATCATCTATTGCTGTTTTGCCACACACACACACGCACACACACACACTCTCTCTCCTACAAACACACACGCTGTCTCTCACACACACACACTTTTCTCTATCTCCCTCCCTCCCTCTAGCGACGGACCTCTTGATTCACTGGCACACACTTCTTCGTCTTTGCCAGGTGAACCTGGCCTGCTCTCCCTCTGATCTGTTTGGATCCTTTTCTGCAGGGCAGGTGTATCAACTCCCCACACTCTGCAGAAGGGGACACACCTACGGCAGGGGGGACACACCTACGGCAGGGGAGACACACCTACGGCAGGGGATCTTTAATTCACTGGAAGAGCAGTAGGGACGGTGCAAACAAAAGAAGGAAATTCAACCCAAAGGAGACCTGAACACACAGCTGTGAGGTTTCCTCTATTCATGAGTGCTAAGATGTGATGAGTCACAAGACAGCAAGGATCTAACATTCTTCGTGTATTCAAATTGATGCTTGGTTCCAACCACATAAGGACTAATTATGTTTATTATGGGATGCATATAGCTGATGGAATAACTGAAAACATTTATTTTCAAAAACACAGAGATAAGTAGAAAGATAGATAGAGAAAGAGAGAGATGAACAGATCTCAGGAGAAAGAAAGAGATGAACAGACCTCAAGAACATCTTGAACTCATATTTATTAAGCGCTTCAAGATAAGACTAGCAATATAGAATCACTCACTGCCTTTTCAGTCCAAGCAAACAGAATGAGTGGACAGCACACACAGTCACCAATCTTATGAAATCATGTATCCCTTGGACAACTGCACAAACAACTGAAGAGCAGCACTGACCAGCACTGACGTACTTAAATGATTCAGATCTCTACTCATATGTGATGAAAACCTGAAAGCCATCTGAGCTATAAAAAGATTGTTAGATCCAAACCCAAGCCTGGTAACAGTAATAAATTCCAGGTCTTCCAACCTCAACCTGAATTATTCATTATTTTTATGTGCAACCATGTTAAGGACGTTCATGCACATTAGATCATATAGATTATGAAGAGACTGCAAGCTAGCCAGCAACTTCAATTTATTGCTTCATTTCCCACATATAGTAAAACCTAAGGCAGCTCAAATCTTCCTCAGAGATGCCATGGGAATGTGATATTTCATAGCCTGGATTCTTTCTTTGAGTGATCATTTCAACTTTCCATCTTTTCTGGATGGTAAAATGGTTGGTTCAAAATATGCAGGCAGAAGAGAAGGAGAGGGAGGGAGAGATAGGGAGGAAGAGACAGAGTGAGGGACAGAGAGAGAGAGAGAGAGAGAGAGAGAGAAACACACACACACACACAGAGAGAGAGAAAGAGAGAGAGAGAGAGTTGTCAGAGATGAAAACGCTTACGCCCAGCCCTCCTTTCAACATCTGGATATTAGAATGTCTCCTTTATAGAGGAATGTGGTCCAACATTTTACTTTAGTCTTTTCAGAGTGTCTTGTTGGCTGCCGCCTGCCTGAACTGACAGGCTTTGGCCTTCTTCCAAGCGAGTGAGAAGGGGAGAGAGAGGGAGAGATAGAGTGAGAGAGATAAAGACACAAAGAGGGAGAAGGGGGAAACAGAAGAGGGAGGCGGAGAGAGATGTGATATCTGCCAGAACTTGACCCTCATTCACACCCCGCGTTTTAAGCTTCCATCGTTTTTTATTTCTGCAACAATGGTTACATAATAGCGAAGAATCGGAGCAATTTGTTTGCCTGAGCGTTTCTACAAGCCTTCCCACCACTCTCAACGGCTCTTAATCTCATCGTGCCGTTCAGAGTGAAGTCGTCTTGACAAAAAAATCTCTTGCCGAAGGGGGCATTTTCTTGAAAAATGAACGGAGAAATTTAATAAGGAAATTCCACCCAAGCCAATTATTCAAGCGTTATATGTAGCTAAAAACTTTAATCCTGTTTTAAAGGATTACATTGAGCGGTAAAGACTGCAAAGACTTCAGCATATTTATTTCGGTTTCCGAATAAAAAACAAAATAAGAATTCCTTATTTTATAATAACAATCAAAGCATCACGATCAAAACAATACCTATCGATTACATTCTGATAAACTGAATATCAATACAAGTTACATTATTTGTGGCGCTTTGTTTGAAATTGAGAGAATATTTCTATGCGGACAAGACCGAAAAACTGCAGCTTCAAATCACGCTGAATGAATTTATGTTTCATCCGCACTTGGTAGCACTCTAATGTGGAACGATGGCTCCCTGATAGCATATTAAGCCTCCATATTGATGGTTTCGCTGATGGGTATTCACCTGGGGCTTTGGGAGAAGGAGCAGCGAGAGCACTTGAGCGTTGCGTATTCTCCACTAACCTTGGCGGCAAGCCAGGTGATATGCGCGCGCGCTCGTGTGTGCGTGTGAGTGGTTGGGCAGAGTCTAGAGAGAGAGAGAAAAAAACCCCAAAAAACCAACAATGGTCCAGTGTGTACTGAGAGCGAAGTCAGAGCAGGGCTTATGGCTGTCAGCGAGGCCGTCAGGGTTTTCAACAGGCGCGCACCGGTTTATTCCTGCCTCGGAGCTCTCCGTCATGGCCAGCCTGCGATTACGCGGCCCAGTGAGACTCGCGGACGTTATTTCACGCGACAGATTAATTCAACAGATGCATGATGTGAAGCTATTAGGTTTTAAATGCCTTGGGTCTGTCTGTCGACTGCATATCTTCAGGATATCCATTGCCTCCGTGTCCTTATTCGAACCCACTGTTTTAGTCCTGTAATTATATCGGGCTGGGTGATAGAGCTATACCGAGAGCCAACCATTATCGCGATATGAAATTCGTAGTCTTAATGCTCTGGCAGGTAACTTCTAAATGTTAGCATTCAATCACGTGCGCCCCTAATCACGTGATGAACATGGAGCAGTTTTCAAACAAACAAAAAAAGATAAGCGAAATTAATTTGATGGGTTTCATGTTACACGAAAATACTTCCCTACATATTCATACCATTCTGTTGCCAATAGCGATAAATATTTTCTCCCTTCCAAAGAAGTCGAAAAATGTAAGCGAACAAAAATAAATTGCTCAAATGAAACACTGAAATATGCCGTGGTTTGTGTACACCATATTATACTGTGTCATGTGTGATTGGACTTTGGTCTATGTCGACTGCACCTAAAATAAACACGGTTGACAAAACGGTTGCATATGGTGAATTCGGTTAGGACTGGTAGGACCGCGTGGGATTTTTAGTGTTCCATTCTAATGAACTGATTCGCAAAACAAATGCTCCTGAGTGCTGCACTCTTCATCACGTGGTTTACTACGTCCAGTCAGCTAGTGTTTTGGGTTCTGACTGCACACTGAATTCCAACAAGACGCTGACACTGATTACCCTGGTGGAAAAACTACCAGCCTTGCTCACACTGGTGTATACACTGTCCTACAACATTTAGATTTTTCACCATACACCTACTTCAACACATCAATTAATTAACACGTCCTTTGTAAATTTAATCAGCAGTTTGACAGGAGGGAACTGCTCGTTTACAAACGACACAGAATTCACCCTAATCATAATAGGTTTTAATTCGCCTTCTCTTCCCCTTGTCACTGGTACTGGTTGTTACGCCCATTATCTCATTACCTCTGTTCTTCTTTATGGCGCTTCCAGCTGTTTAATGGATGAGGTGCTTAATCCTGCTTCTGGAGATATATTGCCCTGTCGAATCCAGCTTCAACCCTACTATAACACACCTGCCTCTAATATTCAGAAGGCCCATATGACTGAGATAGGCTGAATCCCATGTGTTAGATTAACGTTGGACCTAAGTTACAGAGTGGCAAATCTCCACCAGCGGGGTTGGACATGTTTATTCTTCAGTATTTTACCGCTGACTCCAAGAACGTCTTCACAAGATTTGATGAAGCAGGTACACTTAATTCTCACATTCTAGCGGACTCCCAAAGACTATTAAGAAGGACTGAAAAGAAAAACATAATGAAATTCCATTATTTAACATAGTATGCAGAATACTGAATGTCAAAATACCAGACAAAGAAATAGGGTACCAGAAAATTCTGCCAAAGTTGTAACAAGTTAACAAGACAGAGGAGCGTGAAGGTACAGAACATGAAGGAGAAAAGCCTAGTTGTAGGTGCCTACAACAACATCTCTGCTGTTGATAGTGGCATGTGTCTAATTTCTCCAACAGAACAAATTAAACGTCACACCCGGGGATTTCTGTTGGCCAGCATCTCATTAAATCAAACCAGGGTCTATTTATGATAAGGTCCCATTCCAGTGTCTCCTGTCAGGAATGTTGGGAAGGTGACCTGGAGCAATGAGTTCTCTGCAGATCCTTGTCTCTCTTTTTTTTTGGGGGGGGGGGGGGTGACAGGCATGCATGCTGCCCCCCCCACACTTTATTTGTTGTGTTTTATTCCCGTGGTGAGTATTAAAGTACTGGGGGCTTAAAGGGGGCTGGGGGTGGTGGTGGGGGGTGGGGGGTCAGAGTGGATGAATATGATCTCTTTACATCTCCACTTTGAAAGCTCTCCAGTGGCTTGGGAACCCCCATGTTATTTTCTCATTTTTTATGTTCCTCCCTCTTTCTTGCGCCCTGTCTCTCTCTCTCTTACACACACACCCACACACACACATACACACACACACACACGCTACATACACACACACTCTCTCTCTCTCTTACACACACACACTCTGGCTCTCTCTCTCTCTTACACACACACACGCTACATACACACACACTCTCTCTCTCTTACACACACACACTCTGGCTCTCTCTCTCTCTTACACACACACACACTCTTGCTCTCTCTCTCTCTCTCTCTCTCTCTCTCTCTCTGTCCTCTTCTTTAAGAGGTTTAAAGCTTGAGGCCCAGCTGGATTCTGCATGTGCACGCAGAACGTTCAAAGTATTACCCAGCCACTAATCATGCGTGTTAGAGCGGAGAGAGGCGTGGAGTCGTCCCCTGCTCCGAGGACGCGCTGTTCTGTTAAAGCCTTTGATCTAAGCAGAGGAGGGCTGGGAAGAGAGCCAGCTTCTGCAGTTCCCTCTGTCACAGTGCTCAAGAACATGCACATGCACACGCACATACACACACATGCACACGCACATACACACACGTGCAGACGCACATACACACACGTACACATGCACATACACACACGTGCACACACAGATACACACACGTGCACACGCACATACTCATACGTGCACACGCACATACACACACGTGCATACGCAGATACACACACGTGCACACATACACACATGCACGTACACACACTGCTGCTTTCTGACAACTGTGGTTGTGAAAAGCGCTATACAAATATATTTTTGACTCGACACATACATACACACTTTTCACTGAGATTATGACACAGGAATGGTTCCTGAATCGTATTATTCTGAGAATAATTCCAGTTATGTTTGGGAAAAACAAATTATGTTCCAGTTATGTTTGGGAGAAGGCTACAGTCTCAGTAAAAACCTTTTGTTAATATTGAATTGTATGTAAATCCCACAAAACAGTGATTAAACATTTGCTTTCATGGTTTTCCTATAGGAGTCATTAAGTAATGACAACAACCTCTTTCTTGTACTCACAGACCCAGATTAGACCCCAACACCTCCCCCCCAGTGATTCTGCCCATCACACACTAACAGATTAGACTCCTCCCGCCCCCTGTGGAGAGGAGACGGTGATTATAAGAGGATGAGAAGAGAGGAGGAGGTACCAGTGACTTCACACAAGCAAGAAGGAGCTCAGACTCACACCTCATCTCTGCACCTGTCCTCGTCTCTGCCTCTGTCTCTACCTCTGCCTCTATCTGTACCTCTACCTCTAATTCTGTCTCTACCTCAACCTCTATCTGTACTTCTACCTCTGTCTCTCCCTCTACCTAATTATCGTATGTTTAGTAGTATTGACTTTACCTTATGTATTGTATACCTCCCACTTGTGATGCTAGTTTAATAACTATGGAAGTGATTAGCTTCCTGAAATTGTGCTGTTTTTACATTGGAAGAAAACACCAAGCTAGTTTTGTGACAAATATAAAACAATCAAACAAAGTAAAACATCATTAGGACATATACATGTATGCAGCTTTTGTTAAAACAGACAAGGCTTTTACTGTTGACTCTGTGAAGCTCTTCAAAAAGAGGCAAACTTAAATTCTAGTAACTATTTGTTACTGTATTTATTATTGTTTAACAGAACTCATACTAGGACCAACACAATTCTTGTATTCTAGCAGTGATCTAATTCAAATATCTACTGAACTCTAACCTACTTACTGACTAGAATACATTCTGTCAACAATGAAGCACTTTTTGTACGTCGCTCTGAATAAGAGCGTCTGCTAAATGCCGTAAATGTAAAA
>JAOYMR010000016.1:10129814-10140861 GCA_025802075.1 Tenebrosternarchus preto | reverse complement strand
TGTGTGAGTGTGAGAGAGAGAGAGAGAGAGAGAGAGAGAGAGAGAGAGAGAGAGAGAGAGAGAGAGAGAGAGAGAGAATATGCCATAAAGAGTCAGAAGTGTAAGGGCTTCAGGGTAGTGAGTACCTGCAGTTCAATCGTGTTGCTCTTGGCTGAGCCAGCAAAGCAAAGGACATCTGATTCTGTCTGTATCACTGTGTGTGTGTGTGTGTGTGTGTGTGTGTGTGTGTGTGTTTAGAGGTCCATGAATCTGCCATGTATCTAAGTAACTAAATTACTGAGGACTTTGAGAGGCTAATATGGAAAATAGTCATCATCATCATCAAAAAAATAAATAAATAAAAATAAATAAATAAATAGTCTGCAGCTCTTCTCCAGTGTCAACAAATATATGTGGTAAATACTGTAAACACGCACATGTGTATGCACTCTCTCTCTCACACACACACACACACACACACACAGTTCTCAACAAGACAACCATGAGGTACTGATTGGAGACACAGAACAGCAGACTGACTGGTGTGCGCAACCAAAAATAAATGTGTGGTAACTTTTCTCCAGACTGCTTTGTCTCAACATCTCCTGCTGTTTCATTTTCTCCGCCTGCTCGATAATGGCAGCGGCGCTGGTCCGCTCGGTCCTGATTGACTTCATGCTAAATCCACCATTCCTGCTTCTCGTCATCACGCAGACCCACTAAAAGCCCAGTTCGTTCTGGCCGACGACGGCGTGTGTCCTGAACCGCGCCCCACCCCGAGGCCTTCGCGTCCCTGGCTCACAGGAGGAGCTGGAACAGGCCAAAATCACCCACATTACATGAGAAAACAACCGCCCTTGCTACACGCTGGGCCACAGAGCTGCTCTCATCCTGCTTCAAGAATCGAGGCGGTTAACTGCTACACTTGAAACCCGCCGTGTTTCGAAAGAGAGACACCTGCTCGAGTTCCTGTGGTGTAATAACGCGCCTCAGCTGCAGCCGCGAGCTTTTATCTCGCCGGGCTCCGAGCGCTCGCATAAAGACGCCTTTGTGTCGGCGTTGCGGGTTCACGGTCCGCCAGGGCAGAGAATGGTGAGGGCTTTCCTCAGCCATGTTCCCGTCCGTCTTCCCCTCTACTGTATTGTTTTCCAGTGAAACGAGGATCTGTGTGAGCAGGCTGTAGTTACAGCGGTGATAGCAGAGGTTAGCCTCCTGTGACGGGGGAGAGTTGCAGAAAGTCCTGCGAAACTGAAAACAGCGATATAACCTTGTTGTTTCTTTTGGTTTCGTAAATTAAAGTTCAGCTGCTGATGAATGTAGACAGCACCATTGTGTAAATCGGCTTTGTGTGCGCAAAACTATTTCACAACCTAATTTCTGCGGTTTAGGTTTAAACTTTGTTATTAAAGAACTAAATACCATAGAAATTTCTGTTGTATATGTACCTTTGTAAAAAAAAATAGAAAAAAAACTAAAAACAAAAACAAATGAATTTCTCCCACAAATACTTCATTATCCTTGTACATAATATCGCAAAAATATAGGTAAATTTGATCAATAATATAAATTATTTTGATCAATAATACTCTCTGTTTCTTTCCCTTTCACAGCTTCAATTCTAATAAATGTCTAATAACTTTTTTATTGTTATTTATTGGCAAAGACCTTCCCGAGGTGATAGATATCCGATTGTAATAATATTCTTCTATTTATACTTGCGTAAAGCACTTTGAATTGTTACTGTGAATGAAACGTGTTATATAAATAAACTTACCTTGTCTCGCCTTTCTCATTTACACGTACGCACACAAACATAAATGTATGTAAAAAAACACAATTGTGCGTATACATCATGCGTCAAAGTTCATTTCTGAACGCCTTATCAGCATGATTAACTTAAGCAGGACAGATCCCGCGGGTCATTGCCAGACTGCCAACCCTGGCATTGAGACATTCAGCACTGGACAGTACAAACATCCAAAACCTCCTTTCGTGGAGCGTAATGCATTTCTTTGAGGTGATACGCGTCATACGTTATTACACGCAGTTCGCTTACCGAATCATCTTTGGAAACTTCTTGAGAATCATCCTGAGAAAAATGTTTGCCATCAAATCAGTGAGAAATTATTATGGTTTACTTGATGCTCTCCTTCTCACAAAATTTTAATCTTTACTAAATTAAATCCAATTTTATTTGTACATTCATCGAAATACATCCATAAATTATGTATATATATATATATATTTTTATTTATGTAAATATTTAGAAGATTTATTAAAAAAATATTTATTTATAAGATTTTTCCTTGCCTTCATGGGTTACAAGGAATTGAGATTTCTTCTTCAACCAAGATATCAATAAGTTTCTGCCTTAGAAGGGATTGAAATTAAATGAAAAACAAACTTAAATGTAATTGTTAATTAATTTGCTAGAAGTTTAGATATAATTATTAATAAATTCACTATGGGTTTTTAATTATAATTTTTTTATTAAGTACCAGTTTTAATATAATTTTTCATTAATTCAATGCAGGCTTTAATATAATTCTTAGTAAAATTCTCCCGTTGCAAAGCTAACATGTTAACATAGATTGCTAATTATTTATGGCTGAAAAAGAACTGTTCTTAATTCTAGTAAGGCAGAGTTTCCATTTGTAGTGTGTGAACGCTTTCTACTTGTCTAAAATATTAGATAATGCAAATGTTTTTCCAATCTCCTACCAGCTTGTGATTTGTTTCCTGACAGCAATTTGGATGATCATTTGATTGTCATTAGTTAAATGACTGAGCTTGTCGTTTATGTTGATTTTGTGATTTATGACGAGTTATTCCCATTTGAGATGTACCTGAATCTTTGAGGCATTACTTGAGGATCTGTGTTAGTTTGTAATGGATCTGTGCTTTTAAATACACCCAGTAGCATGCATGACAAACAATAAAGGTTATTATTCTTCACATTCACTTTAAATAAATTTACAATATTCTACTCTCAGGTAATTGTACATCTTGAATGAGCAGGTTTAACAAGCATCAGTAATAAAAAGTAACACTTTAGATGACTGCCAGTCCAGATGCTCAGATGAGTTAAAGCTCTGATAAAGCTCAAGAGACGCAAATCATGACTAGCATGTTACAGCAGTGAACATTCTCAACGAAAACATGCAATGATTTTGGTGTTACATATGAGCATGCGTGTACGCACACACACACACAAACACACACACACACACACACGCACATACTTCCCTTTGTCTGCTCAGCGGGATGTGTTTTCCTAGATCGTCTGACGAAGAAATATTTGAACGGCATGAGTTCCCTTGTGAAGCTGTGCCAAGAGGGTGTGGAGGGGCGACCAAGACCCTCCAAACAAATCTCGCTTCCCAGAATTCAGCGGGGCCCAGACGCCTGCCGGAGCTTGTGCTTCTCCAGGCCCCGAGGAGGCCCCGGCGATGCTCGGGACAGATACGTGTGACGCCAACAGCGTCGCTACGTCGGGACGTGGGTCCATGCTGCGGGACCTCTCTGTTACAGGACTTCTGTCATCATCTCGCGGCTTTCCCAGCCAAGCCCCTACGGGCGACTTCTGCTGTGGGAAGAGTGGGCCTCAGCTATGTGTGTGTACACCATAGGAGGCCTTGGTTAATGCCTGACCAGAAATATGCTGGTGGCAAGGTCTCCTAGGAATGGACTTACTGTAAAAACCCAGTGTAATCACTGTGGTTCAGAACCAATAGAAGAAATATACACATAAAGCATGGCTGGAAATATAATAGGAAAAGTGCAAATGATGTCAAATCTTTTGATGAGGGAATTCTGTACCAGCCCTGATAAAAAAAACGTATAAAGGCAGAAACAAATAGAAAACAGATTAATTTATGTGGTAAAACAATGTTTCATCTGTTCAGAAAACAAACAAACAAACAAACAAAATTCCTTTTGCTGAAATTTACTGGATTTATTCAAGTTCATGCTGAGTGAGCCTGAGTGTATTAGTTTATCATTATTTAATGCTACCCAAGTAACCAGTCCAGTTAGGCTGTGGTGGAGGGAGAATTGGTCCAGTAGGTGAGTGGTCACACCATTTCCCCCCTTGCCACACCTGTAATGTTATTCAATAAACAAAATTGAAAGAACAGTTTAACAGTCCTGCCATTAAACAAGGGACCACTTGCTACTCTGACACAGTGGTTTAAGGGAAATACTGTACAATCTTACTCTCTAAGCAATAACTTACTGCACTTTTCTTGTTATGTGACGTTTTAAACATGCTTTTTTGTCTTTTTTTATTTGATGGTAGCTTTAGACATACTCTCGGCAGGGTTTTAGCTCAGACAGGCGTTTCCCGCTCGTTCTACCTGCGGATGTTCTTCGTGGCGGTCACGACTCGGCACTCCTTGGCACGTAAACCGGACCCAAGTGACTGGCACGGGAGAGCGTGCTTCCAGGAATAAGGGCTATTTTGCGGCTAACCCTTTTCCTCTCCCGTCGTTGTCTGCAGCTCGTACTTCGTCCTGCGCGCTAACTGCTGCTGACGTGTGTGTTGACATTCCCTAAGCTGTAGTCAGTAATCGGGCGCGTCTCCTTTAGCTACAGTGCCGTGGTGATGCCCTTCTGACACTCATGTGCCTGTGACATGAACTCACCTTCTAACTGCAAAAACACCAGCCAACAAGCAAACCCCCCCCCCAAAAAACAAAACAACAAATCAACAAACAAACTAAACAAAAAACACAGGTTTTGTTATTGTTGTTTTGTTTTGCTTTTAAGTAAGTGATTACGTAATTTGCTACCAGTGAAAATTGTATTCACTGTTGTATTTGTGGAAATTGTAAAAAAGTAAATTTTTTTTGTCGTTAATTGGACAGGTTAGTTCTTGTAGGTGGACTGTGGGAGAGTGAGGAGAGCCCTGTGTCTGTGTCTGGACTGTGGGAGAGTGAGGAGAGCCCTGTGTCTGTGTCTGGACTGTAGGAAAGTGAGGAGAGCCCTGTGTCTGTGTCTGGACTGTGGGAGAGTGAGGAGAGCCCTGTGTCTGTGTCTGGACTGTGGGAGAGTGAGGAGAGCCCTGTCTCTGTGTCTGGACTGTGGGAGAGTGAGGAGAGCCCTGTCTCTGTGTCTGGACTGTAGGAGAGTGAGGAGAGCCCTGGTTTTTAAAACCATCAAATGCCATTAAATGATTATGCAAGGAAAAGATTCTGAAACTCTAGCATTTTAAACACAATTCTATGACTCTTTTACGCTGTTTAAAGAAAATGACCTAGTAAAAAGTCTCTCTCATTTTCTCCCCAATGTTTCTTTCCTTCTCTCTCTTTCTTCACTTCTTACAATCTCTTTCTCTCTCTCTCTCTCTCTCTCTCTCTCTCTCTCTCTCTCTCTCTCTCTCTCTCTCTCGCCTGGCCTGAACCTCACCCTGGTTCTGCCTCACTGCCATTCCAGAATGTGTGATGCATTGTGGGCCGTTCCCTGGGCGGCTGAGGGGCCATGTGTCTGGTGAAAAGCCTGCTGGGACTTTCCTTATATGGTCGCCTCTGAACTCCTCTCACCTCTTTAGGACTTTAATGCCATCTTAAACCGTCAGAGTCATGTTCCTGGGCCTCGTAAAGCCTTTCCAATGGAATCAGTGCCTTGTACCTTCACTCACATCTCATCGGATGGTTTAATGTCGATTCTTATTTATCATTAAACCAAAGGGGATTTGAGGTGCACTGGTCGATATTTGCAGTGCTGAGAGCAGGACGTATAAAAGGTGTACGTGTAATAAATGACTGACAGTGATGTTCTTTCCATGTCCCCTGGGATGACGTTGCTTTGTCTGGGTTGTTTTGGGATGTTTTGTGCGAGTGCCATATGCCTGTGTGGGTGTGTGTGATTGTGTGTGTGAATGTGTGTATGTGTTTGTGGGTGCACGCGTGTGTGTATGAGTGTGTTTGTATGTATGTATGTGTTTGGGCTGGCATATAGGACTTAGAAGACAGCTGGTAAAGTAACACATTGTGCACAGATGGGGCTCCTTCACCCAGGAGAATTGGTCTGTGCATGTGTGTGTGTGTGTATGTGTGTGTGTGTGTGAGAGAGAGAGAGATGCCACAGGTAACACAGAACTGACTGATTAAAACGAACCAGGACGGGTAGAAGAAAGAACAGAGAATAGCTGTGAGGGTTTTACTAATACACACAGACACACACATGCAAAAGCACTGTACAAACAAACATGCAACACTTACATGCACACAAACATACACACCAATGAACACGATGCACACAATGCATTAAGTAGGTTGTTTTTCCAATGTTGCTGTTTTGCAATATTAATCAGTAAAGCATACATGCATACATGAATATACATATATATATATATATATATATGTATGTGTGTCTGTCTGCGTGTGTGTGTACGCGTGCGTGTGCATAGACAGAGAAACAGATGGCATAGTATATAATATGTAATACAGAATCACACACACACAAACACACACACACACACTCCCTCTTTTCATATCTGGAAACTCTGTTTGGTTTCATGCAGAATAAAAGCCTGTGTCTGTTCCAGCAGGATGGTGCGTTCTACTCTGTCCACTGAGACTTGCTGGACAGATCGTACATTCAATCAGGCCCCAT
Organism: Tenebrosternarchus preto; assembly: GCA_025802075.1. Lineage (NCBI taxonomy): Eukaryota > Metazoa > Chordata > Actinopteri > Gymnotiformes > Apteronotidae > Tenebrosternarchus > Tenebrosternarchus preto. The sequence continues at coordinate 10,134,267 of JAOYMR010000016.1, read as the reverse complement.
TTCTTTTCATGTGTCCTGTGTCCCTGGTTCTCAATCATGTCTGCTTCATAAACTCCCTGAACACAGTGGAACAGAGGAGCCACTCAACATCTCAGGCCTGCTGGCTCTCAACTAGGACTCCATTTTTTAAATAAACAACCCCAACAAAGACTACTAATACTACTATTATTATTATTGTTGTTGTTGTTGTTGCTGTTGTTGTTGTTGTTGATTGTTGTTGATTGTTGTTATTAATTCACTACTACTACTAAAAAATAATAATAAACACATTTGATAGTTTTATACTTTTGCAGCATAGGTAAAGCTCTCTTGTGAAAATGCAAAATAGAGAGAGAGAGAGAGAGAGAGAGAGAGAAAGGGAGAGAGAGAGGGGGAGAGAGAGGGCAGAAAGGGTTCAAGCTGGTGTTGTATATCAACTTCCTGCTCATTCCAAAATTTTTCATATTCAGACACACATATATTCTGATTAACTGACACATACTTGGAGCAGAGAGACAGGTCCAGAGAGACAGGTCCAGAGAGACAGGTCCAGCCCTGGAGGCTTCTGCGGTTCCTTTAGCCACACAGATCCTTCCTCAAGGACACGTTTGTGTCTATCACCTCCATTACTCCCTTTGCTCATTAGACCCATCGGCTTTATGCAAGTTTGAAAATACTGGGACAGGAGCCCAAACTGTAAATCTGACAGCGTTTGATGAGATAAAGGCTAAAGTGAGAGTTAATGCCCCTACTGGCCAGTAACAAAAGCCACCCAAGACCACTAGCAATTTGGCGGGTACCTCTATTTTTACTGTAACATTAGACACTTATAACCATACATGAAATGTAATCATTAGTAGAGCTCGAAAATGTTATTTGTCTACATGGAGGGGACAAAATGTAGCCACAGATATCAGCTGTACTGTATTTTTGTTTCTTGTTAAACTGTGGGGGCCAGTGGTCAAACAATGGGGACATTCATGAAGCAAGGTGTGAGGGTTTGGGAACGATGAGGTCAGAAGTGGTCGAGATCCCTCTTCCCTCCCACCTGGCTCCTGGGGTTTGATCCCTGCCACTGGGGAGGGGACATGTCCCTGGGGAGCGTCTTTCATTGGCCGGGGGATTTGGGAGGTGGGGCGCTGATCTTTCCTGGCATTTCACCACCACCCAGTAAATAAACACAGGGCCCAGTTCAGCTTCTGAGAAATGGAGGGATGAGAGAGAGAGGGAGGAAGGGATGTGGAGAATGGGGGGGGGGGGTGTCCTAGTTGGCCTCCTGGTTGGAGGGGGGCCCTGTCCTGCCTGACAGAGGAGCGACGGGGGTTGGGCTGCCAGGTGAAACCCGAGAGCTTCTTAAGCGGTGATGCTGTAAACCCAGAGTCCATGAAGGCAGCGCCTCCCATGTAGTCCTGTGGTGAGAAGATCATGAGGTCTCAGAGGAACTCTCCACAAACATCACAGGGGTGAGGGGTTCATCCAGAGGTGTGGCTGGGAAAGATACAGATGACAAATTCTCTCAGTCTGGTTTTCTTCTAATTTTACAGGGTTAAAAATAAATCACACAGACCCCAAGTAAGAGAAATGTTCATATGTATGATTTTGGATGTTTCTCTATTCCTAAATCAGAGTAAGCAGAGATTACTTGAAGTATGTACTCAAGGTAAATTTTTTTGGTTTTGACAGAAATAATTGGACATTGAGGAGAAGACAGTGTATGAACAACAGCACCTGGGCACCTCAGAGTACATTCCAGAATACGTGATTGAGTATGTGTTGGAGAACGCCTCAGAGTCCGTGTTAGAGTATGTGTTGGAGGACATCCCAGAATGCATGTTAGTATGTCCCAGACTACGTGTTAGAGTATGTCCCAGAGTACCTGTTAGAGTATGTATTAGAGTATGTATTAGTGTATGTGTTAGAGTATGTGTTAGAGGATGTGTTAGAGGATGTATTAGAGTATGTGTTAGAGGATGTGTTAGAGTATGTATTAGTGTATGTGTTAGAGTATGTTAGAGTATGTGTTAGAGTATGTATTAGAGTATGTATTAGTGTGTGTTAGAGTATGTGTTAGTGTATGTGTTAGAGTATGTGTTAGAGTATGTATTAGTGTATGTGTTAGAGTATGTATTAGAGTATGTATTAGTGTATGTGTTAGAGTATGTGTTAGAGCACTGCACACTCTAGTGTGGCTCTCTGTGGATGGGAAGCCCACTCTTTCCCCCACTGTGCCCCTAATTTGGTTTGGGTGGCCTGGGCCCCCTGCTGAAAAGCGCTTTCCTCAGCAGAGGCCTGTCTCGCCCTGCTTCCTGTACCCCAGCCTTCCTCCTCCTCCTCCTCCTCCTCCAGCCGGTGGTCTCTGGCTATTACCCGGCCCTGATGGACGTGTTCCGGTGGCCACGGCCTTGGGGCTGAAGTGGCAATGGGCCGTTTGAGCTGTCCGTGCCACCCGAACCCCCTCTCGTGTCACAGTGTAACGACTGAACTGCTGCGGCTCAAACCCCAGTGTGCCATGCTTTCAGCTGTAATTGCACTTAACAAGTCTAATTAAGTCGACAAAAAATGATACGGTCATCTGTGTGTGTGCACGTGTGTGTATGTTCACTGCTAGGCATGGGTTCTTGTGGTACGGGGGGGGGTGGAGGAGGGAGGGAGGTAATCGGAGAACAGGAGTTAATCTGGATCCGTTAAAGAGTGTTTACACCACAAAATGAGCTCTGAATTTTCTCCAGTGCATTTAGGGGGAATTAGAGTTGTAGCAGGATAATGAGGTATATATGCCTTTCTAAATGTGATTTACACCAGTCCCAAAGAATGTAGAAAGCAAATAAACAGAGTTATGATGTATGTTTCTCTACAGTACAGGCCTTTTCCACCACTCAATTACAGTATGTTGAGAAGATCAGATTGAGACAAAGGGAATTCAAATGTACGGTACATACATGACAGAATGAGGTATCGGAGATCGTTGGGTGCTGCAGCCATAACCAGGTTTTTAGCTTCTGTTTGTACAAATTCATATCATGGTAACTTGAAAATTTGATCGTTTTACATTTTGTCATCAACATTTATCATTTGATGTGATGATGTAAATTGTCATGTTTTGCTGAATGGTGGTGTGTGTGTTTGTACTGTATGAAAATAAGGTAACATTACTTGGTTATTGAGTCAGAAGTAGACCACTCTGGGCAAACAGCTCTCTCACACTCATTCTCCCACACACACACACACACACACACACACACACACATTTTCTTTCTCTGAGCTGCAGTTCCAGCTCAGACACCTCTAACCAGGCTTGCTGTAACTGATGCTGGTAAGTCCCTGAAGACTCTCTCTGGGCGGTCAGTCTGTATTCTGGCCCCAGTCATCCAAACTAAACAAGGCAATCTTGAACTCTCACACCAGATTAAGCCAGCCCCCTGTCTCCCCTTCTCTCTCTCTCTCTCTCTCTCTCTCTCTCTCTCTCCACCTTTTTTCTTTCTTTTTTTCTTTCTATTTATACTCCGGAACATTCCAGGGAATATTAGTAATGATCAGGTCTAATAAAAGCAGGCCTGCTCTGTTCTACCCATTCCTCCTCTACTCAGAGCAACTTGAGAGATGTCCCTCTTGGGCCTCCGTAGGAGGGAGGTGATAAGAGAGCAGGAGCCAACCTCCCATGAGTTGGGGGAGGCAGGCAGGCTGTAGAAAGGACACTCGTATGGGACATTTGCTCCCCACAGAGGGGAGAAGGAAAGGGCCGTTCTCTCCAAGAGCCCAGCAGGGGGGAAGGAGGAACCTAACGAAAAATCACTAAGACACAGGTTCTCCTGCGTGCACGTGAGGTTTTGAATCAGTTGAGTGTCAAGTGTGATCATGCTGATAATGACTCACCTCCACACCCACCAACATGCATGCACGCCGAGCGGAGAGGAGCAGAGAGGAGAGGAGGGTTAGCTGGGCTGGAGGAGATAAGCACAGCGAGGAGGAACTGGAGTGTGGGGGAGAGAGGGTGAAAACCCTGCTGACTGACGCACTGGGAGCCAACAGGAGCGACCTGAGGGAGTTTTCTTCATCTTCACAGCTCTCTTCGGCTCTCCCACCCTCAGTGTGTGTGTGTGTGTGGTGTGTGGTGTGTGTGTGTGTGTGTGTGTGTGTGTGTTTGTGTACATTTGTGAGAGACACATTACCATTTCCCCCTGTGTTTTATTTTTCTCTCCCTATAACTGTGTCTCTCTCTCGCTTTAACCTTTTCTCTCTGTTTCTCTCTCTCTTACTCTCTCTGTTTCTCTCTCTCTCTCTTACTCTCTCTGTTCCTCTCTCTCTCTTACTCTCTCTGTTCCTCTCTCTCTTACTCTCTCTGTTTCTCTCTCTCTCTTACTCTCTCTGTTTCTCTCTCTCTCTTACTCTCTCTGTTCCTCTCTCTCTCTTACTCTCTCTGTTCCTCTCTCTCTCTTACTCTCTCTGTTCCTCTCTCTCTCTTACTCTCTCTGTT
>JAOYMR010000016.1:10066613-10085615 GCA_025802075.1 Tenebrosternarchus preto | reverse complement strand
GCTGTGTTATAACACGTCTCCCAGCATAGCTGTGTTATAACACGTCTCCCAGCATAGCTGTGTTATAACATGGGGGACATTTGAAGGGGTGATCTGATGAAACAAAGTTCCTTCCTGGGTTCATACATGGATAAACCCAGGATTTTCCCCCCCTGCTCTGCCTTTTCAGCAGAGCACAGCAAGGGGGAGGCAGCAAAAAGATAAGAACCTGAAAAAAACACCTCCAGGAAGTGGTCCTGTATCTGGATGTCCCGCGCTGGCGGGACAACCCTCGTACTGCTGCCACAGATAGTGATAATTAAACAACAACAGTGCTGCGTAATGCCAGGAGAGGAGCAGGGGACTCAGGCAGCTGGCGTGGGGAGCTGATCAGGAAAGGCACGTGTGTTTGGACAGACTCACCGTGTTGGTGGTTTTATATGTTTGTGCATCCCTGCAGCGCTGGTGACTCAGTAACATCACGCATCGAGATCTGGGACCGTATGGGAACAAACCATTGTTATGATGTGGGTTCAACAGCTCCCTTTGAAGTTCTCTTCCTCAGGATCTAGGGCGAATATTCATTATTCAGTATTGATAGTTTCTGCATAAAACAGCTGATAATTGAATTGGTACTAAAATATTTAGTTTTATTCCTAGCTTTAATAAGTTTTACCAAGAATGAATCTTTTCATCATTTCTCTAAACTAGAAGCAGACCTTCGTTTTTTTCTGGATGTTGTAGATTAGGAGGCTATTTCTGAGTAGAAGAATTTGTCATGGGTGAGGTTTTTTACCCATGAGAAGAGTTTGGCATCGAACAGCTTCACATAGCTCCTCTGACATAAACAGCTGGAAAATTATTTTCAGCAGAATGTATTATTTAAAGTTGTAGCACTAGCACCCATAATACATGAAAGGTCATGGAAACTGAAGCCAAAGCAGGTGTTAGTTGGTAAAAAGATGACAGGGATTATTATAAGGGATTATTTTAAGGGGTTGTTATAAGGGATTATTACATTGATGGCTATTAATACCAAACACTGATTTCTTTAGTTTTTTTTTACTACACAGTCCAAGCAGCACTGAGCAGAAAATAATTCAGAATTCAGAATATACTTTATTATCCATTTTAATTCTACTTTAATTAAGTAGAAATGTTTTCTCTGGTGCTCACATATATAGCATCACTTTAAAGCTCTCAAATACACAAAAATAAACCCACAACCACAATGCAAAAAACACTACAGTACACAACACAAGAATCAAAATAAGCACTATTAAATAACAGGAATAAAAAATGTTCTTATTAAATTAGACATTTTTCGTAGCATTTTTTCCTGGCTGCTGATTGTATGCTGATCGAAGTGGCTCAGTTGAATCACTATAAATGCTGATTGTAGTGGATGAGTGGAATCACTATAAATTTTCTTTTCCTCTTCTTCCATGTATTGGGAAAATACATCCAAGTTACATGCGTTTTATCCACATCATGTGTGCCTGTAATTTTGTCTCTGTGGGATATTAGTCTCTGTACATATATGTGTGGAGATGTACATGTGTGTGTGTGTGTGTGTGTGCACATATGTGTGTGTGCGTGTGTGTACATGTGTATGTGTGTGTGTTAGAGAGACAGGGTGAGTTCTGTGGGAAAGGGACTCTGATAGGGGTCAGCAGTTTGTAACTGACAGCAGGAAGGTAAGCAAGCCAGGGAATTACTCACTCTCTGCAGTGTGTGTGTGTGTGTGTGTGTGTGTGTGTATGTGTGTGAATGAGTGTTTGTGTATGTGTGTGTGTGTGTGAGAGAGAGTGTGTGTGTGTGTGAGTGTGTGTTAGTGTCAGCCAGAGAGTATCTCAGCTTAGATTTGTGTGCAATACATATATATACATATATAATACATATCTCAAACATATAACAGAAATATTAAAGCACTGAATCATCATCACTTTTACAGTATATTCACATTTAGCTGACAAAACAAAGACAGACATCACCAACCAACACGTAGAATATCTATTTTCAGAAATCTGCAACTCAGATGTCAACAACATACTCCTGTGTGACCAATAGGAGTGCTTCATCATCATCATCATCATCATCATCATCACTAAAGAGCAGGCATTACCTACATTTGCTGTGCTATGGCAAACCTGAGCTAAAAAGGGTGGAGCTAAAAAGCTTCATCCCATGGAGAGACTGTGTCCCATGGTGAGACTGTGTCCCATGGAGAGACCATGTCCCATGGTGAGACTGTGTCCCATGGTGAGACTGTGTCCTGTGGAGAGACTGCATCCCATGGAGAGACTGCCGTACTGACTGGTTTCTCACCTGCCTACAGTAACTGATGGGTGGTGCTTTAGTTTTACTTGCTGTGATTTTCGTAGGGTTTGTGCTTCACAGAGCGGTTGTAACCGGCAGGTCTTCTGAGGTTCTCGCCACCTCATCCAGCCTCCTTTCCTACACTAGATTGTGATTGACTGAACAGATGATTGGGTTCCTACACTCCATAATGGAATCAAGATGTTCCATTCCCATAAGGCCCTGGTCCTGACGCCTGTGGCCCCTCTAACAGGACTCAATAAACACAGTTATGGCTTTCTTAAATATGTGACAAAAATGAATAAAACTCCTTTATAGGACCATGTCTGGTTCCTGAACATAAAGTCTCAGCTAATCCTACTTAGTGTACTTCAACCTGGGGTTAGGTAGGTTAGGAAAGTGTGTGTGTGTATGTGTGTGTGAGAGAGAGAGAGAGAGAGTGTGTGTGAGTGTGAGTGTGTGTGTGTGTGTGTGCCCGGGTGTCACAAGGTAAGGTTGTACAGGTGCTAGGGTTACTGGAAAGTTCTATGTTCATGCCTGGTTGAATGAGAAAAATACCGGAATAGTTTGAAAGGAGGCTGGAAAACATTCACATTCACACACACACACACACAAAAAACACATGCACAACAGACACACACGCACATACACACACAGACACATGCATATACACACCACACACATGCGCATACACACACACACACACACACACACAGACTCAGAGGGATCCCGGGACTTCTACACCTGAACTTCATTTTTCAATTTGTAGCCAATCTTCTCACAATTGGGCACCAAATTAAAATGTAAACATGCCAGATATCCATCTTGTTTACATCAAAGCAGAATCTCCCCTCTGTGTAGCTGAGAACACACCCAATATGCACACTCACTTACACTCACTCACACACACACGTGCTTAAACACACACATGCACGCACACACACACACACACACACGCACACACACAGTTATAGCTCGACTCCCGCAGGCTCTCCTTCTGTGTTCCCATCAGTCGTAATCAGTGGTTCTTCTCCGGACTGTTTAGAGCACAGGATCCTACCTGCCTGCACACGTGACCAGAACCCATGGGTCACTGTCCTCCACCACTAGAAAGTAGAGCTGGCCTTCCCTCTGACAGGTCAATGGTCACTCTCCCATAGACAGGCATGAGTTGTGAAGGGCATGATTTTAAATGATAAGGGGAAATCAACTCAAGCTTATTGACTGGTCTATATATGTCCCATATATATATATATATGGGACACGTCTCTATACTGACACTTGCACTGACACTGTTTCTCAGTACTTTCAGTTTAGATAATTGCAGATACTGACAACATGAAGATTCCAAAATAATTCGACTTGACAGAGTAAATCTCTCGCTCTCTTTCACTCTGGGTAGTCTAACCTAATCCTACTCTGAGGCTGCTGTTAGCTCTTGTCACAGTGAGCTGTTTGCTCTGGTATGTTTTGCCTCTAGTTATCTGAGCTCAAAAGAGTCGTGTTAATACACACAGTAACAGGTACGCTAGATCATCCTGCGTGTGTGTGTGTGCGTGCGTGGCTGTGTGTGTTTCTGTGTGTATCTGAGAGAGAGTCTCATTATCTGACATTATCTCTTTTGAGGTTTGGTTAATAACCTATTGTGCTGTAATTTATCTTGGCTTTAACACACATATGCTAAAACCTCCTCAGAACTACACATAGTCCGGTTTTCCCCCTCAGGGGTCTGTGCTGTACACGTCAAACCCCCTTTGGCAGCACAGACAGGTCTGGCTTACAGAAGGATGTCTCTTGCTCCGCAAATCTCACAGACGTTTATTCAACTCCTGACACTCCTAACGCTGTGCACCTGCACTGTGAATGCGGATCTCAAACTGCAAACATGACGGATGTTTACTCATCTGACAAATGATGCAAAATGATTTGAATAACTGCATAATTTGTTCACACTCTATTGTAATCCGTATCAGAGGAATGTCAAACTGGAGAGCAGAAACACTCAAGCAGAAAAATCCACATATACCAAAATATTACAAGGTGAAAGCATTGTGATGTAGGCTGCCATGGTAACATAGGCTGCCATGGTAACATAGGCTGGCATTGTTACGTCAGCTAGCTTGTGGTCTAAACAATCAAGAACACTGACAACTACATCATACAATAGTGCACAGAAGTTTTCCCTGTAATAATAACACATAAACCTACAGGCCAATTGCTGGGATTAAGGTACATTTTGATACCCATGAAGGGATGTTTCAAAAAGTGCCAAATCCTGACTTGTTATGGACACGTTTCTTGAAACAACCTTTCGTCATTTCTTGGAGTGTTTTGAAAAATCGCTGCCAAGTTTTCAGCGTGAGTCATGCTAATTTGTGAAGATTAGCCTTTTCTGCATGGTAGCCAGCAGTGTTACCCGCATAGCTTCAGTGCACTCCTATGTAAACACCACATAAACCCAATAACTGTCTTATGAGATTGACTCAGTTTGATTTTTCTTACAACTTCTTTCTCGCTTGTCAGTCGGGGGACTCCCAAGTCTGCCTCGACTCGATATTACTCACAGAGAAAGCTCTTTATAAACTCAGCAAGGTGAACCCACAGGCAAGTCTGTTACAGGCTCTGTTACAGGCCCTCTTACAGGCTCTGTTACAGGCCCTCTTACAGGCTCTGTTACAGGCCCTCTTACAGGCTCTGTTACAGGCTCTGTTACAGGCCCTCTTACAGGCTCTGTTACAGGCCCTCTTACAGGCCCTCTTACAGGCTCTGTTAGACAGTGATTGCCTGTCAAGAACACCTGTGTGTGCATTTCTTTGTAGTACATTTGTTGCAGCTGTTATGGGCTGTTGTTGTCATTAGTGTGTGTGTGTGTGCGTATGTGTGTGTGTGTCCATTTGTTTACATTTGGTTGTTTGTTGATAAGTCTGTATATTTTTGGAATAATGCTACTTCTATCTAACTGTGTGCACACAGATTCCCCCAGATGAACATGTGCGATTCTCATGTCAAATAACGTCTGGTTTCTCTCTTCATCTCTTTGACTGTGTGTGTGTGTGTGTGTGTGTGTGTGTGTGTGTGTGTGTGTGTGTGTTTATGTGTGTGTGCGTGTGCATTCATGTGTGTATCTCCTGAGGAACCTCCGGCATGTAAAGTAGTTGTAGAAGAAAGGACTCATTGTGTGATTACATCACACACACACACCTTTCTGATTTGATTGTTTGAAAGGGAAGTGCTGCTCCAGTGTGTCTCCCACCCAAGGGAGGCCGTCATCATATCCGACATCATCGTCTCTGACATCATCACGACTGACATCATCACAGCCAAGCAGACGTCCTCTTCACCCAGCGCGAAGCTGCTGGAGAAGGTGCATTGAAAGGCCTCTGAAATTAAACAACCCACACAGTTGGTGTTCCAGTTTCAGTTCTAAGACATGCAGTGATAAAACATTAAACTGGACAATGCTGTGTATTCAGTGTGAGTCTGACACCCTTGATATTAAATATTTAAACACTTAATAAATGTTAAATCTTAAAACAGATGTTAAGAACGTGTGCATGCATCAACATGTGCCTAACACCAGTGCAAAGACAGATTACTCTCCTTTCTCTCCTACTTGCGGAAGTATGGGAACCTTCTGGAAGCTTCTTTCATTTCAATAGACTTTCCATGGCTATCAGGGATCTGGTGGAAACGGCGAAGAACCGCCGGCCCTCTACAGAGAAATGAGGACATCCCCATTTACACCCCTGCATGGCAGCAGAGCGATTCCACGTGACTAGCAGTCATCAAAGCTCTCTGCTTGCAAGGTGCTTTGTTTGTCTGGTGTTCGTCTGGTGTTCGCCTTGTGTTTGTCTGGTATGGCAGTTTTTAGATGCTCTGCTTGTATCACAGACTTTGTAAGAAACACTTAACAGCCTTTGCTGCTTTTGTTCCTTATTGCCCCAGGGAAGACAGAGGCATAATCTGACCTTGAGACAAACCCTTGTTGTATTTTATAAAGCATGTTAGGCAGCTTTCTGTTATTTTGGTGTTTGAAGCACTGTGTGTACTATTTCCATTTACGCATGTTTATGCATGATACTTTCATAACTAATTTTCAAATGCAATGGAGCCATTTGTGTGTGTGTGTGTGTGTGTGCATATGTGTATGTGTGTGTAGTATGTGTGTGTTCCCTCTGTCAGCCAGACATCGTCATGTCTCACTGTTCCGCACCAGTAGACATCTTGAGAGGTCAAAGTTCACCTCACTGTTTTTCCCTGTCCACCCATGGAAAGTAATTGATCTCAATCAGCAGGTCATTATCTTTAGCCGGCAATTATCCACATTGTCACTTTTGTGTTTGACCTGCTGACCTGAACCCGTTGGGTCGTATGGGGCCCCGGTGAAATCCAGGCGAGTTCCTGCTAACTCCTCCCACCACACCAAACACGCGGCCAAGCAGGAGCTCCAAAAGGCCCCTGGGGGCCCTTCATACCCAACTGGTGGGAACAAGCGTTTTACATTGATCCATGATACATTAAGCCTCTGGAAAGCACTGTAGCCCTGGACTGCTAGTAGCAACTGACTGACATCGTCCTATTAGAGTTCCTGTGCGGTTCGCTAGCAGTTGTGCTTCTGGATCACACTAGTTCCAGTTCAAACTAGTTGATCTGCTTGTAAGTGGCATGATAATGCCTGCTGTGGTGAACTGTGTCTGAAATGGATGAGACACTCTATGATCACAGGGGATTCAAGGGTTGACTGTTTAAAGCTTAGCAACAGACTCACAGCTAAGACCTTAGCAACAGACTCACAGCTAAGACCTTAGCAACAGACTCACAGTTAAGATCTTAGCAACAGACTCACAGCTAAGACCTTAGCAACCGACTCACAGCTAAGACCTTAGCAACAGACTCACAGTTAAGATCTTAGCAACAGTCTCAAGAGTAAGAGCTTAGCAACAGACTGATGATTAGAGACCGACTGGTGGCTCAGAGCTTAGCACCAGGACTGCATCTGCAGCTAGGCTTGCACCAGCCACTCTCTCTCTATGCCTCTCTCTCTTTTTCTGTGTTTGTACAGTAAGTGCCTGACGAGAGCACTGATCGCTAACTGAACTGGCAGCTTCCTGCTAGATTACCTGAGCTGCGATTTCCTGTTGCTTATGCAGCCTTTTCCCTGGTTCACAATCAGAGGTGCCCAGCTGGTAGATGTGGAATGCCAGGCGCTCTGCTGGGACTCCCTGGCCTGGCGTAGAGACCCGTGGGGCAGGGTATTTTCAAACGCCCCTCACTGCCACCAACAGCATCACAGTTCAACAGCCCTGCCAGGCTAGCCCTGCTACATGTTAGCGCTGTGTTAGCACTGTTAGCGCTGACCTGCGCTGTGTTGTAGTGCTGCTGTAGTTCACTATGCCTCTAAAGGTACAGGTGGGATAAGCTGAGCAGAGTTAGTTTATGGTGCGAGAGCAGCTGCGTTGAAAAGACAAGCCACCATCTGAAAGTTAGCCACACACTTCGCTAATAAACCCAGAGTTTAGACTGATGTTTCCAAAGCTCCTGAGCCTATTCCAGACTGCCCAACGTGTCACCAGGGCAGGTATGATTCTCTCTCCTAGTATTTTTGTCCAGTCTTTTTAATGTCCTCCCTCTCTCTCTCTCTCTCTCGCTCTGGACATGGTGCCCTTTTGGAGAGAGGCTCATGGTGGTACTCGGCGAACATGTCCTTTCTGGGAGCTGAATCCAAAGCAGGAAAAAATAATAATAAAACAGAAACTGGGAAAGGAGGGAATCTAGTACAAATATGAACGTCTGCCTTTGAGCGGCGTAATGGTGCATGGAACAGCACTTGGCAGCACTGCGGTGGGTGAGTAATTTCCCTGTGTAGGCAGCCATTTCATTTGGAAGACTAGCAATAAATGGCTCTTGTGAAATGGAGTTATGATGGTGTGTAAGACGGGAGGAAGGGGTTCGGGCATGAATGCTAGCTCTTTCACTCTGGTACTGCGGAAGTATCAAATAATAAGTAATGCTGTTTTGTGTGTGTGTGTGTGTGTGTGTGTGTGTGTAACAACCTAAATATGTGCTGTTTGTCACTTCCTTCTTGTCTTGAAGCTGAAATGAATGAAATCTGCTTCTTAAGTCTTGTTTTAGATTTCCAGACTTTTTTGATGCAAACTGCTTCAGTTTTCCAACTAGTTTCTGTTATGAGCAGCACTTTAAAATCCTATTGTATTCTGGGGCCACATGACTTCCTCCTATCTGCAAACCAGGACAGCTAATCCACATATTTCCACTTTTCTGAGGCCAACCCCGCTGTCCTGTGCTCTGGAGCCCGTCTCTGGGAACAGACGCTTCCTTTTCCCCCATCTCTGCATCCACGTCTCCCACAGAAGAGGGAGAGGGAGGGGGGGGGGGGTGTCTCGGGTTCAAACAGCCCCTCAGGCGTTGCTGCGGCTGTGGTAAGCGCAGCGAGGTGTATGGGTGGAGGAGGGGGATTCTGGGGCACTAACTGTTGTGTGGGAGAGATGCAGAAGGTCATGACCTGTGAGAGGCAATGTGGAACGGCTAACTAAACACACACATGAATGCAGCAAACAGAAAACAGAGGAGAACCTCCTTCAGCGTGGTTTTCGGACACAGCAATGCGGGAGCTCCGCTGGGTCAAGGCCTCCGTTTGGGGACTTTGACTGCTTTCTACATGGAAAAAAGGCAAGCGTACCCCAGGGCTCTGGCATCTGTGTGTTTCTAATTTTGACTCCAAAAGAAGAAGGCATTCCTTAGATTCTCCCTTTAATAAACAAAATGGCCAGTCGCTGTGTTGCTGAGGGCCTGGGGACCCTGATGTCAGGAGCCAATCACAGTCATCGTTATTGAGGTCACTGTTCTTAAATTCTTTCATCAAAGCATCAGGTGTCAGTTTCAAAAGGTGTCACAAGGTGATCATGGCAGATTTTATTTTTCATTCCTTCGGCTGGTTTTAAAACCGGAGGATTTATCCCATACGAGTTACACGGCTTTGAATCTGGAGCTAGAAAATAGCTTTTCAACCACTGCAAAGAAATAGAATAGGTTGTTGTAAAAACCAAGCATATTTCTCTGGATTCCAGCCTGTGTCAGTCAGCAGGGGTGGGCTGATGGAAGCAGAACTGCCTCTGTGACTGGAGCCGAACCCTCAGAGAGCCTGATATGACATTCGTAATTTCCACTCGGCTGAAACCTAGTCATCCATGACGCAAAACTTTAACCCTTGCACCTCACCTCTCGGGTTTGGCCCAGCGGCCCGGACTGAATCCTGTCTGTGTGGGCAGTAAAACGGACCTGTAGCCGGGCAGAATTCCTTGTCCACCCAGTCCAAACGGTTGATGGACGGCTTTTGGGAGGAGAGGGGGAGAACAGGAACACTAAATTTTAGGCAGGATGGCAGAGAGAGAGAAAGCAAGAGAGTGAGTGAGAGAACGAGAAAGAAAAGAGAATATATATCCGTGGTAAAAGCAAGACCTACTGTGCATTCTTACAGCAGCAGGACTGAAAGGGTTAACTGAACCCTGGAGCAGCAGGAACCCTGTAACATTTTAGGGTAAAGTCTTCCCTTCTCCCACAGCAGTGCTAAGCACTGTCTAGCTGCTCTTTATTTGACAGTATGCCGTTATTGAGTAACGCGATATTTTCACGGCCGGGCTCCCGGTGCTGCCGATGGGTCCCGTTCGCGGGACACACGGCATTACACGAGTTTCCGCTGAATACTAAGATGGTGGTGACATGTAAAACATTCACTACAGTCCCTGCTCCCACCACCTGCCTCACGGAAGCCATTTCCTGCCATTGTCCAGGGGTGCGTGGGCCAGTCTGAATAGAGTCAATTAAACTCTGAATGAGAACAGCTCTAAAGAGACGATGTGTATCTATAACTGCTGGCAAAAACAACTGGTAGCTAATGGATGCTGTTGACATCATGCATGAGCAGCACACAGTATCTCTGACTCACGGTTTCAGTCATTGATTTAGTTGATCTAGTGATTTAGTCCAAGCAGATCAGCTAACGGATCCAGTGAGTGAACCCTACTGCAGTGTGGAGTAATGCTTTAAGCTCTGAGGTTCGTTAGCTGAATAAACTAGTGTCATTTTAATGACAAGTAGATCTTTTCTGTAAAAGTAAATATCAGTGATGTCATAGCTATGATCTAGAGAGCCACAGCAGTGCATGAGGTGATTTTCACAGTGATGTCACAGTATAAAGCTCATCATAAGTTGCTGTCATGATTAAAGCGTGTGCGTGTGTTTGTGTGTGTGTGCGTGTGTGCATTCGTGTGAGTGTGTATGTGTGCGTGCGTGTGTCTGAGTGCTGTATTGTGTTTGTGTGCTGTTTTGTATGTGTGTGTGCACTGTTGTGTATGTGTATGTGTGTGTGAGGGGTGGGGGTGGGTTATCTCATGCTAACTGAGTTAACTGATAGCCACAGGGGATGTGGATGGGGGGGAGGGAACCCCTGACCCTTACCAACGTCCCCCTTGAGAACAGCGTGAGGGGAGATGAACATTCCTGAGAAACACACCGGCCAGCAGAGGTCCCCGGAGAGGAGGGGGAGGAGGGAGAGAGCAGGAGCAAAGAAGAGGAGTAGAGGAAGAGCAGGGGGGAGGGGGCCTCGATGCTGCACACACACAGTATGGCCCTGTGCTTGACACACGTGTATTTTCTGTTATTATTTATGACACGTTTCTCAACAGCTCCTAAAGCACGTCGTCTCTCCCTGTCCATCCTGTGGTGGGCTGCTGCCGTCCCGGTGGTCCTGTTGCCCCGATAGCAGGGCCTCAGACGGGGCTCCAGTGTGTGTGTGCATGTGTGTGTGTGTAGTGTGTGTAGTGTGTTTCTAGCCTCCAGAGGAAGGGGCCTCCAGACTCCCCCTGTACTACGTAATCTATGCCTCCTAGCAACTCCTGGCTGTTACATGTCTCTGCTTTTTGCCCCTTGAGATTACCCTAGACCAGGGTTCTCCACAGCTACTTGCCCCTCGAGATTACCCTAGACCAGGGCTCTCCACAGCTACTTGCTATTATGGGTAAACCATCCATCATGGGAGTCTAAAATTAAAATAATGACAAGTTAATGCCTTTCATTTCCTTCTTGATTCTTTCTTCCTGTCTGTCTCTCCCCATCTCTGTCTCTCTGTCTGTCTCTCCGACATCTCCGACATGTTGTAGGAGGAGCAGGTCTTCCTCAGTTCCAGAGGTGATCAGCTCACCTGTACCAGAGTGGAAAGCCTTCTCTGAATACTTCCCTTACACCTGGCAGCTCTATCGAATGCCTCCCTTATTCCTAGCAGCTCTGTCTAATGTCTTCAGCATACAATAGAAAGTGTTGACAGCTTCTAGTGAAGCTTCTAGTGACAGCAACTGATGGCTTGGAGCTCAGTACAAACAGCTGGAGGAGGTGCTGGAGATTGCAGACAAGGGCAGGTAAGGAGAGGCTCAAGCGGCTAAAACGTATCAGGAGAGAACCAGGGAGATCTGGGGAGATCCGGGGAGATCTGAGAAAACCCTGAAGATGTGAAACTCGAATGAGTCTACATTCAGCTCTGTCTATGATGCACTCTCACAAATAGGATTAAAATGTTTCTTTTCAGCGTGCAAGTATGTTCACTGAGGTTAAAGTCTCCTGGCAGATGTTTCATAGCCACTTTAATGAGAAAACAATTTGTCGAGCACTTTCAGTGACTTCGCTAACCTCTCTGTACAGCAGTCGCAGTGCCCTGATTCACACACTCCATCACTGCACGTCGCAGTGGCAACAGGAAGTATTTAAAGCACAAACAGAGTCTGTATGTCTGAAATACCTCACTTCCTCTGTGTCCTTTCGTTTTATTCATAGCTGAAGAAATGCACAGCCCGAGCCCAGAGAAGAAGCCAGATCCCGCCGAGGGAGTTGCGTGGTTGTTATAGCGGTTATTTGTGGCGGAGTTTTCCTAAATAAAACAGCGTTTTTTAATAATGCGGTGTATGCAATGCCCCAAAGGCAGCTCTTGTTTTAAAAGCATTATCCCCTTGAACCTCTCTCTGCTCCCCCAGCCCTAATGCGATTTGTGTCTCTGTGGCATCGTTTGTCTTTATACGGTCACGACCAACACATGCACCCGTAAGTAGGAAAACAGACTTATATTTCTCCGGCTGTCATCCCCCCCCCCCCCCCCCTCCGTGACCGCCTCTAGTACAACTCGTGTCACCACGGAGACGGGTGAAGCCATGCCGGATGGCTCTTCCTGTGTGTTCAGGACAGCCGAGCCATTTTTCAAGCTGAAATTTGCCCTTGGATTTCTCCCTCTCAAGACCCTCCTCCATCATCCTAGCAGCTCACAGAGAGGTCTTCCCCTTTTTCCTGTCATTCCTAATTAATGCTTCAGCCATTTTCCCGCTTCAGCCAAGGACTCGTCGTTAAATAATAGCTCGCATTCCATATATGCTGCAGTAGAAGTGGAACACAGCATGTGACACATTCACAGGTGAGGTAGGTAATGGTTATGCAGGGAAACACGTCATCATTACATAATGTACTGCAGTAGAATTTCATCATACAATGACTGGCCTTGGCTCAGAGACTATGTCTAAGAAATCAGACCTCCTGTTTTGGGAAGGAGAATGTAATTAAATTACAAACAAATCTGCCTTTTTCCTTTGCGTGCAGCCAGTCATTGTTTGGCGCTTGTTGATTCCACTGTGAATTCAGGCCTAAGTAACACACGATGACCCGAGCTTGTCGAGACCATGCAGTGATAGCAGCATCACCCTTATACAGACAGACAAACATGCAGACAGACAGGTTGCCGGACAGATACCCGCAGGTTATGTTGACACCTCCAGGTTATGTTGCCCCTCTGGTCAAAACTGTAGTATCATGAAAGCCCTGCTTCTAACAGGAAAGAACGCATGAAAACCAAAGAATCTGAGCAGGGAACTCGGAGGCCTGGATGCTGTCGGTGAGACAGAGTGACAGACAGACAGTTTATAACCCCGTCCAGACCTGGGACATAGCCATCGAGCTACGCTCAATAACTTCAACGGCCTGAACATCGCCTCCCAAAAGCGCTGTAACCTTAATGGCCAGGAGAACGTGGGATACGATACTGTGCTCCAGACTACTGCTATCTACTGCAGTTTGTGAGGCCTGCTCACTAAATCAGAGAGGTCCAAATTTCATTTGGAGAGACTGACGTAACCTGTCATACATGCACTGGTCAGTATTATTACGTGGAAATGCCAAGAATTTGCTTAATTGTGGAGAGGGTACGACATTTTTGAGAAACCGCCAAACTTGAGCATGGCTTTCTCCAGTACTGGGTCTTATCTTGACTCTTGGATGCCCTCCAAAATAATATATATTTTTTTTCCCTTAAGACCTTTGCAGTTTCCTGCATCTAGGAATATCGTGAGTGTATATCATTTGCATATATCATTGCATGTGTGTGTATGTACGTGTGTGTGTGACGCACGAACGTGTGAGGTCGGGCGAGTGATGACGCATGTTAAACATGGGGACATTCAAACCTTCATCACTGGCTATAAATAGCCTGCAAGGCCTCATCCCTACGCCAGCATGAGTGGGTTTTGTTAAAAATCACACCTCCGGCATGTCTGTTGCAGTCTGGGGCTCGGGGGAGGCCCGTTAGGCGGGGTCTGGGAAACGGCAGACACACGGGACAGCCTGCCAGGAACGTGTACCATGGGAATAGCAGAGGAGGCATTTGGTCTTGCTTTTTTTAGTTTTCTTTTTTTCAGTGTCCTGATGACTGAGGCGCCCAGGAAGCCGAGAGCAAACTCCACATAGACAGAGACAGATTAGAAAGATCAGACATAACTCACCACTGGTGGCTTTCAGAACTTCCTCTCTCTCTCTCTCTCACACACACACACACACACACACACACATACACACACATATACACACACACATATACACTGACAGATCAGACATAACTCTCTCTCTCTCTCTCTCTCACACACACACACACACACACATATACACTGACAGATCAGACATAACTCTCTCTCTCTCACACACACACACACATACACTGACAGATCAGACATAACTCTCTCTCTCTCTCACACACACACACACACACATATACACTGACAGATCAGACATAACTCTCTCTCTCTCTCTCTCTCTCTCACACACACACACACATACACTGACAAATCAGACATAACTCTCTCTCTCACACACACACATATACACTGACAGATCAGACATAACTCTCTCTCAAAGACACAAACACACACATACACTGACAAATCAGACATAGCTCTCTCTCACACACACATACACACACACACACACACACACACTGACAGATCAGACATAACTCTCTCAGTGGGCCATGCACACAAAACACACACAAACTGACACACATAATACACACACACTCATGTACAAACAGAGTGACATACACTCTCACAGTAACACACATACACAGTACACACAGATTGGAACACAGTCACACTCACACCGTGACAGATCATAACTCTTTCTCTCTCTCTCTCTCTCTCTCTCTCTCTCTCTCTCTCTCTCTCTCTCTCTCTCTGTCACATACACACACACACCCTGGCATAAACACACACACACATACAAACTGACATAAACATAATACACATACACTCATACCCACACAGACTGACACACACACACACACTTATGGTACTTTTCCTGTCGCATGCGTTGGAGGGAGTGTATGAGTAGCTGTCCACTGTGTTCAGGGCCACATTTCTGAGTGGAGATCACTGTAAACTCAGTCTTGGGAAGGTTGATCATTCATACTGTTTGACATTATTTGACATTGTGGCTCAAATTCAAACATACAGTCCCTCCCTTGGTTGGGTAAAACCTTTACTGATTACTGTTAGGCTGAAAACATTTCATTGTACTTGTACAGTGTGGCCATAAAAAAAAAAAAAAAAAATTATTTTATCAAAGATGAAAACATACAGAGGAAAATATTTAGTTCCTTCATGGTAAGTATAAGCTGATGAAGAAAGGTGAGATCATCTCTGGGCCACACCTCCTGCCCTCCTGATGATAAAGCACCTCCCCCTCCCCCCCCCCACCCCGCGCTGTAGAAATGAGAAATAAATCCATAATCTCTGCATCTCTGTTTTTCCATTTGTCTAAAGTTGCTTGCGTCTGTTCCTCGGTTGGTATCAACAGGACCTGGCTCAGCTTTGCATGAAAGAGAACGGCGGTGTGGGTTCACGCCGGTGCCCGGCGTCTGCCACACAGAGTCAGGACAAAGAACAAAGACGTGTACAGAGGAAGAGGCAGCGAGTTGCAGGGACTTTTCCTATCAGCTGTTCGGAATAATCGCAGGAGCGCAGGCCAAGGCTCACCTGGAGCCAACGCACGTTTGCCCTCGTCAGATAACAAACAAACGTCAGGGTTTCTCATCCTGGAAGGTATTATAATGCGTCTTAATAAGGAAATTATAAGAGCAGACATTGCAGCCATGAATAACTGCTTTTAATCCACAATATTTAAGGCTAGAAACAGGGATTGATAATAGTGAAGCATTAGAGTATCTGAACAAATCTGACAAACAAATATTTAAAAGGTGTGAATTTCTATTAAAAAAACAAGTCTCTCTGAAGTGGCTAAAACTCTCACCCAGCAATGGTACAAAATAATGATTTTTTATCATTTGTTATATGTAAAAGGTGACAGGTGTGTGCGTATGTGTGTGTGTGTGCAGGTATGTGTGTGTATATGAGAGAGAGACAGAGAGAGAGAGAGAGAGACAAAGGAGGAGTGACAGGCAGGTGATCTGTAGCTGGAGATGTGAATGGAGACTAGCAGTAAACTGGCTAACGATTAGCTTCACTAACAGGCCAGGATTTTGGGGAAAACATACTTTAGGTTAATGAGTGGAGGTGGGCAGCAGTCAGTCGTGGAAAGGACAGCAGTGGGGTTAGTCTGATCTGAGGGCAGTGGGGTTAGTCTGATCTGAGGGCAGTGGGGTTAGTCTGATCTGAGGACAGTGGGGTTAGTCTGATCTGAGGGCAGTGGGGTTAGATCTGATCTGAGGGCAGTGGGTTTAGATCTGATCTGACGGCAGTGGGGTTAGTCTGATTTGAGGGCAGTGGGGTTAGTCTGATCTGAGGGCAGTGGGGTTAGATCTGATCTGAGGGCAGTGGGGTTAGTCTGATCTGAGGGCAGTGGGGTTAGTCTGATCTGAGGGCAGTGGGGTTAGTCTGATATGAGTGTAGCGGGGTTAGTCCACTCTGAGGGCAGAGGGGTTAAATTAACTGTGGAATTGTTTTTCTGTTGTTTCTGCAGAAACAGTAATACAAACAAATGGAAATAATCCCGAATCTTAGCAATGTTCAATAATGAAGTCCGAGTATGAAAAGTACTGCCTGTGGGGAAGGAGGGTTGACCAAAGCATGCATGGTGTGAACATAAAAAACACAACACTAGAACCAATAATAATCCCAAATACCCAATAATACGAGTACATGCATTACGGCCAAATCACAATGTAATGTGGTCTAACAGCAGAAACACTGAACATGAGCTCCAAGAATCGTATCCACGGTGCTATTATTTAACAACACCCATCAACGTGTGACCACAGGAATGTGGACACCTGATGGGTGTCTACACAATGTCAGGACATAAATGCTGCATAATGCATTTATAACTGTTAATATCAGCAGTCATCACTGTTCTTTTTGTTTTGTTTTATGAGACAGTTATATAGCCTTCTGTGGTCTGAAAATACAGTGACATTAGATCAGTATCTAAACACCTGCAGTAGGAGTAGACTGGTGCATTTCATTTGAGACTATGTGCCACATTTTGATTAAGAATATGTGTATATGTGAAAATCTATGTTTCCCTATATAAGCTGACATAATACTACACGTTACAGTCATGTAAAAACATGAATATTTAATAAGTGCTAGTGTATACATTCATGAATGCATTGTGAACCATTCATGTTAGATGCTATAAATATGTTACGCAGACACTACATATGTACCACATAACAGTGTGATTATATGACAGCAAGTACCACATAACAGTGTGACTATATGACAGCACATACCACCTAACAGTGTGACTATATGGCAGCATGCACCATATGACAACATGCACTATATGATAGCATGTACCGCATGACAGCATGCACTATATGACAGCTGTTTTTCTGATTGGCAGAGAGCTGGGCTGATGCGTGAGTGAACACATCTGGAGGTTTCTGCAGGCTCTCTCTGGGCGGTCTGGGCATCCCTGAGCCCTACGAGCTCCATTACACTGTACTTATGGGCTTTAGAGATGTCAACATTGTTAAGGCAACTGTATTGTTTGTTCAGTCAAGGAAAATTACAGATGAATTCCTCTGTGTTTGTGCGTGTGTGTGTAGGGAGGGAGGTGTGTGTCACTGGAAATCACAAAGTTCACGGCAGGTGTGTATCTAGCATAGACTTAAAATGCTTCACTGGCTATAAATGAAAAGAGCAATTCTCTTCTAAAAACAAAACAAGAAATCTGTCATGGATATATATGTAGCTCACACACTGAATTATAATAATGCACATTAAGATTGATGGGTATTAATTAAATACAGTTATATAAAATTCATATCTATCTATCTATCTATCTATCTATCTATCTATCTATCTATCTATCTATCTATCTATCTATCTGAATCTACACAACTCTAAAACCAGATCAAGACTAATCAGTATGAATTTCCCTTGCACAATTTTTTTCCTTTGTTTCCTTGTTAAATTTCCTTGTTAATTTTTTTCAAAGGCATTTTACTGGTAGAACGTGATTCTGCAACACCTCCAGTATCCCATCAGCCTCTAGGGTGAGAGAGGGAGTGAGAGCAGGGGTGTGCTGTCCTTTTAATCCAGCACACCAACAGCTCGGGTGTGGTGGTAGTGGGGGGGGTCAGGCAGGTCACGCTTCCCCCCACCCTCCCTCTCCTGTGGAGAGAACAGGAAAGGTGTGTGTGTGTGTGTGTATGTGTGTGTGTGTGCGTGTGTGTGTGTGTGAGCTCCCACTCAGCCCATCAGCCAGCAAATGGAGCAGAGCAGCAACTCTGCAGCTGGGCACGAGTGAACACACACACACACACACACACACATATGCACACACACTCTCTCACACAGAGGGCCTTTGTGTGCCTGATGGGGGCCTGGCAGGGCAGGAACAGAGAGGTCTGAGAGAGGTGGAGGTGTAGGGCTGAGGGAGAAATTACAGCCACCACCCATTATCACACCCGTGGCATGCCATCATCTGTCTTCTCATTGGCCCTGTCACCTGTTCGTCATTTAGCAGCCAATAACCATTCATTACACTCAGGAGTCAGACAACCACAACAGCCCTCAGTTCAACAGCACTCTAGTACTCTAAGAGGCCCTTTCTTAAAGTGTGTGTGTGTGTGTGTGTGTGTATGTGTGTGTGTGTGTGTGTGTGTGTAGAGAGAAACACTACTTAACTATGGACCTATTTTTAAACAATCCCCATGTAATATAATGTTCTACGGAGATAGATTTCTCTTAAAGTTCATGAAATCACATGAGAATTTTGTTCATTAAAGTTCATTAAAAAATGATATAAAAAGTATCATGAACCTCTGTTGCCAGTACTAAAAGTGCTAAAAGTAATGGAAATTGAATGTTAACTATGCTTGTTTTCTAGAACTTTAAACTGATAAATGTGTCTGTATGT